>CM060922.1:811336119-811923619 GCA_030737875.1 Allium sativum | reverse complement strand
TATGTCATATCACTAGGCATGGCTTGAAAGTCGAAAGCCACATTTAGGGTGTTCACAAGTAACTCTAGGACACCAGAAAATATAATATGTGATATTTGAGGATTTAATTTTAGGCCAGTCATTACATGAAAATTTTCAAGTACGGATAGGATATTGGATAATGAGGATGGGTGGTGCTTAGTGAATATGATAATGTCATCAGCAAACATTAGGGAGGTGATAGGTGGTTTTCGCCACTTGGTGTTATGACCGCCCCGTATCTCCCACAAAAACCGAGGAGAAATGCGTTGTAAGACGTGCCAAACCGATACGGGACGATAATCGATGAACAAAACACAAGCGAAAGCCTGTTGTATAACTCACAACACAAGGATAAAATATAATAGAACATATACAATAGGTAACAGTAGTAAATCACAATTAAGCAGAATCTTAAACTTTCTTTTCTTCTTGAGAATATCCATACATCACTAGATTACATCATAAAAGTAGATACAAGAAGCCTCAGTACAAGTCACTCAGAGTAGCATACATCAAACATAACAGCGGAAACAACTAATAGTAGATAGTAGAAAATAATACGTCGGCCTCCTGCTCATCGTTGCATTGCAACATTGTCCTCATCAAGATCAACTACCTGCTACCTAGTCTGCCCATCCACAGCCAAATGAACAGTCCAAGGTAATAAGCGGGAGACATAAAACCTTGAGTCGTACAATAGTCTTACCAAGGTATAAATAGCTATCTAACATCATCAATAAAGTATATGAGAAATTGGCAGATTAATTATCTAATCTACCAACATATCAGTGGAGAAGAACCCAACTCGTCTCCTCCATATCTGGCAGTGATAGCCTCCCAACCAGACAGACAGAAACAAACACTAGCATTCATAGCAACCAATAATCAAGCACGATCCATTCTAATCAAGTTCAACATTCCTCAAGCACAAGCCCCGAAGCCCTAAACCAACATCAGACAAGCACCCAGGAAATATCTCCCTTGACGTCGAACAGCTGCACAAGAAGATCAAACAATAGTGTAATAACCCGCAAATTCTGAGCCAGTTTAAAATTTTTATTTTGGCAATTTTAGCGAATTTTGAATATTTAAAATAGATTATTTTAAATAATATTGTCGAGGAATTTATTTTGAATATAATTCGAACGTATATTATACGCGTCGTCGTTAGAATATAAATATTTATATATAAATATAAATAGAATTGAAAATGGCGCGGTAGTTCGATAATTCGATTTCAAACTTCAATTGAATGTACCGGGTGCAAAACAATCCGGATTTTAGTGAAACCAAAAACATTAGGATCTATTTGATGATATCTTTCCAACGAATCCGACAAATCGAGATTTCATAGCGGGAATCAAAAGATATGTCCAGTTGAAAATTCTGAATAGTCGCTATGGAATTCAGGCCCTTAAAAATGGACATTTTGCAAATGACCTCGGATTTCGACGAAACCAGTTTTGTTGGGTCCGCAGTGTCAAATTATTGTTAGGTTCCAAATTTCATAATTTTTTGAATCAATATGTGAGCGTGGCAAAGGAAAATGTGTTTTGACCATTTCAGTTGATTTTAATCGACTGGAAATTGGCCATTTTTCATACGGTCTCAGAATTCGACGAAACTAGTTTTGTTAGGACCGTATCGTCAATACGAAGCTAGAAAATATTTTTCTGGAATTTTTAAAGTTAGTATGTGACCCCGGTAATTCGAAATGTACGTTTAAAATTCAATATAGTGATTTAAATGTAAATTTAACGGGAACTGATCGAAACAGTCGAATCAGCTTACGATGTATATCCCATTGTGTTCGGAATGGGGGTGAAACGCTATGGACGACAGGCGGTGGGTCCCGTTTCGAGTCCGAAATTTTAAGTTGCTTTTTGGAGAATAAAATAAAATAATTTAATTAAATAAATATATATATTATAAAACCCCGTACCCCCCCCCCTTTTTATTCTCCAATCAGAAAAAGAAATTGAAAATTAAAAACCGATCCTCCTTTTCACCGTTGACCCCGTCGCTCCCCCTATCTCCACCGCGCCTCCGCCGGAGGGCCCCACCTCGCGTCGCCCGCCACCTCCACCCCTCTCGCTCCCTTCTCGCTCCTCTTCTGTTGAGACCCGAACCCCCCCCCCCATCGTGATTCTCCCTCCTCTTCCAATTAAGCCGCCGCCGCACCCACATCCACCCTCAGGCGAACCTCCGACCACCGCATCCGCCTGCTCGTCCACCGCCACCCTGTTTCACCGCCAAACCACCATGTCCCGACCCTCCAATCACGAATGAACAACCCCTCCCTCTAGAAGAAAAACCCTGTAAGTTTTTAACTATATTTTATTTTGGTTTTATTTAAAGCTTCCAGTTTTATCCATTTTTAACTTAAAATAATTAGTTTTAAAACCGGCTTTTTATATATGGAAGCATAGAAGGTAGAAGATATGATTTTTATATTTTTAAAGTATTAAAAATATGATTTTTATATTTTTAAAGTGTTAAAAATATAGTCTTTACTATATAGAAGAGGTAAAAATATGATTTTTACATGATAGGAATATTAAAAATATCATCTTTATATGTGTAGAAAAATAAAAATGATATTTTTATAAAGATGAAATCTTTAAATTTATAAAGGCGAAGTCTATATTTTTATAAAGGCGAAGTCTATATTTTTATAAAGGTGAAATCTTTATTTTAGAAAAAGCGAGATCTTTATATGGAAAATAGCGTGATAAAAATATAATTTTTATCTATATAACAAAGTAAAAATTCCATTTTTACATATTGAATAGCGAAGTAAAAATTCGATTTTTATATATATAGTGACTACGGACAACGAAGATGACGAGGATGCGATGACGATGAAGATTTCTATCAATGAAGTGCCGTGGAGCTAGGATAGCTATCTGTGAGAACTTCTCACTCAAATCTCTTTTTCTAGTTATATATATATACTAGGTTGCAGACGGTGCTTAGTAGCACCCGACACCCGTCATCCACAGACCATGGATGGCTTGTTTGTTAAAATTGTTTGGTTGAGTAGTTGGTTAGTTTATTTGTTTGGAATTGAATTGTTTGGTGAAAATAATGGATTTGATTGATGTGTGAATGGCGTGGGCCTTCACTAGACCGGGGATAAGGCTAGGCCTCGTCCCGTTTCTAGTATCGTGCCGTTATGCCGCCGAAATTTCTAAAATATGTTAGAAAAATAAAAATGTCATTTTATTTAAAGAATGAACTGAATAGATATTCATATGTTAAAATAAAATGTTTTATCGTTAAAAATATATTTTTTAACGTGAATGTGAATAAATAAATATTCATATACAAACCGGACGGTTTGTTTATGTACACCTATTTGACTGACATTGATTGGGTCGATAAATTTTACACATCGCCCAACTGCACAAATAAAATCTGTGTTTGATTGTTTGAAACCCCACACGGGTGTTTGGATGAAATATGAATTCCACTCATCCTGATTAATTAAATATGTCGATCGATTGATTGACAGGCTGTTATAAGCGTTAGATATCTATATTTGATGCTTATACAGTGTAGTGCACTTTGGTTGATGGTTGATGATTTTTCAATGCTATTATATACATGTGTTGTATGAAAATCCATATAATTAACTTTATATGGTAATTGATTGGGTCTCATTCCAATTTAGAAGATAAAGAATAATATAATATAAAGGTTCATGTGTTGACTATACTCATCCGTTGATTTTAGTCATGTGTTGAACGAAATATTTTTATAATAAAATTTATATCTTTATCAATATAATATAAAGGTTCATGTGTTGACAGTACTCATCCGTTGAGATTGGTCATGTGTTGAACGAAATATTTTTATAATAGAATTTACATCTTTATCATATATAGAATTAGAAATCAACTGGAAAATAGATGAGATGAGTGGTCTCCTGGATATTAATCTGATGTTGGTTTCGGCCTTCGGGGTTAATGTTCAGGAAATCGTTCTCTCACTAAATTACGGTTGAAGTCTGATTCAATATCAAACGATAGATACCTTAACTTTTACAAAATATATTAAATAGCAAAAATAGTCACACGTGGACGGTACTCATTCGTTGAGATTAGTCGTGTGTTGACAAAAAGAAATATTTGAAATAGAATATATAAAGCCGTGTTGGATAGTGATGCGCCATTTTGACGCGAACGATATCTATATCGATTGCATTCGGAATTGAATATAAAACGATTTCGAAATGAATTGAATATATAACGATTTCGAAATGAATTGAATATATAACGATTTCGAAATGAATTGAATATATAACGATTTCGAAATGAATTGAATATATAACGATTTCGAAATGAATTGAATATATAACGATTTCGAAATGAATTGAATATATAACGATTTCGAAATGAATTGAATATATAACGATTTCGAAATGAATTGAATATATAACGATTTCGAAATGAATTGAATATATAACGATTTCGAAATGAATTGAATATATAACGATTTCGAAATGAATTGAATATATAACGATTTCGAAATGAATTGAATATATAACGATTTCGAAATGAATTGAATATATAACGATTTCGAAATGAATTGAATATATAACGATTTCGAAATGAATTGAATATAAAACGATTTCGAATTGAATGAAATAGAAAACCAATTTGATTTCAATTGAATATATAATGAATTGAATTCAAATAGAAAACGAAACGAATTTAATTTGAATAGAAAATGAATTTGGATTGAATAGAAAACCAATTTGAATTGAATTGAATTGAATTGAAAACGAATTCGAATTGACTTCAAAATGAAGTGAAATGAATTCAAATTGAATTGAAATTTGAATTGAATAGAGATGAATTTTAAAACGAATTTATAAAAGAGAATTCAATTTTGATTTGAAATGAAATGGAAGTTGAAAATGTTTTTGAAACGAATTCAAAACTATTTATATAATTCGTTTTAAATAGAAATCGACGAAATATATATTATATATATATTATATATATAATATAATGGCCTGAATAGAACGCGCCGCGCCGCGGCAGTTCGTGAATTTCGACCATTTATTTCAAACGGACATTACGGGAGATCCGACCGTCGGATTCTCCTAAAACCGGAACCGTTGGGTTCGTATCGAAAAGAGCTTTCTAACGAATATTAGAAATTTAAAATCTAACGGTTGGATTTGGAGATACGTCCAAATCAAATTTGAAAAAGGTCGCTGTAAGTGCAGTTCGATGGCCATTGTTGGAAATCGACTGTACGGGCCTTGATAAAATTATTAAAAATGGTAATAATTAGTGTAAAATCATAATAAATGATTTGGGAAAAATTGGGATGAAAAACTCCATATTTGAAAAGATAAAAATGGGTCTTTATCGAAATGAACTAGTTTGGAACTAAATTTGAAACCCAATTATTTTTAAATAAATTAATTAGATTTAAAAAGGGGTTTTGAATAATCGGAATTTCTAATATATTTGATTGGATTTAAAATGGGTTTATCGTGAACAGTGTTTTAAATAACACTAGTTCTTTAACCCGATAACAGATAGAATGTGATTTGGGTTTGTCGTGAACTGTGTTTTAAATAACACCTAGTTCTTTAACCCAGTAAAAGGAGTTTTAATGAATCTGCAATTAGATTGAAATTCGAATTGATAATCTAAATTATCAAATTTAGAAATGAGCGAGAATGGAGTATCGCCAGTTTTGCTCCAAAGCGATAGTTAAATCTTTAATTAGATTTAAACGTGAAATGGTAATTAGTTTTACCGATAACACAGTGGTGTTAAATATGGAGTATTACCAGTTTTGCTTCATGGGATGAATAGGTTGGGATTGGGAAATAAAATAAATAACTACTTCGTTACGGTTCGCTAATCTCGACTAGTTGGAAAAACCATAATTTGGTTTTAAATGACATCCAAAGGAAGATTACAGGATAAGTTTTAAAGAATTTATCTTGGATAAAATTAATGGGAACTTTTCCCTAAGAATGTGGAATTTAGAAACTAGCTGTAGGTTGGCTAAGATGAATGGTTTCCTGGGTATTGATCTGATGTTGGTTTCGGCCTTCGGGGTTAATGTTTGGGAAATTGTTCTCTTGCTAATTTGCGGTTAGCGACTAATGAATTGGAATGAGGCGTATGTTGTGTTTGTGTAACATTTGTTTTTAATATACGCGGGTTGTTCGGAAAGTCCGGGTTTATACCCATTCTGAATAACCGATTCGACGATATGTCGAAGATGAAGACGGTGGTCGAAGACCGGAAGTCTTCACATCGTTTGGGTAATTACTGACGATCCTGATTGGGCTGTACACCCAAGAGGATGGAAATAGTTGGTGGTCGTCCAGACGTACTTGGAGATGGATGGATATGCGAGGAAAGTGCCTCCGGTTTCGTTCAGACCCAGAACGGACTTGTAAATGGATGGTGTGTCTGACATTGGATTTTATTCTGTGTTGATTGATTTCTATTAAATATATATCTGTTTGGCGGCGGAGAATTTATTCTCTTGCTTAACGCCCTTCTCTGAGACGTACGAGCTTAGAGGTTATATATCGATAGATATCAATCGCATGGCATGAATTGCCTGTGTGGCACGCTAAGATGCAATGATCAAGGCTTCTGTTGAAAAGCAAAGTCTTGTGGTTGATGATCAAAGCATGGCCTTCGTGGCGTGGCTTTGTGTATAACGTGAATTCGCGAGCCTCACCCCTCGGTATGAGTTAAAAACGGGATACGGACTGCAGGGAGAGCACGACGTTTCTTTCTAGCTTTGGTGGTGTCAGTGACTTACCAGCCCTGACATATATATACTTTTCACCTTTGTGGTTGTTGGATGAGGCGCCTCGATTATAGGTCTGCAAGGACCGGGGAACGTGTGTTCAGGCATAATTAATCCTCTAACGTAAGTGAGGACCGGCCCTGAAGATCCAGGGGTTACCCAGTGTGCGTAATCCTGAGGCATTTGCTAGAGTGTCTCGAACGCGGAGAGGAGCTTGCCCCTTGCCTCGACTCATGACGGAAATCCAATTTCCAATACGTGGATTGCGGTTTTAATTGTAGAACTAGTATGGCGACATGATATATGGTACCCATGCCGTCTATGATTTATATTTATGATTGAAATGTTTTGACACTATACACTTATTATAGTATCAAATGATTTGTTTTAAACGTACCAAGCATGTTTGGCTATTATAAGGGAAAACCCTATCCTCCGGCTTGCGTTGCATTGTGTGATGGGACCTGGGTCTTATAATAGCTTCATTTTTCGAAAAAGCATTGCGCTGTTTATTCTATGCACTGGTATTCTTGGGAGGAAAACCGTTCCGTGTTATACGGCGTGGTCCCTTGAATTACTCTCTTTTAAAGTAAAGTTTAAATAACTGTTTTAGTTCTCACACCAGTCACATGACTGACCTGGAGTTTATTGTTTTAACCTAAACTCTGGGTGCCCCTATTTTCCGCACGGGCAGCTAGTAGTTTTGGTTTTGCAGATTTATATTCACAGGATCCTGGTTTACAGCTGGAATGATATCCGGAAAGCTCTGTATCCGTATATCACCTTCAGTTGTGCTTTGTATTATTTTCCGCTGCTATGTAATTTATTGTAATCTCTGATATTTCTGTGTAATATTTATTCATTTATACTCTGTATATTCTTGTAATCTGATGCATTGTTGTAATATACAATGAAATGTTCTTCTGTTTGTGTTCTGATTTGTCATGTTCTCAACAGTCAGGGGTTTCAAACGGTCTAGATCGGTTTAACGACTGATTAGGATCGAGCGAAATTCCAGGCCGTCACATTTGGTATCAGAGCTTTGGTTTACAGAGCTCGAGAACAAGACACATTAGAACCATACGAAAGAATTCATCAGATATTGGATTAGTAATATCCAATTAGAATGACTCGTTAGAGATAGGATCAGTAGTATCCTAGAACGAGTGTGAAGAGTATATTTTTCAAATGAAAACCATTTTGTTTTGAAATTTTAAACCTTTTTAAAACGTATTTTATTATTTATTTATTTTGAATATGGACAATCCAATATATAAAGATTTTGCATATACGCGTCATGAACGTATATTCGAAGTTTTAATATATTAGATAGATATAGAATCGTACTCTAGTGGCCCGAAGATGATTCTGATGATTGACTAGTTGTCATTAGTATTCATGTTCGAGTAACGAAGGTGTGATATCGATATATTTCCATTAGACTGGTGTGAGAACCAAAACTTATATAGTTAGTACACATTGTTGTGAATTGGCATCAAAAACATGATTTTTGTATATATATCAAGTTATGAATTTGAAACTCTAATTCACTAATAGATTGATGTTTGTGTTGCTTGTTTATTTGTTTGATAATTTTGAACCATTATGCCTAATTGCATCAAATATTGAACTGTATTGAAAATTGGTCGCATTTGCTTGCATATACATATATATCATTGAACAGGTCATAGCAAGGAGGCTAGAGCCAGAGAATAAAATTTGTTTGCCCGACAAATAGGTACATGTTTACTACATAATTTACTGTTTTGTTTGGGTGATGATGATTTTATGAGCCTATTGGCTAGCCGCTTGGCTTTTTCTTTTTCTTTTTGAGATCTGAAGGACCGGGGAAGCTATTTGAAATTCCCCGATGCTCCCGGTGCAGGGGAGGTTATGGCGAAATTTTTCGAAAATTTAGGGTGTTAGCCAAACTTTTGAAATTTTGAAAATTCTCAGAAACTGAAAAGTTGGAGAATGGAAGCCAGATCGAACGTAGAGTTGATTAATCAAACCACTTTCGACTTTGTTCCTTTTCGGGGACGAAAAGTTTTAAGTGGGGGAGATTGTAATAACCCGCAAATTCTGAGCCAGTTTAAAATTTTTATTTTGGCAATTTTAGCGAATTTTGAATATTTAAAATAGATTATTTTAAATAATATTGTCGAGGAATTTATTTTGAATATAATTCGAACGTATATTATACGCGTCGTCGTTAGAATATAAATATTTATATATAAATATAAATAGAATTGAAAATGGCACGGTAGTTCGATAATTCGATTTCAAACTTCAATTGAATGTACCGGGTGCAAAACAATCCGGATTTTAGTGAAACCAAAAACATTAGGATCTATTTGATGATATCTTTCCAACGAATCCGACAAATCGAGATTTCATAGCGGGAATCAAAAGATATGTCCAGTTGAAAATTCTGAATAGTCGCTATGGAATTCAGGCCCTTAAAAATGGACATTTTGCAAATGACCTCGGATTTCGACGAAACCAGTTTTGTTGGGTCCGCAGTGTCAAATTATTGTTAGGTTCCAAATTTCATAATTTTTCGAATCAATATGTGAGCGTGGCAAAGGAAAACGTGTTTTGACCATTTCAGTTGATTTTAATCGACTGGAAATTGGTCATTTTTCATACGGTCTCAGAATTCGACGAAACTAGTTTTGTTAGGACCGTATCGTCAATACGAAGCTAGAAAATATTTTTCTGGAATTTTTAAAGTTAGTATGTGACCCCGGTAATTCGAAATGTACGTTTAAAATTCAATATAGTGATTTAAATGTAAATTTAACGGGAACTGATCGAAACAGTCGAATCAGCTTACGATGTATATCCCATTGTGTTCGGAATGGGGGTGAAACGCTATGGACGACAGGCGGTGGGTCCCGTTTCGAGTCCGAAATTTTAAGTTGCTTTTTGGAGAATAAAATAAAATAATTTAATTAAATAAATATATATATTATAAAACCCCGTACCCCCCCCTTTTTATTCTCCAATCAGAAAAAGAAATTGAAAATTAAAAACCGATCCTCCTTTTCACCGTTGACCCCGTCGCTCCCCCTATCTCCACCGCGCCTCCGCCGGAGGGCCCCACCTCGCGTCGCCCGCCACCTCCACCCCTCTCGCTCCCTTCTCGCTCCTCTTCTGTTGAGACCCGAACCCCCCCCCCCCCCCCCATCGCGATTCTCCCTCCTCTTCCAATTAAGCCGCCGCCGCACCCACATCCACCCTCAGGCGAACCTCCGACCACCGCATCCGCCTGCTCGTCCACCGCCACCCTGTTTCACCGCCAAACCACCATGTCCCGACCCTCCAATCACGAATGAACAACCCCTCCCTCTAGAAGAAAAACCCTGTAAGTTTTTAACTATATTTTATTTTGGTTTTATTTAAAGCTTCCAGTTTTATCCATTTTTAACTTAAAATAATTAGTTTTAAAAACCGGCTTTTTATATATGGAAGCGTAGAAGGTAGAAGATATGATTTTTATATTTTTAAAGTATTAAAAATATGATTTTTATATTTTTAAAGTATTAAAAATATAGTCTTTACTATATAGAAGAGGTAAAAATATGATTTTTACATGATAGGAATATTAAAAATATCATCTTTATATGTGTAGAAAAATAAAAATGATATTTTTATAAAGATGAAATCTTTAAATTTATAAAGGCGAAGTCTATATTTTTATAAAGGCGAAGTCTATATTTTTATAAAGGTGAAATCTTTATTTTAGAAAAAGCGAGATCTTTATATGGAAAATAGCGTGATAAAAATATAATTTTTATCTATATAACAAAGTAAAAATTCCATTTTTACATATTGAATAGCGAAGTAAAAATTCGATTTTTATATATATAGTGACTACGGACAACGAAGATGACGAGGATGCGATGACGATGAAGATTTCTATCAATGAAGTGCCGTGGAGCTAGGATAGCTATCTGTGAGAACTTCTCACTCAAATCTCTTTTTCTAGTTATATATATATATACTAGGATGCAGACGGTGCTTAGTAGCACCCGACACCCGTCATCCACAGACCATGGATGGCTTGTTTGTTAAAATTGTTTGGTTGAGTAGTTGGTTAGTTTATTTGTTTGGAATTGAATTGTTTGGTGAAAATAATGGATTTGATTGATGTGTGAATGGCGTGGGCCTTCACTAGACCGGGGATAAGGCTAGGCCTCGTCCCGTTTCTAGTATCGTGCCGTTATGCCGCCGAAATTTCTAAAATATGTTAGAAAAATAAAAATGTCATTTTATTTAAAGAATGAACTGAATAGATATTCATATGTTAAAATAAAATGTTTTATCGTTAAAAATATATTTTTTAACGTGAATGTGAATAAATAAATATTCATATACAAACCGGACGGTTTGTTTATGTACACCTATTTGACTGACATTGATTGGGTCGATAAATTTTACACATCGCCCAACTGCACAAATAAAATCTGTGTTTGATTGTTTGAAACCCCACACGGGTGTTGGGATGAAATATGAATTCCACTCATCCTGATTAATTAAATATGTCGATCGATTGATTGACAGGCTGTTATAAGCGTTAGATATCTATATTTGATGCTTATACAGTGTAGTGCACTTTGGTTGATGGTTGATGATTTTTCAATGCTATTATATACATGTGTTGTATGAAAATCCATATAATTAACTTTATATGGTAATTGATTGGGTCTCATTCCAATTTAGAAGATAAAGAATAATATAATATAAAGGTTCATGTGTTGACTATACTCATCCGTTGATTTTAGTCATGTGTTGAACGAAATATTTTTATAATAAAATTTATATCTTTATCAATATAATATAAAGGTTCATGTGTTGACAGTACTCATCCGTTGAGATTGGTCATGTGTTGAACGAAATATTTTTATAATAGAATTTACATCTTTATCATATATAGAATTAGAAATCAACTGGAAAATAGATGAGATGAGTGGTCTCCTGGATATTAATCTGATGTTGGTTTCGGCCTTCGGGGTTAATGTTCAGGAAATCGTTCTCTCACTAAATTACGGTTGAAGTCTGATTCAATATCAAACGATAGATACCTTAACTTTTACAAAATATATTAAATAGCAAAAATAGTCACACGTGGACGGTACTCATTCGTTGAGATTAGTCGTGTGTTGACAAAAAGAAATATTTGAAATAGAATATATAAAGCCGTGTTGGATAGTGATGCGCCATTTTGACGCGAACGATATCTATATCGATTGCATTCGGAATTGAATATAAAACGATTTCGAAATGAATTGAATATATAACGATTTCGAAATGAATTGAATATATAACGATTTCGAAATGAATTGAATATATAACGATTTCGAAATGAATTGAATATATAACGATTTCGAAATGAATTGAATATATAACGATTTCGAAATGAATTGAATATATAACGATTTCGAAATGAATTGAATATATAACGATTTCGAAATGAATTGAATATATAACGATTTCGAAATGAATTGAATATATAACGATTTCGAAATGAATTGAATATATAACGATTTCGAAATGAATTGAATATATAACGATTTCGAAATGAATTGAATATATAACGATTTCGAAATGAATTGAATATATAACGATTTCGAAATGAATTGAATATATAACGATTTCGAAATGAATTGAATATATAACGATTTCGAAATGAATTGAATATAAAACGATTTCGAATTGAATGAAATAGAAAACCAATTTGATTTCAATTGAATATATAATGAATTGAATTCAAATAGAAAACGAATTTAATTTGAATAGAAAATGAATTTGGATTGAATAGAAAACCAATTTGAATTGAATTGAATTGAATTGAAAACGAATTCGAATTGACTTCAAAATGAGGTGAAATGAATTCAAATTGAATTGAAATTTGAATTGAATAGAGATGAATTTTAAAACGAATTTATAAAAGAGAATTCAATTTTGATTTGAAATGAAATGGAAGTTGAAAATGTTTTTGAAACGAATTCAAAACTATTTATATAATTCGTTTTAAATAGAAATCGACGAAATATATATTATATATATTATATATATATAATATAATGGCCTGAAAAGAACGCGCCGCGCCGCGGCAGTTCGTGAATTTCGACCATTTATTTCAAACGGACATTACGGGAGATCCGACCGTCGGATTCTCCTAAAACCGTAACCGTTGGGTTCGTATCGAAAAGAGCTTTCTAACGAATATTAGAAATTTAAAATCTAACGGTTGGATTTGGAGATACGTCCAAATCAAATTTGAAAAAGGTCGCTGTAAGTGCAGTTCGATGGCCATTGTTGGAAATCGACTGTACGGGCCTTGATAAAATTATTAAAAATGGTAATAATTAGTGTAAAATCATAATAAATGATTTGGGAAAAATTGGGATGAAAAACTCCATATTTGAAAAGATAAAAATGGGTCTTTATCGAAATGAACTAGTTTGGAACTAAATTTGAAACCCAATTATTTTTAAATAAATTAATTAGATTTAAAAAGGGGTTTTGAATAATCGGAATTTCTAATATATTTGATTGGATTTAAAATGGGTTTATCGTGAACAGTGTTTTAAATAACACTAGTTCTTTAACCCGATAACAGATAGAATGTGATTTGGGTTTGTCGTGAACTGTGTTTTAAATAACACCTAGTTCTTTAACCCAGTAAAAGGAGTTTTAATGAATCTGCAATTAGATTGAAATTCGAATTGATAATCTAAATTATCAAATTTAGAAATGAGCGAGAATGGAGTATCGCCAGTTTTGCTCCAAAGCGATAGTTAAATCTTTAATTAGATTTAAACGTGAAATGGTAATTAGTTTTACCGATAACACAGTGGTGTTAAATATGGAGTATTACCAGTTTTGCTTCATGGGATGAATAGGTTGGGATTGGGAAATAAAATAAATAACTACTTCGTTACGGTTCGCTAATCTCGACTAGTTGGAAAAACCATAATTTGGTTTTAAATGACATCCAAAGGAAGATTACAGGATAAGTTTTAAAGAATTTATCTTGGATAAAATTAATGGGAACTTTTCCCTAAGAATGTGGAATTTAGAAACTAGCTGTAGGTTGGCTAAGATGAATGGTTTCCTGGGTATTGATCTGATGTTGGTTTCGGCCTTCGGGGTTAATGTTTGGGAAATTGTTCTCTTGCTAATTTGCGGTTAGCGACTAATGAATTGGAATGAGGCGTATGTTGTGTTTGTGTAACATTTGTTTTTAATATACGCGGGTTGTTCGGAAAGTCCGGGTTTATACCCATTCTGAATAACCGATTCGACGATATGTCGAAGATGAAGACGGTGGTCGAAGACCGGAAGTCTTCACATCGTTTGGGTAATTACTGACGATCCTGATTGGGCTGTACACCCAAGAGGATGGAAATAGTTGGTGGTCGTCCAGACGTACTTGGAGATGGATGGATATGCGAGGAAAGTGCCTCCGGTTTCGTTCAGACCCAGAACGGACTTGTAAATGGATGGTGTGTCTGACATTGGATTTTATTCTGTGTTGATTGATTTCTATTAAATATATATCTGTTTGGCGGCGGAGAATTTATTCTCTTGCTTAACGCCCTTCTCTGAGACGTACGAGCTTAGAGGTTATATATCGATAGATATCAATCGCATGGCATGAATTGCCTGTGTGGCACGCTAAGATGCAATGATCAAGGCTTCTGTTGAAAAGCAAAGTCTTGTGGTTGATGATCAAAGCATGGCCTTCGTGGCGTGGCTTTGTGTATAACGTGAATTCGCGAGCCTCACCCCTCGGTATGAGTTAAAAACGGGATACGGACTGCAGGGAGAGCACGACGTTTCTTTCTAGCTTTGGTGGTGTCAGTGACTTACCAGCCCTGACATATATATACTTTTCACCTTTGTAGTTGTTGGATGAGGCGCCTCGATTATAGGTCTGCAAGGACCGGGGAACGTGTGTTCAGGCATAATTAATCCTCTAACGTAAGTGAGGACCGGCCCTGAAGATCCAGGGGTTACCCAGTGTGCGTAATCCTGAGGCATTTGCTAGAGTGTCTCGAACGCGGAGAGGAGCTTGCCCCTTGCCTCGACTCATGACGGAAATCCAATTTCCAATACGTGGATTGCGGTTTTAATTGTAGAACTAGTATGGCGACATGATATATGGTACCCATGCCGTCTATGATTTATATTTATGATTGAAATGTTTTGACACTATACACTTATTATAGTATCAAATGATTTGTTTTAAACGTACCAAGCATGTTTGGCTATTATAAGGGAAAACCCTATCCTCCGGCTTGCGTTGCATTGTGTGATGGGACCTGGGTCTTATAATAGCTTCATTTTTCGAAAAAGCATTGCGCTGTTTATTCTATGCACTGGTATTCTTGGGAGGAAACCCGTTCCGTGTTATACGGCGTGGTCCCTTGAATTACTCTCTTTTAAAGTAAAGTTTAAATAACTGTTTTAGTTCTCACACCAGTCACATGACTGACCTGGAGTTTATTGTTTTAACCTAAACTCTGGGTGCCCCTATTTTCCGCACGGGCAGCTAGTAGTTTTGGTTTTGCAGATTTATATTCACAGGATCCTGGTTTACAACTGGAATGATATCCGGAAAGCTCTGTATCCGTATATCACCTTCAGTTGTGCTTTGTATTATTTTCCGCTGCTATGTAATTTATTGTAATCTCTGATATTTCTGTGTAATATTTATTCATTTATACTCTGTATATTCTTGTAATCTGATGCATTGTTTTAATATACAATGAAATGTTCTTCTGTTTGTGTTCTGATTTGTCATGTTCTCAACAGTCAGGGGTTTCGAACGGTCTAGATCGGTTTAACGACTGATTAGGATCGAGCGAAATTCCAGGCCGTCACAAATAGCATCCATGACTCTGGCCATCACTGCCAATCTTTCCTTGAAACCATCGTAAATCATATGACTGGCCCAACTTGCCATCCATCAAGAGCTTATGGTAAACCTCGGTCCTAGCAAAACACAATACGCCACCATGACTCATATCTAGGCCTTTCATCGATACCCAGGGTACTCGACCAAAAAAATTATAGTCTTTCGGGCATCCTCATCATACCCCTACTTGGAGTCCGCTAGAACCTCCAACTAACAATAATCCCTCAGCCTTCGATATATCTAGTCATCCACCTTGATGATTATCCAAAAGTTTAAGAGACTTTTCAAGCAACCACTATCCACGAACTCAACATCTTTGAGTCATACCACATCTTTGTTGCATTTCATCGATCAACGAACTCTTCACTATGCTTCGAACATTACAAAATAACATCACTTTAGTTCCTTCTTAGATGGACTGTTCAACCACCTACGGATTATCACTGATCCATATTAATCGCATCCCCCTCTGGATCGCAACCGATCCATCACCTCTCGCGACCCGATCCATCATGCAATGCTTTAGGCTGATCTATCCTTTTTCGACCTAATCCATCATGTAGTGCTTCAAGCCGATCCATCCCCTTTCGACCCGATCCCGATCCATCACTATTATTATCTTGCTATATTAGATCTTATGGTGATTCGAATGAAAATAGAATTACCTTGATTAGATCTAGGCGAAAAACAACTTGAAATGATGAAGATAAGATCAAACAACTCATATACTCGATTGAATCCTTGTGAGAGATGCTTATCACTCACCAAATCCATGAATTAGCTTGAAATTGATGAATCGCTAATTTGGGCAGTGAAGAATGGTCTTCAAATCAACTTTCTTGATGTGATCTACTCTTCCTTGATGTTGATCTTCAATCTTATAATGTGGATCCAAAAATTTAATGGACTGGAGATGCATTTGATTGAGCAAGGAGAATCACGAGCTCAACCAAATAAGGAAAATGAGGAGACTATACCATTCTCCTTGCCTGTACGCCTCTGTTTATAGCCAATAGCCTCTAACCTTAATGAGACTCACTAATCAACCCACTAATGACTAATTAGTCTATCCAGAAATCGGGTAACACTAAAATAACAATTTCTCCTAAACTGCTCAATCAAATCTTTAATGTGACCACTCTATGAAATTAGAAACATCATTTCCTTTCCAATGGAATTGATCCCAGCACCTGATTCGATCTCAGTCAAAAGTTATGCCTTGTACAAAACTTACAGGGGCAAAATGGTCACAAATAAAATTGATTAAAATTATGGACATGTCCCACATCACTATAAACGACATATCAAAATATGATAATGATTCAACGCTCAGGGAATTAGATAAAAATAATTTATGATCCTCCGATACGTAAAATGCCGGTCGTTAGGGTGGTAAAGAATGATTTTGTTTTGGTATATATTGTACAACAGTCAATACTTCCATAACAAGGAGAAAAATGTAGGAGAACCTGGGATCACCATGTCTAATGCCATTCTTAGACTTGAAAATCTAGTGAAGGTTCCATTATATTTAAGGAAGAAGGAGGCAGTAGACAAGCAGCAATAAACATAACCAATAAAAGGTTTGGAGAAGCCTATTAAGGTCATGATTCATGACCACTGAGGACCACTACACAGTGTCATAATCCGTTTTAAGTCAAGCTTGATCATTGCACTTGGGGTTGCATGAGTTTTTACATAACCATAAAGCAACTCTTAGTTAAAAGGACATTGACAATTACTTTCTTCCAGGTAGAAAAACAACTTGGTTGCTGGATACAAGTGAGGGTAAAAAATCAACAAGACCTTCTGATATAATTTTATAAATACATTTACACATTACATTGCAATGGAGACGAGTTTGAAAGAGGTGACAGGATTAGCATGGTTGGTTTGGGTATAAGGACACGATAAGTGACATTAATTTCACCTAACATTCGGCATCTGTTGAAAAAGTTATGAACAACTCTAAAAAAATTTAAGGGAGATGGAGCTCCAACTATTCTTGAGTAAAATTTTGTTAAGCCCATCGGGCCTTCTACAGGAATTGGTTTTTAATAAGAAAAGAGCATCTTTAATTTCATCATTTGATATTTGTGATACTAGGGAGGAGGATTGCATTAAATTCAAGGTAGGAAGGAGGATGTCATTTATTAAATAAAGATTGGGTTGTAAGTTGGAGGAGTTGCCAAGCATACATGAAAAGTAATCTAAGGGGCTTCATCAACTTCAGCAAGGGTGTTGTGGGTGGTGTCATGCTCGTTAGTGACACTGGACACATGAATGTTGTTTTTATTTATCTTTATAGTGGTATGGAAAAAGTCAGTGTTCCTATCCCCTTCAACATCCCATATGGAATGTAATTTTTTTCTCTACATTCTTTTCTCCATCTCTAAAGCGTAATTAAGTTCTCTATTTAACTTGCTCTCTTCCTCAATAACAATACTATCTTTATGGTTCTCGATCTTCTAGTCATGAGCTAGTGTTATCTTAGCTTTGAGGGAGGTGGGTAATTAGCTACCATCACCAAATTTATTATATGTCCATTCTCTCAAAACAATCTTTGTAGACTGAATTTTCCTGCAAAAAATATACATAAGGTTGCTATAGAATTTTTTTTCTAAGAGTTAGGTACAAGTTATGAATACTCATGTTCTTGATCCAAGCATTGTAAAATTTGAAACCTTTTTTCCTTTTAATTGGGGGAATGGTCCGTGGATAGGATGATAGGAGTATGACCTTAGAGGATGGGATGGAGAAGGGTATAATAGGATGTTGGTGAGGTAGAAAAAACTTTGATATTACAAATTGCATGGTCAATAGTGGTGAAAGTTCTCACTCCACTTCTATTACAATTGTTCCAAGAATATTTCAAACCATGGTTCACCACTTGAATAAGGTAAGAGTTGTGAATGGAAATGTTAAAGGGTTGAATGTCTCTCAGGGCAAGGGGAATGCCATCAAGCTTGTTATTAAGAGCAGCACAACTATTGAAATAACCAAGAATATACCAGGGGTGGCTTTCTTTCTTAAAGACATGGAGAAGGTTGTGTAGAGGATAAGGAGTTGTGAAAATAAATGATGGTGCGGAGAAAGAAGAATTATTTAGGAAACATAGACAGTGGAAATGGATCAATTGTGATGTGGATATTATGAGGATGGAGGAGTTATGAAGGATTGTTATCCTACCATAAGGTGTAGTATCCAAGTTATGGTTCAGAGTCCATGATTGGTTGATGTAAGTAGAAGTAGAGTAGGTGAGTTAACTGTTAAGTTTAGGTTTAATGGTGGCAAGAAAATTGAGACTATGAGTTGAAATGAAGGTCTTTGCTTGATCAAGTTTGATGTAGGAGTGGGCACCCCAAATATTCCAAATAGTAAATTGGTGTAACATTGATTAAACTATTTCATTTGGAAGAGTTTTGCCTTGCTCCTTAACATAGGAGATTTCGGGGTACCTATAGAAAGTTTGTAAGATTTTTTAGAGTTGACTTTGGGTAAATAGGTAAAGTCAATGGCTTTGCGATTAGGAGATGTATCTGATGTAATATCATTGAATAGGAAGTGGTCGGGCGAACAAGGCATAGTTTTAATATTGATATATGGACTTGATTCGATGTTGTTGTGTTTAGGGGATGACAAATGTGTGTTGGATGAGGAAAATTTGTATGGATTCAAAGAGAATAAATGATTAGATTGAATTGTGCATGCTTTCAACGGGATGTATGATTTAGGACTGCATGTCATTACAAAAAGTGGCATTAGATTCATGCAGTGACAATGCAAGGTAGTAGGGATATCTTTTAATGCTATTTCAGAAATCTAAGGAAACACAGCTTGGTTTTGTGGCTCATTCAAAACATTGTGGATTGTTGTATCTTTTGCACGGAACTCTAGTCATTACCAATGGCAGTTAGAACAAGATCATCATTTAAATTGCCGCTATTCATTTGCAAAATGTCAAGCCTATTTTCTTCATTCATTACTTTGTTCTTTAACTCATTCATAACTGCTTGTTCATCCTATTCTTCACTTTCAATAATATTATTCGTAAGCAAGTCAAAATTGTGGTGAGTGCACGCATTAGTTACAATTGTTTTTTCCTTCTCTGAGCTTTGAGTGTTTTCTATAATTGGTTCATTTTGTTTAGCCAAGCTTCCCAATGCAAATCATTAACCATTTCAACATTTTTATTGGTGACCTTGTCCACTGCACTATGTTAATCAACATGTTTTTATTTTGTGACACCCTCACCCTAGTCTATTTATTCTTTTCAATCACTTTCCCTAGCACATTCTTAGCAATTACATTATTAACATTCACAATCTCCTTGCCTCTATCAAATGCTTCCAAAGTTTCATCTTTTCCTTTAGGCATTAAATTTACCTTCATACATTTTTCTTCGTTATGTCTAAAAACCAAACAAGATGAACATATCTCTAGTTTCTAGGGATACTTAACTATGACCATCTGAAAAACGCAAAAAAATGTACAAGGAAGCAAACATGTAGCAGCTTATCATGAGTTACCTTAACCATGCATTTGGGATTTTTTTTTAAGTTTCTTAATTTTAGCATCCATATACATAATTCTACCCACCCTTGATGCTAACTAGCTTATACGAAGATCTGACCACACATACATTGGTAGGTTATAGAGATTTATCTAGACGGGACCGCTTTGATTCCATCAATGTCACTGCCATCCTGTACATTCCAAGGCTTCACCATGAAAAGCTTATTTTGCATAATAATAGGGTCAAATTCTACTATCCTGCTTCCATTTCTAGCATTGGAAAAAAGAAGAGAAAAAAGTATGTAATTTTAAATCAAGAAGATGAATCTTTTCAGGTGTCGTGCCCTTTCAAAAGATGAATAATTGCATAGTATTTCAATAGTGAGTCAAGGAAGAAGTAAAAAAAGATTATTTTGTCAAAGTTAGGCGAAAGGAAAGCCGTTTAAGTCATCGAGAGTCCAGGAAAAGAGTCTAATTTAGTATGAGTTTCAGAATAATCCTGGGTGGTGGAAGGGGCAGTGTTGATGGAAGGTGATGGAAGGACGGTATAAAGGTTTGAAAAGATAAGTTAATGGGCAGGAAATGATGGGTAGCAGGAGGGTCAAAGGGGTTACCATTAAAAAGAACAGATGTTTCAATGATAAGGTTAATATGTATAACAACTCATTAAATCCTATTTGGGCATACCAATTAAAAAGGAATTAAAAGAGATAAATTTCAATGTCATAAAAAAATTATATGGTTTTCTACCCACCTTTAAAGCTTTCCAAGTCTCACAAATATGTATGCATTCGTTCACTTGACTTATTTTCCTTTATGATCTAGAAAATATGTATACTAGGTAAATACATACTATTAGAATTATGGATTTGAAATGAGATTTGGGCTAAGAGGAATATAGATTTATAATAATGAAATTTACTTTTTTCAACTATATCGACTCACTCATTATCCTCGTCTCTTTTATTTTCTACCATTTTCTAATTTGTGTGTACGTATATGTGTATTTGTATATATGCTCACACACACACACACACACATATATATATATACACACACACAAAATTTCAAATATATTTATATATATACACACACATCCAAAATATTTCATAACTTTTTTTAGAAGTAATGGAGAGGAGAGGAGAGTAGTAGAGCCTCGCTGCTTAGATTATAAAATATAGTAAGAGAAACGATGGATTATGCATTTATTTATAGGCAATCAAATCAAACTTATCAGCTAGATTAAAATAATTAAGCAGAATCATTGCCATGGTAAAATCATAACCACTACTAGAAGACTGGTCGAACACTCCTTTTTAGATTTTTTTATGCTTGATATATGCTTTTCCCTTAGATGCATGTTCAACAGATATTTGAAGCTCAAGCGTCTATTAAACAAATGCCTGCACTCTTTAGAGTTCGAGGGCATATTTCACAGACTCCTGAGCTTCAGGCGTTTGTTGAACATGCGCATGACCCTTAAATCATTTGAAGAACCCCAAGTTGGGATGCTAATATTTTAGAAAATGTAATATTATAGTTTTCCACTATTAGAGATGCTCTAAAAGTGGATCAACTATCTTGGAATAACATGATTGTTGGACGTGCAGCTCGTTGCCTACTTATGTGGGATCATTTAAGATTCCTGAATATAAATACGTTACTCTTATAAGCGCATGAGTTTGAAATTGAATACAAAGGTAAAATAGCACATCACATATAGAAACAACCATTGGGCCTCCGATTTCTAGCATAATTCCACATTTACATAATAAAGGTAGTGAAAATCGTTTCTCTCTTTCCACTTACACTATTATATATAAATAGAAACTTGTGGTGGAAATCAAGAGATGTTTATGGTGCTACACTGGTTGAGCTATCATTGTATGCATCTTTACATACGTGCGTGTGTGCGTGTGTGTGTGGAGGGTGTGTTTGTGTGTGCGAGTGCATGTGTGTGGAGAAGGGAATCTACTTGGTAAAAAAATGATACACGAGAGAGGTCATGACTATTAGAGCCCCTTCCAATTTCACCTATCATGTAAAAACAAAAAGATACAATGGTATTATGTCTATATTTGTGTCTATTTTGTGTCTTAATAGTTGTTTGTGTATGTGTGCATATACTTAGTGAGAATTTGCATTCCACGGTATTTAAATGAATTGTTTGGCCTTAATATTAGCTACATGTTAATATTTGAATATTTAACTCATATGAGAAGAAAGAGAATGAATAAATATTAGCATGTAACTAATAGCTAGACGATGGAGCTAAACAAGGGGATATGTGAATCCTAGCATATATATATGAAAAAAGGTTATATATTGTAGAGAAATAAGAACCAATAGCAAAATTTGCTTCCTCCTTTAAAAACCTCATCCTCGCAATCAGGAAAAAGAACACGACAACTGTTATAATACAACTCTATATAACTGAATGCAGGCAAAAAATAGAAAAAAAACAAAATCACCTGTAAGCAGCCTGTCCTGAAACATGAAAGACAACACACCCCGGACTTACAACAACATACCATATTTGCCCAAACAAAACCACACAAAAACACTTTATAAACAAACGTATCAGCTTAGATCATTATGCTCGATTCCATTCCTCATAAAATCTTTCTATCTCCTCAATATAATTGGTTGGCCATTGTAGTAAATTTGAAATAATTTCAAACGTATATTCAATTCAAAAAGTTTGAAACATTGGTCCTCAGATATCTTCTTTCCTTCGTACCTTCAACAATTCTTATCATGCCAAATGTGATGAACAAGCATGGTTGTAACGAACCGTATTCTACGCACTAAAAGACCATAGGATATTTATGTTATTTCATATGAGGTCGTATGACTATATAACTTTGGGAAATGACTGATAGGTTCACCTCCTACTTCCATCATTTTCGTCAAATTTTCGTGTAACCATTTCACCTAGTGAATCTTGTTTCGTGCATAACTTTTGATTGGTGGCTTCTTGAGAAATCCAATGCTTAGTGGCTTCCCTTAGAAGCTAAAGATGGCTTCTTAAGGAAGTCAAACTTTAGTGGCTTTCCTTGGAAGCCAAAGATGGCTTCTCAAGGGAGCCAATATTTAGTGGCTTCTTAAGGAAGCCAATCTTTAGTGGCTTCCCTTGGAAGCCAAAGGTGGTTTCTCAAGGAAGCCAATCTTTAGTGGCTTTCCTTGGAAGCCAAATATGGCTTCTCAAGGAAGCCAATATTTAGTGGCTTCTTAAGGAAGCCAACCTTTAGTGGCTTCCCTTGGAAGCCAAAGTGGCTTCTCAAGGAAGTCGATCTTTAGTGTCTTTCCTTGGAAGCCAAAGATGGCTTCTCAAGGAAGCCAATCTTTAATGGCTTCTTGAGGAAGCCAATCTTTAGTGGCTTCTCTTGGAAGCCAAAAATGGCTTCTCAAAGAAGCCAATCTTTAGTAGCTTCTCATGGAAGCTAAATAGTGGCTTCTCAAGGAAGCTAATCTTTAATAGCTTCTCCTGGAAGCCAAAGCATTAGTGGCTTCTCAAAGAAGCATTGTTTATCTATATATAAAGAGTTCACTTGCAAATCTTCCTATCCATTTTTTCCAACTTTCAAAAAGCTTCTACACAAACCAATAATGGCTTCTATCACCACTAATCCACCATCTGAGTATTCAACTACCTAAATTAAGTGCAAATCAAGAAAAAAGTTGTTGTGATGTGTTGAAATCCAATCCAAATACGATCATTTTCGGATCTAACCTTTTTGGGTTAATTTAGGAGAGTAATAGTGTTCTTATTTACTAATTTGAGTAGATTAGCATGTAGGTTCTTATAATTCAAGTTATGACACATATATAAGTTTGGGTTGATTTGGATTTGATTTGTAAAGCCCGAAACTAACTAGATCTTAGAGAATCGAATTGAAGGTTGTTAGATTCGAAGCATCAAACCAAGACTTTCCTATCCGAACTCTCCTTATCGAACTTTCCTATTCGGGATTATTCTATCTGGAGCTTATCTTATCTAAGAATATGCAAAGGGAATGGGTTCACGTGGTGTTGCTTCTTGATAACGTTTAGACTCTTTTGAAGACCAACTCTAATATGACTATTTAAATCCGAGATGCGAAGAATGTCTAAATAGGAAGTTACCACCAAGGATCTAGATGGGAACCATCGGGGTGACTTCTAAGTTGGACTTCGCTTGGGAACATGCGTAACAGATATAGCAACATTCGTAACCTTGGTACGTCATTGAGAGAGTGACACAAGAACAAATCAGAGCCAATGCGGTGTGGACTGATTGGACCAAGAGCCAATGCGGTGTGGACTGGGTAGGGTTTTCAGCTATAGCTCATGCGGTATGGCATAGCGATAAATAGGTGGAGCTCATGCGGTAGGGCTTGCCAGTGTCCCAAATGATTTGACGCCCAAAGTATCGAATATTGTATGCTCAATACACCGAGTGAGTGAACTTGAGGATGTTTGCTATGATTGAATGATTGCTATCACTATGACACATACTTCCACTTATAATTAATATCTTGATTGCCATAGAGTATAGTACATGATTATCTGTGCTAACTCTTTGGATGCAGGGCCAGGTCAGGTATGACTCTTCATACCTATTATATTATCTTATTTAGTGATTAAGATTACTATTGCTCACAGTAGACTTTGTCTGACTTGGGATTTTATGCATTGGTTCTTATTACTTTTGGTGCTCTTAAATGAGCAGACTAGAGACAGGTTTGTGTGCTCGAGTAGTTGGTTAGAGACGAGCAGGGGGCTTCTATGTACTATATATATACTCTTATCCCTACTACTTTTATGGATCAATACTTTGGGCTTTAGTAGTACATCTTGTTTAAAGACAATAATTTGGAGATGTACTTATGACTTATTATATATTTTGCTGTTAATATGAATCTACTACTTTGATATTTATGATTCAGTTATCAGCTCATAAACTATCTCACCTGTTTTATATCTTGACTTATGTTATTATTATATTTTATTCCATGCGCTGTGAGATACACGACAGGTTATATGGGTTTCCTCACTTCAATCCTTGGTGATCACCCTGTATTAGTCGGGCACAGTCACAGCGCAACTCATTGATTGTCGACTGGTACAGGGCGTTCGTCACAATGGTAGCAGCTGCTCTGGCCAGATCTGCCTTAACCAAGATCGAACGAAGCATTGACACCAAATTTTCATAGCGTTACTAAAAATTGGAGCTGAAAATGGCAACAACCGAGTCATTCTACATTAAATCCCAAAGGTATGCAGAAAATTTACAAGTATTAAATAAGTTATCTTTGTTAGTGCAATAAAAGGATATTTTGATGATAACAATAACAGGTATAATAGGTGTTGGCATAACCTATATTTACATTTCTTTCTAATGTAACGATCCAGAATTTTTAACCCATTTAAAACTGAATTTTTGGATATATAATTTGAATTTTCTAGGTATAAAATGGATTTAATATAATTTAAATATGGATTTGGAATAATGACAAAATAAAATTTAATATATACATATATATATTTAACTAATAAAATAGATGTTTGATTTTGTCAAAATATAGTGGTATAAATTTAGTAAGAATTTATCATATTTTGGTTATAGCAAATTCTCCAAATGCGTATTTATAAAACTAATTTTAATTATGTTCTTTTCTAGTTAAACAAATATATTTCAAATGTAGATAAATTAAAGTAAAATAATTATTTTGAATGATAAATAAGTTGTTAACATCATGTAATTTTGACGACATAAGTCATTGAGTGTGTAAATGAATTTAAACATGGCTTAGAACATGAATTTTAGCAATATATATAAGCGTTTCTAATTTGAAACACCTCCTAAGTTGTGAAGACCCGTAACTTCCCCGTAAAGGAAAGTGTCGGATAGTTCGAGAACAAGCCACAACAGAACGCATACAGAAGAACATTTCATTGTATATTACAACAATGCATCAGATTACAAGAATATACAGAGTAAAAAGAATATTACACAGAAATGTCAGAGATTTAAATTACATTTAAATACATAGCAGCGGAAAATAATACAATACACAACTAGAAGAGATATACGGATACAAAGCTTTCCGGATATCATTCCAGCTGTAAACCAGGATCCTGTGAATATAAATCTGCAAAAACCGAAACTACTAGCTGCCCGTGTCAAAATAAGGGCACCCAGAGTTTAGGTTAAAACAATAAACTCCAGGTCAGTCATGTGACTGGTGTGAGAACTAAAACAGTTAATCTTTATTCTTAAAGTTAGGTAAATCAAGGGACCACGCCGTATAACACGGAACGGGTTTCCTCCCAAGAATACCAGTGCATAAACAACAGCGCAATGCCAAATAAAGAAAAATGAAGCTGTTATAAGACCCAGGTCCCATCACACAATGCAACGCAGTCGAGGATAGGGTTTTCCCTTATAACAGCCAAAGAATGCTTGATACGTTTAAAACAAATCATTTGATACTATTATAAGTGTATAAAAAAACTTCAAATCATAAGTATCAATCATAGGCGGCATAAGCGCCCCATCCCACTATGTCGCCATATATAGGATTACAATTAAAACCGCAAATGTCACGTATTTGGAAATTGGATTTCCGTCTATGAACCGAGGCTAGGGGCAAGATCCTCAACCGATTTGAGACGCTCTAGCCCGTGTCTCAGGAACAGAACGCATCGTCCCTTGGAGCGACAGGGCCGGTCCACCGATGTGGATTAAAATGCCTGAACACTACGTTTCCCCACCCTATGGGGTGTAAGTCTGGTCCGTCAGCCGACCAGAATGCATTGGCCGAAACCGATATAACCGAGGCGCCTCGCAACAGCAACAACCACATAAGTCAAACTCGTCAGGGTGTGTAAAACCACTGACGCTACTTCTAACTAGAAAGAAACGCATGCCCTCCCTGAGGTCCGTCTCCCGTTTTTGGTTCATACCAGGTGTGAAACACGCGAGGTAAACGTTACACAAAGCTACGCCACAAAGGCCGTGCTTTGATCATCACCACAAGACTTTGCTTTTCAACAGAAGCCTCGATCATTTGCATCTTAGCATGCCACACAGGCAAACCATCCTATGCAACCGATATCAGTCACACAGAATGAAATCCGATGTCAGACACACAGTCCATTTACAAGTCCGTCCTGGGTCTGAACGAAACCGGAGGCACCTAGTACCCCGCATCCATCGATCTCCAAGTACGTCTGGACGATCACTAACTGTTTCCATCTTCTTGGGTGTACAGCCCAATCAAGATCATCAGTTATCACCCAAACGACGTGAAGACCTCCGGTCTTCGACCATCGTCTTCATCTTCGACTTATCGTCGTATCAGCTATTCAGAATGGGATAAACCCGGTCTTTCCGAATAACTCGCGTATATATTCTAAAAGTGTTACACAAACACAACATACGCCTCATTCCAATTCATTAGTCACTAACCGTAAATTAATCAAGAGAATAATTCCCCAAATATTAACCCCGAAGGCCGAAACCAACATCAGATCAATATCCAGAAAACCATTCTGCTTAGCTAACCGACAGTTAGTTTCTAAATTTCACGTTCAAATCTAATTAAAGATTTAACTATCGCCCGGAGCAAAACTGGTGATACTCCATTCTCGATCTTTTCAATCTAATTAAAGATTCATTAAAACTCCACATAGTTTTAATCTGTGACTGGGTTAAAGAATCAGTGTCATTTAAAACACGGTTCACGATAAACCCAAAGTCACATCCCATTAATTATCGGGTTAAAGAACAAGTGTTATTTAAAACACTGTTCACGATAAACCCAAAAATCAATGTCCATTCAATTCCAATTAAATATTATTTAATTGGTACACTTCATTAAATCTAAATAAAAAGATTTAATCTTTTCTCAACTGGGTTCAAGAACAGTGTTAGTGAAGACACCATTCACGACAAACCCAAATCACATTCATTAATTATCGGGTTAAAGAACAAGTGTTATTTAAAACACTGTTCACGATAAACCCAAAAATCAATATCCATTCAATTCCAATTAAATATTATTTAAATGGGTACACTTCATTAAATCTAAATAAAAAGATTTAATCTTTTCTCAACTGGGTTCAAGAACAGTGTTAGTGAAGACACCATTCACGACAAACCCAAATCACATTCATTAATTATCGGGTTAAAGAACAAGTGTTATTTAAAACACTGTTCACGATAAACCCAAAAATCAATATCCATTCAATTCCAATTAAATATTATTTAATTGGTACACTTCATTAAATCTAAATAAAAAGATTTAATCTTTTCTCAACTGGGTTCAAGAACAGTGTTAGTGAAGACACCATTCACGACAAACCCAAATCACATTCGATATTAAACACAAGGCTCTGAATAGAAAATATATCGGCCTATATTCAATATCAAATTCTACGATTAACAAATGTCGTAGTGGAAATAACGATATAAAAATATATCTTTCAAATTTCCATAACAACACCTGTATAATCACGAATTCCAACATCGAAATATTCCGAAGACAATTTCGATTCAAATCCACTCCAATGCAATCATTGGATATTCTGGTTATTTTCAAAACCCTTTTTTTTTAAATTCAATTTATTTATTTAAAAATAAATAGAATTATATTTCTAGTTCAAAACTAGTTCAATTCGATAAAAGTCTATTTTTATCTTTTCAAATATGGAGTTTTTCATCCCAAAGCTTCACAAATCATTTCTTATAATTTTACACAAATTATTGCTATTTTTAATAATTTTATCAAGGCCCGTACAGTCGATTTCCATCAACGGCCATCGAACTGCACTTACAGCGACCTTTTTCGAATTTGATTTGGACATAATTCCAAATCCAACCGTTAGATTTCAAATTTCTAATATTCGTTAGAAAGCTCTTTTCGATACGAACCCAACGGTTCCGGTTTTAGGAGAATCCGACGGTCGGATCTCCCGTAATGTCCGTTTGAAATAAATGGTCGAAATTCGCGAACTGCCGCGGCGCGGCGCGTTCTATTCAGGCCATTATATTATATATAATATATATAATATATATTTCGTCGATTTCTATTCAAAACAAATTATATAAATAGTTTTAAAATCGTTTCAAAACCTATTTCAACTTCCATTTCAATTCAAAGCAAAATTGAATTCTTCTTTATAAATTCGTTTCAAAATTCATTTCTATTCAATTCGAATTTCAATTCAATTTGAATTCATTTCAATTCGCTTTCAATTCCATTTGAATTCGTTTTCAATTCAATTCATTTCGAAATCGTTTTCAATTCAATTCATTTCGAAATCGTTTTCAATTCATTTTGAATTCGTTTTCAATTCAATTCATTTCGAAATCGTTTTCAATTCAATTCATTTCGAAATCGTTTTCAATTCAATTCATTTCGAAATCGTTTTCAATTCAATTCATTTCGAAATCGTTTTCAATTCAATTCATTTCGAAATCGTTTTCAATTCAATTCATTTCGAAATCGTTTTCAATTCAATTCATTTCGAAATCGTTTTCAATTCATTTCATTTCGAAATCGTTTTCAATTCATTTTGAATTCGTTTTCAATTCATTTTGAATTCGTTTTCAATTCAATTCATTTCGAAATCGTTTTCAATTCATTTTGAATTCGTTTTCAATTCAATTCATTTCGAAATCGTTTTCAATTCATTTTGAATTCGTTTTCAATTCAATTCATTTCGAAATCGTTTTCAATTCAATTCATTTCGAAATCGTTTTCAATTCAATTCATTTCGAAATCGTTTTCAATTCAATTCATTTCGAAATCGTTTTCAATTCATTTCATTTCGAAATCGTTTTCAATTCAATTCATTTCGAAATCGTTTTCAATTCATTTTGAATTCGTTTTCAATTCAATTCATTTCGAAATCGTTTTCAATTCATTTTGAATTCGTTTTCAATTCAATTCATTTCGAAATCGTTTTCAATTCAATTCATTTCGAAATCGTTTTCAATTCAATTCATTTCGAAATCGTTTTCAATTCAATTCATTTCGAAATCGTTTTCAATTCATTTCATTTCGAAATCGTTTTCAATTCAATTCATTTCGAAATCGTTTTCAATTCAATTCATTTCGAAATGAATAAAATCGATATAAATATCGTTCACGTCAAAATGGCGTCAATCTAATCAACACGGCTTCATAAATTTCTATTTTCAAAATAGTTGTTATTATCCAAATATTTCGTTCAACACATGACCAATCTCAATGAATGAGTACTGTCAACACATGAACTTTTATTTTATAATATTCTTTATTTTTCAAATTGGAATGAGGCCCAATCAATTACCATATAAAGTTAATTATATGGATTTTCATACAACACATGTATATCATAGCATTGAAAAATAATCAACCATCAACCAAAGTGCACTACACTGTATAAGCATCAAATATAGATATCTAACGCTTATAACAGCCTGTCAATCAATCGATCGACATATTTAATCAATCAGGATGAGTGAACTTTAAATTTCATCCCAACACCCGTATGGGGTTTCAAACAATCAAACACAGATTTTATTTGTGCAGTTGGGCGATGTGTGAAATTTATCGACCCAATCAATATCAGTCCAATCAGTGTATATACAAACAAATCGGCCGATTTGTTTATAACTATTCATTTATTCACATTCACGTTAAAAATTATATTTTTAACGATAAAACATTTTATTTCAACCTATGAATTTCTATTCAATTCATTTACACAATAAAATGATATTTTTATTTTTCTAACTTATTTTAGAAAATTTCGGCGGCATAACGGCACGATACTAGAAACGGGACAAGGCCTAGCCTTATCCCCGGTCTAGTGAAGGCCCACGCCATTCACACATCAATCCAACCATTCAATTTCACCCAACCAATTCAATTCAATCACATAATCAAACTAATCTATGCAACCAAACAAACAAGTCCATGGTTTGTGGACGATTGTGTCGGGTGCTACTAAGCACCGTCTGCATCCTAGTATATATATAAAACTAGAAAAGAAATTGAAAGGTGAGAAATTCTCACATATAGCGATCCTAGCTCCACGGCACTTCCAATGCAGGAAACCTTCGCCAACTCGCCTTTTGTCGCTTTCGTTGTCCGCTTTCACTACATATGTAAAAATCGAATTTTTACTTCGCTATTCCATATATAAAAATCGAATTTTTATTTCAAAGTTCAATATATAAAAATCGAATTTTTATTTCAAAGTTCAATATATAAAAATCGAATTTTTATTTCAAAGTTCAATATATAAAAATCGAATTTTTATTTCAAAGTTCTATATATAAAAATCGAATTTTTATTTCAAAGTTCAATATATAAAAATCGAATTTTTATTTCAAAGTTCTATATATAAAAATCGAATTTTTATTTCAAAGTTCGATATATGAAAATTGAATTTTTATTTCAAAGTTCTATATATAAAAATCGAATTTTTATTTCACTAGTTCTATTTACAAAACAAAGTATGTTTTTTTTCCTATTTTCAAACAAGGTATGTTTTTTTTCTATTTTCAAACAAGGTATGTTTTTTCTATATTCTTTTCAAAATCCTGTTTTTAAAATTCTTTTAAAAATTTCTGTTTTACTTTCTTTTATAAAATTCCTGTTTTACTTTCTTTTATAAAATTTCTGTTTTACTTTCTTTTATAAAATTTCTGTTTTACTTTCTTTTATAAAATTTCTGTTTTAAAAATTCTGTTTTTAAAAATTTCTGTTTTTAAAAATTTCTGTTTTTAAAAATTCTGTTTTTAAAAATTCTGTTTTTAAAAAATCAGTTCTAAATCCTAAAACAAAAAATCAGTTTATATTTTCTAAAACAAAAATCCGTTTTATTTCTTTAAAACAAATCAGTTTTTAATTTTCCTGTTAATATCAGTTTTAATTTTCTTACAAAATCAGTTTATATTTCTGTTAATATCAGTTTTAAATATTTCAAAACAAAATCAGTTTTATATTTTTTTAATATCAGTTTTAAATATTTCAAAACAAAATCAGTTTTTTTTTTTTTACTGTATTTTAATTAAATTAAAAATAAGAGAATAAAATAAAAATAAATAAAAAAAAAACATACCAGCGAGGGGGGGGGTCTAGAAGTGGGCGGCGCCACCTGGTGGCAACGGAGGAGGACGCTCCGTCGAGGGGGGGGCTGCGCTGTTCTTGAACGGGGTGCTCGATTTGAAGGCGAGACAGAAGGAGAGGGCGGAGGGGACTGGCGAACCGAAGGGGGTCATCGCCGGCGGTGAGAGGCTGACGAGGAGGAGCGCGCGATTTTCTTCCTCTTTTTTTTTTTTTTTTTTTTTTTTTAGATCTGAACGGATTTCTATCGGGGGGGGCCTGGAGTATAAAGGGGAGAAGATAAATTTTTTTTTTATTATTATTTAATTATTAAAAAGTTGACTTTTACATATGACCTCGAAACGAGGCCCACCGCCTGCCGTCCATAGCGTATTACCCCCATTCCGAACACAATGGAATATGTATCACAAGCTGATTCGATTGTTACAATCAGTTTCCTTTTGAGTTTTCATTTAAATCACTATATTGAATTTTAAACGTACATTTCAAATTACTGGGGTCACATACTAACTAGAAAAATTCCAGAAAAATATTTTCTAGCTTCGTATTGACGATACGGTCCTAACAAAACTAGTTTCGTCGAATTCTGAGGCCGTTTGAAAAATGGCCAATTTCCAGTCGATCAAAATCAACTGAAACTGGTCAAACGCGTTTTCCTTTGCCACGCTCACATATTGATTCGAAAAAATATGAAATTTGAAACCTAGCAATAACTTAACATCACGGACCCAACAAAACTGGTTTCGTCGAAATCCGAGGTCGTTTGCAAAATTGCTATTTTTAAGGGCCTGAATTCCATAGCGACTATTCAGAATTTTCAACTGGACATATCTTTTGATTTCCGCTATGAAATCTCTATTTCCCGGATTCGTTGGAAAGATATTCACTATTAGATTCCATTATTTTTGGTTTCACTAAAATCCGGATTGTTTTGCACCCGGTACATTCAATTGAAGTTTGAAATCGAATTATCGAACTACCGCGCCATTTTCAATTCTATTTATAATTATATATAAATATTTATATTCTAACAACGACGTATATAATATATACGTCGAATTCTATTTAAAATAAATTTTCTCGTCGATATTATTTAAAATAATTCATTTTAAATAATCGAAATTCGCTAAAATCGCCAAAATAAAAATTTTAAACTGGCCCAGATTTTCGGGTTGTTACAATCTCCCCCACTTAAAACTTTTCGTCCCCGAAAAGGAACAAAGTCGAAAGTGGTTTGATTATTCTGCTCTACATTCGATCTGGCTTCCATTCTCCAACTCTTTAGTTTCTGAGAATTTTCAAAATTTCAAAAATTTGGCTAACACCCTAAATTTTGGAAAAATTTCGCCATAACCTCCCCTGCACCGGGAGCATCGGGGAATTTCAAATAGCTTCCCCGGTCCTTCAGATCTCAAAAAGAAAAAGAAAAAGCCAAGCGGCTAGCCAATAGGCTCACAAAATCATCATCACCCAAACAAAACAGTAAATTATGTAATAAACATGTACCTATTTGTCGGGCAAACAAATTTTATTCTCTGCTCTAGCCTCCTTGCTATGACCTGTTCAAAGATATATATGTATATGCAAGCAAATGCAACCAATTTTCAATATAATTCAATATTTGGTTCAATTAGGCATAATGGTTCAAAATTAGCAAACAAATGAACAAACAACACAAACATCAATCAATTAGTGAATTTAACGTTTCAAATTCATAATTTTAATACATATACAGAAAATCTTGTTTTTGATGCCAATTCACAACAAAGTGTTCTAGCTATATAAGATTTGGTTCTCACACCAGTCTAATGGAAATATATAGATATCACACCTTCGAAACACGAATATAAATATTGATAATGCGGCCGCATTACCAAAATTATCTCCGGGCGACTAGAGTGTGATTCTATATCTATCCAGTATATTAAAATTTCAAATACACGCGGATCAGACGTATACGCAAAATCTATATATACTGGATTGTCCACATCAATATAAATAAATAATCAAATACGAATAATTGATTTAAATTTTCAAAACAAAAATTTGTTTTATTTTAAAAATAAACTCTTCACACTCGTTCTAGGATACTACTGATCCCATCTCTAACGAGTCATTCTAATTGGATATTACTAATCCAATATCTGATGAATTCTTTCGTATGGTTCTAATGTGTCTTGTTCTCTAAGCTTTGTAAACCAAAGCTCTGATACCAACTGTGAAGACCCGTAACTTCCCCGTAAAGGAAAGTGTCGGATAGTTCGAGAACAAGCCACAACAGAACGCATACAGAAGAACATTTCATTGTATATTACAACAATGCATCAGATTACAAGAATATACAGAGTAAAAAGAATATTACACAGAAATGTCAGAGATTTAAATTACATTTAAATACATAGCAGCGGAAAATAATACAATACACAACTAGAAGAGATATACGGATACAAAGCTTTCCGGATATCATTCCAGCTGTAAACCAGGATCCTGTGAATATAAATCTGCAAAAACCGAAACTACTAGCTGCCCGTGTCAAAATAAGGGCACCCAGAGTTTAGGTTAAAACAATAAACTCCAGGTCAGTCATGTGACTGGTGTGAGAACTAAAACAGTTAATCTTTATTCTTAAAGTTAGGTAAATCAAGGGACCACGCCGTATAACACGGAACGGGTTTCCTCCCAAGAATACCAGTGCATAAACAACAGCGCAATGCTAAATAAAGAAAAATGAAGCTGTTATAAGACCCAGGTCCCATCACACAATGCAACGCAGTCGAGGATAGGGTTTTCCCTTATAACAGCCAAAGAATGCTTGATACGTTTAAAACAAATCATTTGATACTATTATAAGTGTATAAAACAACTTCAAATCATAAGTATCAATCATAGGCGGCATAAGCGCCCCATCCCACTATGTCGCCATATATAGGATTACAATTAAAACCGCAAATGTCACGTATTTGGAAATTGGATTTCCGTCTATGAACCGAGGCTAGGGGCAAGATCCTCAACCGATTTGAGACGCTCTAGCCCGTGTCTCAGGAACAGAACGCATCGTCCCTTGGAGCGACAGGGCCGGTCCACCGATGTGGATTAAAATGCCTGAACACTACGTTTCCCCACCCTATGGGGTGTAAGTCTGGTCCGTCAGCCGACCAGAATGCATCGGCCGAAACCGATATAACCGAGGCGCCTCGCAACAGCAACAACCACATAAGTCAAACTCGTCAGGGTGTGTAAAACCACTGACGCCACTTCTAACTAGAAAGAAACGCATGCCCTCCCTGAGGTCCGTCTCCCGTTTTTGGTTCATACCGGGTGTGAAACACGCGAGGTAAACGTTACACAAAGCTACGCCACAAAGGCCGTGCTTTGATCATCACCACAAGACTTTGCTTTTCAACAGAAGCCTCGATCATTTGCATCTTAGCATGCCACACAGGCAAACCATCCTATGCAACCGATATCAGTCACACAGAATGAAATCCGATGTCAGACACACAGTCCATTTACAAGTCCGTCCTGGGTCTGAACGAAACCGGAGGCACCTAGTACCCCGCATCCATCGATCTCCAAGTACGTCTGGACGATCACTAACTGTTTCCATCTTCTTGGGTGTACAGCCCAATCAAGATCATCAGTTATCACCCAAACGACGTGAAGACCTCCGGTCTTCGACCATCGTCTTCATCTTCGACTTATCGTCGTATCAGCTATTCAGAATGGGATAAACCCGGTCTTTCCGAATAACTCGCGTATATATTCTAAAAGTGTTACACAAACACAACATACGCCTCATTCCAATTCATTAGTCACTAACCGTAAATTAATCAAGAGAATAATTCCCCAAATATTAACCCCGAAGGCCGAAACCAACATCAGATCAATATCCAGAAAACCATTCTGCTTAGCTAACCGACAGTTAGTTTCTAAATTTCACGTTCAAATCTAATTAAAGATTTAACTATCGCCCGGAGCAAAACTGGTGATACTCCATTCTCGATCTTTTCAATCTAATTAAAGATTCATTAAAACTCCACATAGTTTTAATCTGTGACTGGGTTAAAGAATCAGTGTCATTTAAAACACGGTTCACGATAAACCCAAAGTCACATCCCATTAATTATCGGGTTAAAGAACAAGTGTTATTTAAAACACTGTTCACGATAAACCCAAAAATCAATGTCCATTCAATTCCAATTAAATATTATTTAATTGGTACACTTCATTAAATCTAAATAAAAAGATTTAATCTTTTCTCAACTGGGTTCAAGAACAGTGTTAGTGAAGACACCATTCACGACAAACCCAAATCACATTAATTAATTATCGGGTTAAAGAACAAGTGTTATTTAAAACACTGTTCACGATAAACCCAAAAATCAATATCCATTCAATTCCAATTAAATATTATTTAAATGGGTACACTTCATTAAATCTAAATAAAAAGATTTAATCTTTTCTCAACTGGGTTCAAGAACAGTGTTAGTGAAGACACCATTCACGACAAACCCAAATCACATTCATTAATTATCGGGTTAAAGAACAAGTGTTATTTAAAACACTGTTCACGATAAACCCAAAAATCAATATCCATTCAATTCCAATTAAATATTATTTAATTGGTACACTTCATTAAATCTAAATAAAAAGATTTAATCTTTTCTCAACTGGGTTCAAGAACAGTGTTAGTGAAGACACCATTCACGACAAACCCAAATCACATTCGATATTAAACACAAGGCTCTGAATAGAAAATATATCGGCCTATATTCAATATCAAATTCTACGATTAACAAATGTCGTAGTGGAAATAACGATATAAAAATATATCTTTCAAATTTCCATAACAACACCTGTATAATCACGAATTCCAACATCGAAATATTCCGAAGACAATTTCGATTCAAATCCACTCCAATGCAATCATTGGATATTCTGGTTATTTTCAAAACCCTTTTTTTTTAATTCAATTTATTTATTTAAAAATAAATAGAATTATATTTCTAGTTCAAAACTAGTTCAATTCGATAAAAGTCTATTTTTATCTTTTCAAATATGGAGTTTTTCATCCCAAAGCTTCACAAATCATTTCTTATAATTTTACACAAATTATTGCTATTTTTAATAATTTTATCAAGGCCCGTACAGTCGATTTCCATCAACGGCCATCGAACTGCACTTACAGCGACCTTTTTCGAATTTGATTTGGACATAATTCCAAATCCAACCGTTAGATTTCAAATTTCTAATATTCGTTAGAAAGCTCTTTTCGATACGAACCCAACGGTTCCGGTTTTAGGAGAATCCGACGGTCGGATCTCCCGTAATGTCCGTTTGAAATAAATGGTCGAAATTCGCGAACTGCCGCGGCGCGGCGCGTTCTATTCCGGCCATTATATTATATATAATATATATAATATATATTTCGTCGATTTCTATTCAAAACAAATTATATAAATAGTTTTAAAATCGTTTCAAAACCTATTTCAACTTCCATTTCAATTCAAAGCAAAATTGAATTCTTCTTTATAAATTCGTTTCAAAATTCATTTCTATTCAATTCGAATTTCAATTCAATTTGAATTCATTTCAATTCGCTTTCAATTCCATTTGAATTCGTTTTCAATTCAATTCATTTCGAAATCGTTTTCAATTCAATTCATTTCGAAATCGTTTTCAATTCATTTTGAATTCGTTTTCAATTCAATTCATTTCGAAATCGTTTTCAATTCAATTCATTTCGAAATCGTTTTCAATTCAATTCATTTCGAAATCGTTTTCAATTCAATTCATTTCGAAATCGTTTTCAATTCAATTCATTTCGAAATCGTTTTCAATTCAATTCATTTCGAAATCGTTTTCAATTCAATTCATTTCGAAATCGTTTTCAATTCATTTCATTTCGAAATCGTTTTCAATTCAATTCATTTCGAAATCGTTTTCAATTCATTTCATTTCGAAATCGTTTTCAATTCAATTCATTTCGAAATCGTTTTCAATTCAATTCATTTCGAAATGAATAAAATCGATATAAATATCGTTCACGTCAAAATGGCGTCAATCTAATCAACACGGCTTCATAAATTTCTATTTTCAAAATAGTTGTTATTATCCAAATATTTCGTTCAACACATGACCAATCTCAATGAATGAGTACTGTCAACACATGAACTTTTATTTTATAATATTCTTTATTTTTCAAATTGGAATGAGGCCCAATCAATTACCATATAAAGTTAATTATATGGATTTTCATACAACACATGTATATCATAGCATTGAAAAATAATCAACCATCAACCAAAGTGCACTACACTGTATAAGCATCAAATATAGATATCTAACGCTTATAACAGCTTGTCAATCAATCGATCGACATATTTAATCAATCAGGATGAGTGAACTTTAAATTTCATCCCAACACCCGTGTGGGGTTTCAAACAATCAAACACAGATTTTATTTGTGCAGTTGGGCGATGTGTGAAATTTATCGACCCAATCAATATCAGTCCAATCAGTGTATATACAAACAAATCGGCCGATTTGTTTATAACTATTCATTTATTCACATTCACGTTAAAAATTATATTTTTAACGATAAAACATTTTATTTCAACCTATGAATTTCTATTCAATTCATTTACACAATAAAATGATATTTTTATTTTTCTAACTTATTTTAGAAAATTTCGGCGGCATAACGGCACGATACTAGAAACGGGACAAGGCCTAGCCTTATCCCCGGTCTAGTGAAGGCCCACGCCATTCACACATCAATCCAACCATTCAATTTCACCCAACCAATTCAATTCAATCACATAATCAAACTAATCTATGCAACCAAACAAACAAGTCCATGGTTTGTGGACGATTGTGTCGGGTGCTACTAAGCACCGTCTGCATCCTAGTATATATATAAAACTAGAAAAGAAATTGAAAGGTGAGAAATTCTCACATATAGCGATCCTAGCTCCACGGCACTTCCAATGCAGGAAACCTTCGCCAACTCGCCTTTTGTCGCTTTCGTTGTCCGCTTTCACTACATATGTAAAAATCGAATTTTTACTTCGCTATTCCATATATAAAAATCGAATTTTTATTTCAAAGTTCAATATATAAAAATCGAATTTTTATTTCAAAGTTCAATATATAAAAATCGAATTTTTATTTCAAAGTTCAATATATAAAAATCGAATTTTTATTTCAAAGTTCTATATATAAAAATCGAATTTTTATTTCAAAGTTCAATATATAAAAATCGAATTTTTATTTCAAAGTTCTATATATAAAAATCGAATTTTTATTTCAAAGTTCGATATATGAAAATTGAATTTTTATTTCAAAGTTCTATATATAAAAATCGAATTTTTATTTCACTAGTTCTATTTACAAAACAAAGTATGTTTTTTTTCCTATTTTCAAACAAGGTATGTTTTTTTTCTATTTTCAAACAAGGTATGTTTTTTCTATATTCTTTTCAAAATCCTGTTTTTAAAATTCTTTTAAAAATTTCTGTTTTACTTTCTTTTATAAAATTTCTGTTTTACTTTCTTTTATAAAATTTCTGTTTTACTTTCTTTTATAAAATTTCTGTTTTACTTTCTTTTATAAAATTTCTGTTTTAAAAATTCTGTTTTTAAAAATTTCTGTTTTTAAAAATTTCTGTTTTTAAAAATTCTGTTTTTAAAAATTCTGTTTTTAAAAAATCAGTTCTAAATCCTAAAACAAAAAATCAGTTTATATTTTCTAAAACAAAAATCCGTTTTATTTCTTTAAAACAAATCAGTTTTTAATTTTCCTGTTAATATCAGTTTTAATTTTCTTACAAAATCAGTTTATATTTCTGTTAATATCAGTTTTAAATATTTCAAAACAAAATCAGTTTTATATTTTTTTAATATCAGTTTTAAATATTTCAAAACAAAATCAGTTTTATATTTTTTTTTTTACTGTATTTTAATTAAATTAAAAATAAGAGAATAAAATAAAAAAAATAAAAAAAAAAAACATACCAGCGAGGGGGGGGGGGTCTAGAAGTGGGCGGCGCCACCTGGTGGCAACGGAGGAGGACGCTCCGTCGAGGGGGGGGGGGCTGCGCTGTTCTTGAACGGGGTGCTCGATTTGAAGGCGAGACAGAAGGAGAGGGCGGAGGGGACTGGCGAACCGAAGGGGGTCATCGCCGGCGGTGAGAGGCTGACGAGGAGGAGCGCGCGATTTTCTTCCTCTTTTTTTTTTGTTTTTTTTTGTTTTTAGATCTGAACGGATTTCTATCGGGGGGGGGGGGCCTGGAGTATAAAGGGGAGAAGATAATTTTTTTTTTATTATTATTATTATTTAATTATTAAAAAGTTGACTTTTACATATGACCTCGAAACGAGGCCCACCGCCTGCCGTCCATAGCGTATTACCCCCATTCCGAACACAATGGAATATGTATCACAAGCTGATTCGATTGTTACAATCAGTTTCCTTTTGAGTTTTCATTTAAATCACTATATTGAATTTTAAACGTACATTTCAAATTACTGGGGTCACATACTAACTAGAAAAATTCCAGAAAAATATTTTCTAGCTTCGTATTGACGATACGGTCCTAACAAAACTAGTTTCGTCGAATTCTGAGGCCGTTTGAAAAATGGCCAATTTCCAGTCGATCAAAATCAACTGAAACTGGTCAAACGCGTTTTCCTTTGCCACGCTCACATATTGATTCGAAAAAATATGAAATTTGAAACCTAGCAATAACTTAACATCACGGACCCAACAAAACTGGTTTCGTCGAAATCCGAGGTCGTTTGCAAAATTGCTATTTTTAAGGGCCTGAATTCCATAGCGACTATTCAGAATTTTCAACTGGACATATCTTTTGATTTCCGCTATGAAATCTCTATTTCCCGGATTCGTTGGAAAGATATTCACTATTAGATTCCATTATTTTTGGTTTCACTAAAATCCGGATTGTTTTGCACCCGGTACATTCAATTGAAGTTTGAAATCGAATTATCGAACTACCGCGCCATTTTCAATTCTATTTATAATTATATATAAATATTTATATTCTAACAACGACGTATATAATATATACGTCGAATTCTATTTAAAATAAATTTTCTCGTCGATATTATTTAAAATAATTCATTTTAAATAATCGAAATTCGCTAAAATCGCCAAAATAAAAATTTTAAACTGGCCCAGATTTTCGGGTTGTTACATAAGTTGTGTTTCAATCAGAAACCATGATATGGTACATGGCTTTAGCAAGGGAGAACATGGGTTCAAATGGTGTTTTATGAGGTGGAAGCATGCATGAAGCCTCAGCCTTAGGAGTGGACAAGTGTCCCTTGAATAATCACTATTCTGCACTTCCCCAAAGCTTATATAAGGAGACCCCCTCCATACCATTTCATTTCAACCAAAGCATTCTGCTCCTTCTCCATTCTAAGATTTCCTCTCCCTCTTGCCATGGCTTCCCAAAGCCTCTTCTTCCTCTCCCTTTTCTTCCTTCTTTCCCTCTCCTTCCCCCTTTTCCCCCCTCCTTCACCTCCTCCTTCCCTTCCCTCTCCTCCCTCTTCTTCTCGGCCTAGCCCATCCATGAACACCACCCACTTCCCCAACCCCTCCTCCATCGGCCGCAACCCCATCTCCTCCACCCAAGTCCGGCCAAACACCATACACCACCATCTCCATTCACCACCACCTCATTTTTCTCTCAGCCTCCACCTCAGCCCAGACCAACAAATTCATGAGGCCATAACTCCTCCAGAATTAGCCAAATCATATAATTCTTTTACACAGATTGTGTACTTTTCCAGTGACTACAAATTTATAGTTGAGAACTTTATCTAATTATGAGCCTAGCTATTCCAAAAATCCAAATCATTAAAGGCTATATTTTCTCACTGTTTTTATTGCCTGGAAAACATCTCCACCATTTTGGCCATATCTCCTTCAAAAATAATTGGAATTGAGAAATTCTCTTTTGTTTAACTAAAGAGGAAAGAATTTCCTACAACTTTGTTGTTGGGAACTTTTCCATATTTAGAAAGTATCTTGTCCAAAAATTCAAAGAAAATTGGCCTATTTTGAAGTTAGAAAAGTTAGAGCACGGTATGCGGTTACGATGTCCGTTTGGTGGAGTGGATATGTCGGTGACAACTATTCACACTTGTTTATTTATCTATTTGATTATAAATGTTAAATATATGTATGTGTGGTGTTGGATGAATGGATGTATAGTTACTGACACATATACACTAAGAAGCGTTAAGTACTGTAACGCTTGCACGTAGAAACTAACATTACTGATGACATTTTTGTTGAATGTTATGGATGTTCATATGTTGATAAGTGTTAATCCCGAAATTAGAATCAACACCAAAAGTAATGAAAATACTCCACAAAGTTTGGAAAATAGAAGAAATGGAGCCTCTCAATAATAGGAATGCAAATAGAGAACATAACGTTTTATAGTGGTTCGATCAAGCTTAATATACGTCCACTTTAAAGAATGATTCCATTATCACATCAAGAGTTACAAAGCAAGCATATCCTCTCATTACATTCATCACTAGCCTCACTACCTCTTTCTCTTAGATCTATTAGAAATGGCTAAGGAGAGACCTGATAGAATTCTTCATAGGTAGTAGGTGATTGAACGAATCTAGACTTTCTCATGAACTTTGATGAATTTCCATGGCTTCATGATGGATTTGGAGTTTGATCTTCAATTAGAAGTGATTGGAGATGAACAAATTCCTTAGGAAAGGTCGAGAATTAGATTCGGCAGCCCTTCGGGGTCATGAAAAATCCTCCCCCTTCAAGTGAGGTTGAACCCTGTATTTATAGGAGTGAGGAATGGATGAATTATAACTCTCAGGTTTTGGATCGCGCTATGGGTATTTACGAAAATTCCACTGCCAGCTGTCGCTAGCTGTTGCCAGCTAATTGCAGTTTACAAATACCAGACCGACCCAGAGACATCCCGATCCGATCCAAACTATGCCGACCCGCTTCAAAGATGAACACACCGATCCATCCCTTCAAAACAGTCCAACCCGATCCGCTGCACTAGCCGATCCGTTCCATAATAAAGTGCACCGATCCACTCTTGATGACAAGACTAACCCGCCTCTTTCTGATCTGACCGACCTGTTCTATTTGAACGCACCGATCCATTCTGAGTTGAACCAACCAGTTCGTTGTCTCTTTGGAAGGACTGACCCGATGGAGAGTAGACAAGGCTGACCCGATCCACTCTTTGCTAAACAAACTGATCCGACCCATATCAATGTGACTAGGCTGATCCATGGTTATTTTAACTGACCGACCCGCTTGAATGTAAATGAACCGACCTATTTGCCTTATACCGACCCATTATTTAAACTCTAATTTTTTTGAGTTAACAATAAGTATTATTATTTTGTTGCACACTCACGATGCCCTAATTATGGGATTAAAACGGTGATTGGTTAGGTCTCCTCAACTGATAATATAAAGGTTTTTTATATTAATATCAACAATTGGGCATGAAAAATAAAGTTTTGAATTTGAAGTCAAATTTTGAAAATATTGTTTTCAAAATGAATCTGTCTATGTTTATAAAGATTTATAATTATATTAAAAGTGAATCAGACAAGTTTTATTAAAAGTCGTAAAATGGTTTGAATAAGACGTGTCGCGCATCGACAGTTCGCGAATTTCGACCATAAACTTTAAACGGACAAAACTTAAGCAATTTAAATCGGATTAACGTGAAATGAAAAAAGTTTTCTTTATTATAACAATATTTTTCGAAGGAAAAAGGAATTTCAAATCTTCAATGTTTGGTTTTCAAGTTATGCTTAAATCTATTTTGAATAAAGGTCATTGTAAACGTAGTTCGTAAACCATAACGACAAATGGTTGTTTTAACTTTATTAAAAATATATGGATTTTTTTTGTAAAATCATTGTAAATTATTTAAAAGTGATTTTAACTGCAAAACTATAGTTTTTGATAGCATAAAATTTTGATGAAACTAGCTAGTGTAAACTATTTTGCGATGCTTCTTGTAACACTTTTGAAACACTTTTTGTAAGCCAGCCTCCATTAAAGCCTAACTGCAGCGCCTCTCTTTTGCCTGAGCCGACTCCCCAACCACCGTTTCCTCGGCCTCAACGCCAACTACCACCATGCAGCACCCCGATTACGCCCTCCTCGCGGGTTCGCCGGAATTGATCTCGAATGGTTTTCCGTTCATTTAGTTACTGCGACCGCCACAGGCGATCTTAGAACATCGCGCCACCCCCTACGTCTCTGCCTCCTTCAGCCCCACTGATGACCTTCTTATGCCTAACCCCCTCGACGCCTTTACCAGCCGCAATTCACTAATATTCATTCGAACCCCCAAAAACATTCATCTCAGATCATCATACAAAATTCGACCACCACAGTCAACTTCAGGCAATTCGACCAACATGAAAATTGTCTCCCCTCCTTTCCTCTACAACTTTGCTTCAGGTTCCCTCACCTAAAATCATTTCATCGCACGCAAATCAATAAAATCTGAAACCACTTTTTTACGGTCTATGGCGATTTCCAGTCACCACAACCCTCCATCACTATAGGTTCCCCTCATCACACTCTCCAGCTCTCCAACTGATGATTTCCACCAGTTCGTGAGATATAGATTAAAATGTTAATATGGACTAATTTGCAAAAAGAAAGTCATGGCTGATCGATTTGGGGATTAGGGTTAAATCAGGGTGATATATATAAAGGAAGTTTATATTATTTTATCTTGAAGAGACTAACGATATTTTATTGAAAACTAACAATATTTTATTCGTGTCTATCGCCATTTCCGTACGATGTTTATTGATTCGTATGATCACACACAAACTCCATTCGTGACAAAAATGGACATCTTGTTATAATTCGACATTCCAGACCCAACGAAACTTGTTTCGTCAAAATTCGAGTCTGTTTGCTCAAATAGTGCTGGTTTGAGTTTAAATGGTCGATGTATTTACATTTAATTATTATACATTCACAAAATAACTCTAATTGGTGCGAAACTTGAAATCTAGTACTAATTAACTATTACGGTTTAATAAAATTCTTTTCTCTGAAATCAAAGATTGTTTGAAGAAAGTTTCTTTTTAAAGGTCCCAATTAAATCAAAATAAATCAACTTTAAAATACTTCAATATAATAAAAAAAAAATTATTATTATCGAACATATTCAAACAGAGTTCCCTATTCTTCCAAAATAAATTGCTTTAGGTTAAATTTCAAGTTAAATAGATATCTAATATATTAATAATCCTTTCATTTATGTATAATAAATCGTTATGGTTTTTTATCGATTCCATAGCGACCTTTTGAAAATTTGATTTAACATAACTCAAATTGACAATATGAAATCTCGAATTTTCTCTTTCATTAGAAAACTATAATCTAATAGATGTGGTATTATTTCAAAGAATTCCGACTTATATTGGATCATGTATATCCATTTAAAGTTCAAAACGTAAAACTACGAACTACCATGATGTTGCGACTCATTTTATAATTAAATTATAAATTTTACATTCAAATGTCGTTTAATAAATGAATACGTTATTATAATTTTATTCATAACTTTAATTAATTCTTTTATATTGTCAATTCATATTATATTGCGAAACCAAATAATTCCGACTATTTCGGGATTTACTTTTTAATAAAATATTCAAAACTATTGAATTCAAGTTATTTAAATTTCAAATCAACATTTAATACCAATTTTAAATGTTTAAATTAAACGGTCAAAAATCTGGGTCATTACATAAAGCATTTCCTATGAATTAGACCTCCTCCACTAATTCGGATGAATAATCCAAGTACAAATACCTTGTAAATTCAATTTCACAATTTGACTATAAGGTATTTGATGATATAAGATAAATAAAATTTTAAAATATGGATAAGATATAATAACTATATCAGTTATTAAGAAATAAGTTAGTAGGAAGTAATCTAGACTTTCCAACAAACATTTCCTTATTATTAGAAAAATATTTGAAAAATAATATGGTTAAATCAAAGATTGAATAACCGAAGGAGTTGAGAACTAAAGAATATTTTAGAACCATTAGAAATAATAATTGTAAATTTCCTTAAATATTTGGTTAAGGATCGGAATTTCGACAATTTTGGATAGTCGATAAATTCTGAAGCAAGCATAGAAAACGTTTTAAGTAAGCCCATAACCCATAAGCCCTAAGATCAAAAACCATTAGGTGAGAAAATAAAACGTTTAAGTAATCATGAATATCTGTGAAACAAGTTTCATAATTTGACTAAGGGATATTTGGCGAATAGGAATAGGTAGAAAGAAAAATCACCGAAACTGAAGCATTTAGATAAGTTGAGTTATGAGACGATCAGGTTTCTCGTGTAAGGAATCATATTAATTTTGGGAACTAGAAGGAAATAAGTTTCATAACCTTTGTATTCAGAATAATTTGCAAGATAAGACATAAGAAAATGGTCTATAATTCTGAATCTTCTTGTTAATCAGAGTGCGGTAAATCGTTGAGTGTTAAGCAATTGACCTAGTAGATGATAAGTCAGATATAATAGATAATTAGAGGTCATCGTTTAAGGAACATTGTCAATATGGTTGTCCTGACCAATATGTGTTAAAGTATTCTACCCAACATTTCCATTGTGAGGATGAAATCTTGATATAAAGAATTTTAAATCTTGAGTTTGGAAATTCATAAGTTCATGAAGGAAAGAAAATCTTAACTAACCCAGTTTCCTTTAAGGACAAAATGTTTTAAGGGTGGGTGAATGTAACAATCCAGAATTTTAAACCCATTTAAAGTTGAATTTTTGGATATATTATTTGAATTTTCAAGGTATAAAATGGATTTAATATAATTTAAATATGGATTTAGAATAATGATAAAATAAATTTTAATATATATATTATAAAATAGATGTTCGATTTTTTCAAAATAAAATGGTATAATTCTATTAAGGATTTATTAGATTTTGGTTATAGTAAATTTGCCAAATACGTATTTATAAAAAAAAAATTAAGTATGTTCTTTTCTAGTTAAACAATTATATTTTAAATGTATATAAATTGAAGTAAAGTAATTATTTTGAATGTTAAATAAGTTGTTAACATCATGTAATTTTGGTGGCATAAGTCGCTAAGTGTTTAAACGATCAAATGTGGGTTAGAACTTGGATTTTAGCAGCAAACATGTTGAAACACTTTTTGGTAAAAGCTGTCACACTGAATATCTGGATAGCATCGCGCTCGGATATAGAGAACAACATCAGAAAATAGGCAGCGATTTGGTCAAAGTCGCATCACGAACAAAGAAAGGCTCGAAACTCCTATCAGATGACCTTTTTTGGGCCCGAAAACAGCAGGAGCTATGCTCCATAACTCTTGTAGATCTCTGAATTAGCTTCAGTTTGAGCTTCGGTTTGGCTCAATCGGACTTACGGTTTGAAAGTTACGCCCGTTTCCGTGAATGGGTGTAATCTGGCAATTTCCTGGATAAAGCGATGAAACGTCACATGATCGGAGTACAGCTCGTGCATCCTCTCTGGCTCGTGGTGCACCCTCGGTTCGCCCTTCATCGGATCGCCCCCCTCGGATCGTGGCGCACCCTCAGACCATGACCCGTTCGTGGTACACCTCCTGATCACGACCCGCTCGTGACACACCAGCTTCACCATACAGTTCACGATCAGACCTCGGTTCGTGGAACCCATATCACGATTCGATCCCATGACCATGAACCGACCCCTGCACCTGCTGATACACGCACTTTTTTGACCTGTTCTCATGCCACATCTTGCTCCTACTTTTCCGAATCGGGTGCCACGTATCCCATCACGAACCGGTCTTCCCAGAAGCTCTCCTACAGCTATAAATACACCTCTATATGGAATTTTAAGGGGATTCTCTCTGACTTTTTGGCTGAGACTTTCTTCTACATCTAGATAGCCTCTGCCATTACCGATTGCAAGGAATTTGCACCTTTCTACACATAAATTCTCCTCTTGTAATATCAATTAACACACGGATTGTGTGTCTGCATATAACTGATTCTTGTAATCTATCAGTATAGCAATAAGATTATAAAGTAGACGTAGGCTACATCTACAGCCGAACCACTATAAAAATCTCGTGTGTCCCCTCTTTGTTTACTCTTTTTTACATTCTGTGATCTGTGATCTACATTTGGGTATTAGGCCCAATTTTTGGTCTAACATTTTGGTGCGCCAGGTAGGGGGCACACGACAACCTCAATTTCTAGCTTGAAAGGAGACTCAATGGCGAACAAAAGGAATAAGACTGGAACTTCTGCTCGTGCCGATGATGCTGACGCTGAAGACACAAGGAACGAGGCAAGCCAGGAAGCTTCCTCTCATAGAGATCCTTCTGCATACTTAACCAGAGACGAGATGGATGGAGTTCTCACTGAACTGAGAGATCAGATGGCATGACAAGATGATCTCCTCCAGAAACAACAGGAAATGATCAACCAATTCTTCGCTCGGATGGAAGGCCGAGCAACGCTCAAGTCATTGGAAATGAAGCCACAGAAGCGGCTCGGGCATCACATGGACTCGGGGGCAACCGCCTCGTTATTGGAAATGCACAGCGACCGACTTCAGCTCCAGATCGGATGGATACCGGAGCGCAAACTCTCACTCAACTGCAACAGGGATCGGCTCATGAAAGGCCACCAGCACCGGGTCGGATCGCCGCTCCTCAGTTCGCTCCCCACGAACCACGATCCGACCTTCATTAACCCACCTCACGAACCAACCCCATCGAACCAGATCGGGTTGCCACCCTCGATCCACGAGCCGCGATACTCAGGCAACAGCTCACCAGCAGCTTCCGTGCTCTCCTGCACTCAACGCGGGGGGCACCAGCTCTGATCTTGGTAATTTACAGCAACTTTTTGAAGACGATCGGCTCGCAAATCTGATTCAACGCCTCTCAAGAGGGCGCACTTATCAGAACGATGTAGATGACGTCAATCACAACCCGTTCACACAAGAAATCAGGAATTCTCGCAATCCCCCGGATTTCAAACTTCCATAACTGGAGCCCTATAATGGCAGGATTGATCCTACTGTGCACTTGATGCACTACAAACGACATATGGAAGTTCAATCGGCATCGGAAAACGTCATGGCTAAATGTTTTACCCTCTTTCTAACTGATATAGCAGCCATGTGGATTCGACAGCTAGAAACAGAATCGATCAGCAATTGGAACATGTTGGTCGCACGCTTCCTTGAACAATTTCGGGTCCACATCGCACGACCCAAGAATGTCATGTCCCTCACCACAATCAAGCAGAGGCCCAGAGAAACTCTGCGTTCATTCCTGGAAAGATTCAATGTTGCAGCAGCATCAGTTGATCGCCCTGAACCATCAATGGTACTGATGGCAGAAGTATCCGGCGTTTTAGATAACTCGGAGTTTAAAAAATCCCTGTACCGAGATCCACCACGAAATCTCAGTGAATTCTACCTTGAAGCAGATAGATTTCTACGGGAAGAAGATGCAACTTCCGAGAAGAAAACCCTCGAAGTCAATATGCTCAAAGATGTAGAACCATCTAATTCTGGAAAAGGCAAAGGAGCAGCCAATGCAAAGAATGATCGTAATGCTCCACCCCAAAGAAGGTCCAGATACGACAAATACACTGAACTGAATGACACCCTGAGCAATATCTACGTAGATACAGGGGGTACTGCCTCATGTCCAAGGCCTCCTAAGAGGGAACCAGCACTAGCACAACGCAATTCTGGCAGACACTGCATATTTCATGACATGGATGGTCATAACACTGATGACTACAGATATTTGCGAGACCTTATCGAGGATCGGGTCAGGCGAGGAGAACTACCCGAGTACGTCATTCAACCACCAACGCCTGCATCTACCCCTGCGCTACCACCACTGACTCCCCGGAGAGGGAATGATCCTGGATCGGGCAATCGCGGGATTATTATCAACTGATCCCACATAGCGAATCCCTTCAGCTTGCCAGACCCCAGTTCGTAGTTCATGTTTTTAGGTTTTTAGGCGACTTCTCGCCCCTCTTTGTTTTCAACGCATGTAATAAGTGCGGCAACATCGGCCTACACGCTCGGAACCGACCTGTAGTCTCCAGTCATGTTCGGGGTTAGAATAACTGTCGCTCAGCTTTCACGAATCAATATTGATCACTCTTGAGCCACGGCTCCTAACTGGATCCATCCAGTATAAACATTGAGCTCCGGCTCCCAACTGGATCCGTCCAGTACAAATATGAGCTCCGGCTCCCAACTGAATCCGTCCAGTATAAACAAATTCTCATGTGCTTTTCCTTGGTCGTCTTACCCCGGTATGGCCATCTTGGAACTTCATGTGCTTTTCCTTGGTCGTCTTACTCCGGTAAGGCCGTCTTGGAACTTTCATGGCATTTCCTTGGTCGTCTTACTACGGTAAGGCGGTCTTGGAACCCCTCTAACATCTCCTCGGATGGTTTACTCCAGTAAGGCCATCTAGGAAATATTCTTGCATTATTTGTTTTATCTTCTTGCAGGTATAAACTACTGGTCTTCTTGGATTTCTCTGGCCTTAATACGATCATGTGATCGTCGGTTTTCTGGCCTTAATACAATCCGGTGTGACCGTCGCATTCTGGGTTTAGATTTCTCAGGTTATCTAGAACACATCTTCCTTCAACCAACAAGATATATTCTGGGGGGCAAACATATTGAAACGCTTTATGGTAAAAGCTATCACACTGAATATCTGGATAGCATCGCGCTCGGATATTGAGAACAACATCAGAAGATAGGCGACGATTTGGTCAAAGTCGCATCACGAACAAAGAAAGGCCTAAAAATCCTATCAGATGACCTTTTTTGGGCCCGAAAACAGCAATTACGAAGCTATGCTCAGTAATTCTTATAGATCTCTGAATTAACTTCAGTTTGAGCATCGGTTTGGCACAATCGGACTTACCGTTTGAAAGTTACGCCTGTTTCCGTGAATGGGTGTAATCTGGCAATTTCCTGGATAAAGCGACGGAACGTCACACGATCGGAGTACGGCTCGTGCATCCTTTCTGGCTCGTGGTGCACCCTCGGTTCTCCCTTCATCGGATCGCCCCCCTCGGATCGTGGCGCACCTTAGACCACGACCCGTTCGTGGTACACCTCCTGATCACGACCCGCTCGTGACACACCAGCTTCACCATACAGTTCACGATCAGACCTCGATTCGTGGAGCCCATATCACGATTCGATCCCATGACCACAAACTAACCACTGCACCTGCTGATACACGCACTGTTTTGACCTATTCTCATGCCACATCTTACTTCTACTTTTCCGGATCGAGTGCCACGTACCCCATCACGAACCGGTCTTCCCAGAAGCTCTCCTACAGCTATAAATACACCTCTACATGGAATTTTAAGGGGATTCTCTCTGAATTTTTGGCTGATACTTTCTCCTACATCTAGATAGCCTCTGCCATTACCGATTGCAAGGACTTTGCACCTTTCTACACATAAATTCTCCTCTTGTAATCTCAATTAACACACGGATTGTGTGTCTGCATATAACTGATTCTTGTAATCTGTCAGTATAACAATAAGATTATAAAGTGGACGTAGGCTACATCTACAGTCGAACCACTATAAAAATCTCGTGTGTCTCCTCTTTATTTACTCTTTTCTGCATTCTGTGATCTGTGATCTACATTTGGGTGTTAGGCCCAATTTTTGGTCTAACCATATATACATATACATATATATATATATATATATATATAAGCATTGCTAATTTGAAACACTTTTTAAGTGTTGCTAAAGTGTTTCAAATAGAAACCATTATATGGTACATGGTTTTGGGAAGGGAGAACATGGCTTCAAATAGTGGTTTATGAGGTAGAAGCATGCATGGAGCCTTAGCCTTGGGAATGGACAAGTTTTCCTTGTATATTTGTTATGCCCCTCCCCAAAGCTTATATAAGGAGACTCCTCCTTACCATTTCATTCCAACTAAAGCATTCTCCTCCTTTTCCATTCTAAGCTCTCCTATCCCTTTGTCCATGGCTTCCCAAAGCCTCTTCTTCCTCTCTCTTTTCCTCCTTCTTTCCCTCTACTTCTCCCTTCTTCTCTCTTCTTCTCCTCCTCCTTCCCTCCCTCTCCTCCCTATTCTTCTTGGCCTATCCCATCCACGATCATTACCCACCTCCCCACCTCCTCCTCCACCAGCCACAGCCCCACCTCCTCCACACAAGTCCAGCCCAGCACCCCACACCGCCATCTTCTTGCACCACTACCTCATTTATTTCTCAGCCTTCACCTTAGCCCAGACCAACAACTTCTCGAGGCCATAGCTCCTCCAAAATTAGTCCAAATCATACAATTCATTTTTCTTTAAATTGTGTATTTTTCCAGTGGCTACAACTTTGTATTTGAGCACTTTTCCTAATTTGGGCCTAGCTATTCCAAAAAATCAAATCTTTAAAGGCTATATTTTCTAGCTATTTTTATTGAACCTAGAGAAAACCTCCACTATTTCGGCCATAACTTCCTAAAAAATAATCAGAATTGAGAAATTCTTTTTTTAAAACTGAAGAGGAAATGATTTTCCCACAACTCTGTAGTTGGGAACTTTTCCAGATTCAGAAAGTAGCTTGTCCCAAAATTCAAAGAAAGCTGGCTTATTTTTGAAGTCAAAAAAGTTAGAGCACGGTACGCGGTTACGATGTCCATTTAGCGGAGTGTTATGTCAGTGGAACTCTTCACACTTGTTCATTCATATATTTAATTATGGATGTTAAATATATGTATGCGTGATGTTCTATGAATGGATGCATTGTTAATGACACATATACACCGATAAGCGTTAAGTACTGTAATGCTTGCATGTAAGAACTAATATTACTAATGATATTGTTGTTCAATGTTATGGATGTTCATATGTTGATAATTATTTTTTATTTATATTGTTTCACACTCATGAAACCCCAATTATGGAATTTTACAGGTGATTGGTTAGGTCTCCTTCTCAATAGGAAATATAAACGATTTTTATATTAATATCGAGAATTGGGCACGAAAAATAAAGTTTTGAATTTGAAGACAAATTTAGAAAATATTGTTTTCAAATGAATTTATCTACGTTTATAAAGGTTTGTAATCATATTTAAAGTGAATCGGACAAGTTTTATTAAAATCCGTAATATGGACTTAAAAGGACATGTCACACAGTGGCAATTCCCGAATTTCGACCATAAACTTTAAACGGCCATAGTTTAAGCAATTTAAATTAGATTAACGTCAAATGAAAAACATTTTCTTTCTAATAACAATAGTTTTAAAAGGAAAAAGGAATTTCAAATGTTCAATGTATAGTTTTCAAGTTATACTAAAATCTATTTTGAATAATGGTAGTTGTAAACGTAGTTCGTAAATCATAACAGCAAATGGTCGTTTTAAATTTATTAAAAATATATGGAAATTTTTTGTAAAATCATTGTAAATAATTTAAATTTTATTTTAATTGCAAAATGGTAGTTTTTGATAGTACAAATGTTATTTGATCAAACTAGCTAATGCAAGTTGTTTGCGATGCTTTTTGTAACGCTGCAACATTTTTTTTCTAAAAACAACATATTTTGAAGTTTTATACCTATGAGTCTTTATCTGAAACTAACATGATCATTTTTAAAGATTAATGAAATATTTTAGAAGTTTATAGTAATTAAAACATATTGGTTTTAAGTAAAATTTAAAAGGGGATTTTCCAATTATTAATGAAATTGGAAATGATAGGAAGTAGTCTTCGAATGTCGTTATTAAGTATTTAAGTAGACTTGTACTATTTGAGGAATTTGAATGGTAGAGTTACCTTTATTCCAATTATTGTATCAGTCAAACATGGAAGTTGACATCGAACATAAGTGATGTATTTTCTATCTAGTTCCTATATAGTCTGATTTCAGTTTAATCTTTTGGAATAATTTTTTTTTCCATAATTAATAAGGTGGGTTTGGATTGAAATAATCTTCGGATATATGATATGGAATTCTGTGGTTGGACGTGTACTATCTAGGGAATTTGAAATGTATTTATATCGTTATTCCGGTTATAGTATTTGTTGATTATGAGAATTGGTATCGGATATAAGTTGGTAATTTCTATTTAAATCTTATGTTCAATATCGATTGGTTTTAGGTTTGTTGTTAATGATGTCTTAAATAACATCATTCTTTAACCCACTAAAGATAAAGTTTCGATTTGGAATTTTAAAGAGGATTAAGATTTTGTAAATGCTATTTGAAACGATTCTTAATGATCTTAATTTGGAGATGAGTTTTAAGAGAAAAGTAAAGGAATGAAGAGTTAATGAATCTAAGTGAAAAGTTAATTGAGATTTTTGAAGCTAAATTATCTTTGATTTAAAAAGATATGTTTCAAAGAAAAAAAATATAAGTTGAATTTTTGAAATATGGATTTTTGGGTTATGATTAATTAAAAACTTTATTTAAGCAGATTACATGTTTGAGTATTTGGGAAGGGTTATGACTTAAGGATAATGAAAAAATTATTAAATAATCTTTGAGAAATTTTTGAAAAAGAAATTAAGATATTTATGAAAATTTATGAATGCTTTTGGAAATAAGCCATAAAGGTTTTATTTTAAAAGGAAGCCTTGATTGAGGTTAACAAAGATCTTGGTAAAAAGATTTAAAGGGATGAATGTTGATTTATACTTAGCGAATATAGATTTTTTTAAGGGATAATTTGAGAATGGATTTAAAGAAATTTTAATTAACATAATCCAAGATAGAAGGATATTTAGTTGAAATTCTGTATAATCCATAATTGTGTTTGTAAATTGCGCTAATTATTTGGAAAGACAGGGATTGGATTTATGTCCAGAAACCATTCCAAATGAATGGAGAAATTGAAGACGGCAACTGAAGACCGAAAATCTTCATATCATTGGATTTGCTTGTTGATGTCTCAAATAAGAGGCCATCTATTATGAGGTTATATTGCGACAGCGGTCCGAACATACTTGGAGGTTTTCCGAATTTGCAAAGACCTCTCTTTTTTATTGGATGAGGAATAAGGTGCCTTTGGTTTCGTTTATACGTAGAACGGACTTGTATGAATTGTGTGTCTGACATTGTAATTGATGGCATAGCAACTGATCTCTGTTAAATATATATCTATTTTGTGGCGGAGAATTTATTCTCTTAGCTTAACACCCTTCTTTGAGACATGTGAGCTTGGAGGTTATATATCGATAGATATTAGTTATATGTGGCGAATCAACAATGTGACATACTTAAGTGAGGAGCTATTGATGATCAAAGCATGGCTTATTGAAGCGTAGCTTTGTGTATATCATGACTTTGGCAAGCCTCACACCTCGGAAATGGCCAAAAGAGGAAAAATTCAGTGTGTACATAGGTAGTCATCTCCTTCTAGATAAAAAGTGTACCATGGTATAGAGCCCAGGTATTACTTATTTTGCGACTTCTACTTTTGTGGATGTTGATGTTGGGGCCCTGGTTAAAGGTTGGTAACGACCGACGTATGACTTACTTTGGCGCGATCTAATCAATCCAGTAAGGGAGAGACCGACCTCGTATTAGAAAAGAGCCTATTACCGGTAGGATTAGTCAACATAATGGGATGGGGTATTATGTTGACTAAGATTGATACATTTATTTGCGAAAGAGTTTTCACACTATGCACTAGTAATAATATGAAAGAGGACTTTCACGTATCAAGCATTTTTGACTATTATATGGAGAAACCTCGCCTACATGTGCGTTTGCATTGTGAATTTCTATGCACTGGTATTCATAAGTAGTAAACTCATTCCGTTGTTATACGTCGTGGTCCCGTGATTTACATCACTTTAAAATAATCCTAAAAGACAACTGTTTTAGTTTTTATACCAGTCCCATGACTAACCTAGAGTTTATTGTTCACCTAAACTTTAGGTACTCGAATTTTCCACACAAACAGCTAGTAGTTTTGGTTTATAGATTTAGTTTTGAAATTAATTAGAGCGGGATTTTGGAGTTATTATATTGGAGCATTCACATTCTTCTGCTAATTTTAGTATTTTCCTTATGTAACCAATGTACTCTGATGTATATCTTGTAACTCCGATGTAATATTATTGAGATATTAATAAAAGTTCATTCTGTTCTGTTCAAATTTGTAAGTACCCGTAACAATTCGTCTTTATGAATGGTTTGAGTCGGTTTAATTACCGATCAAAACCGGACATAAAGGCGGGTTGTTACAACTAACGCTTATATATATATAGTGCATAGTACAAGCTTTACAATAGGTGTTGATAATCAAGACTGTACAGTAGCAAGACCGTTCGTGACGATCAAAGGAGGTGCTATGGAGATGTTGATAAAAACTAGTAATTCCAATCAAGATGCATGGGTTATCAAGAGTTCAAGAATTCAAAGATGATGATGACATGTATTAGAGTCTTAGGCATATATGTTAAAACTCGATTGCACTCATCTGATATCTTTTTAAATGGTTTTTCAAATTTATTAAAAAAATTAAAGTACTTTTCAAAGCATATATTATAATTGTTTCTAAGATTCAAGTTCTAAATTAATTTTTACATTTTATATTCCAAGTTTTAAATCTATTTACTATTTCAATTTTAATTATATTTGATATTATATTTTAATTTCCGATAATATATACTTTATATTTGTAATTTGATACTTTTTATATTATTTGTGCTATATGCATTCCTAGTTTAGTCATCATTGTTTTAAATATTTAGTTTTGGGATTTCAAATTTACTCTATATATTGATTTTAATTATACACTATATATTTAAGTTTAAATTATTCAGATAATTTTTCTTAAGTATCTTAAAATTCTCTTTTACTAATATAATAGTTCCCCAAAGTTTCAAATTAAATTACATATTTTTATACTTGCAAAACAATTTTTAAAATAAGAATTTACAAATTTACAAAGGACCATGTCAACATGATCATATATAGCATGTCTACATACAGTAGATTTTTTCAATTTTAAAATTTGAATTGAAGTGTATTTTTATAATACCCTTTCGTGAATAAACACTGCTCTTCTTTTATATGAATATGGAGTTTTGATTTCAAATTTGAATTAATTATTTCATCTACTTCTTCACAAATTTTCTTCTCCAGCATTTTAATCAAAATTTTAACTATATTTTGCCAAATTTTCAAGTAAATCAATATGGTTCCACTGAATTTTTGATTCTCCGTTATCTTGTCCACTATCTATCAAGATGGGAGTGCAAATTAGAGTGATAAAGCTATTGTAATCATGATCGCAAGATCGTCTCTACGTTCCTTTGTAAAATTTACACAAATATATTCAAAAGGGTGTGACTTGTTGGGCGTAAATCAAATTGGATTTGAACGAATCCGGAAAGCAATTGAGTTTGACTTATCAGCACGGAAATCTGGCTGGTTGTGCCTAAAGTCGAGGTTCTAGAGGGTGTCTCCTTGTAGACTTGAATTTAAGGAGTGTAATAGATTTTAAAGTGATTAAATATGCATATAGGTTTTGGTGCAGGACAAGTTGTAGGGTAACTCCGAACTAACATAAGATCCATTGTATTTCTTCCTTTACTTTACTGCTTTTTACTGTTTTTGATTATGTTGTGATTCTTGTGATAAATCTATGATGATTTTCTTATATACAAATATAATTGAAGTAATTTGAAAGATTTGTATAAATTCCACAAACGATATTCACCCCTCTTTAGTATTAGGTTCCTTATGGTCTCCTTCTGTTGAACCAACAATTGGTATTAGAGCATTAGTTTTCAAAGGTCCATTATCTAATTTTTGAAACTAATAGTAACGGCCACTAATATTGGTAATGGTAACATGATAAGTAGTTCATTTATAGGTGGTTAATGCACTACCGGACCACCACTTTTTAATGGCAGTAATTACACTTATTGAGCATGTAGGATAGATAAAAATGTATTTCCACTCAACACAATTAAATATTTAGTACCCAAACTTAGTACACTGAACCCGAGACTAATTATGCGAAGTGGACTGTTGATCAAAAGGTTGTTGCATAAAGTAACCCCAACGCAATGGATACATTGCTTTTGCATTAGGTTGAATGAATTCGGTACGATATCTATTTGTAAGTCTACATACTATTTTTATAGAACATTGCAAGTTACATATGAAGGCACAAGTAAAGAAAACCAAGATTTCCATGTGAACTAATAGGTTTCAATTATTTAAGATGAATCCAAATGAGTCAGTGTGACGACTACCCCCATACCTCATGTAGGTAGATACGGGATGATCATTAAGGAAAGTAACTGAAAACAGAACTTGTCGTATAACTCATAGCACATGGATAATATATAATTATAAAATATACAATAGGACATTGAAGTGAAGCATGGTAAAGCGGCAAACGCATCTCCATGAAAACCATAAAATCTCAAGTACAATATATCACAATGTATGAATATCTGAATATAATATGCCTCACTACATATGTAATAGTATATAAAAAAGCGGAAACAACATATAGCTATACGGTGTGTGAAAAGTAATATGCCATTCTCCTGCTCATCACCATACAGCATCATCGTCTCAAACCTGTCACCTGCTACTCGGTCTCCTCATCAACATCGTCAACGAGCAGTCTAAGGTAATAAGAGGAGTCATAAAACCTTGAGTCATACAATAGTCTGTGAGCGATAAAATAACTACCAACAGTTATACAGAATAATATGAAAATAGATAGTTCAGGCCTCACCCAAGCCGTCCCTACTTCCATAGAGTTAGCACATAATAATCAAATTATAATATGCTACAAGCACACAAGATAGAAACGAGTCGAAATAGGATTCCAAATCCTGCTCCTTATTAATGTCCTATGGTGATGGCCTACCTAGAGAAAATAGAAGAGAACACGTAAACAACTATAACAACCATAACAAGTAACACTGACTTCAACCTTGAATGCATCGATATCGAATTACTGGTCATTGCCATCCATCAAGGGAGAATGGAAAACCCTGGTTCTAGTCAGACTGCCACACGTCCCCTATACGTTTGCCTCCATGAGACAACTAGATCACTCTCTAAGTGATCCAAGGTACATGATCTCTTAGATCCTAATAGGCGTCCCCACAATACCCCTTCTTTAAGTTTGCTAGAACCTTAGACTATCGACGATTCCTTTGCGCTTCCAATGTCACAAGCCATCCTTGATGACTCCATCCTTTAGTTCGAGTCCCACTCGAATCAGTCTGCTATCTCTCATGCTCGAGTCCCACTCAAGTCAATCCATCATTTTACAAGCTTGAGTCCCACTCAAGTCAATCCATTGCCTTGCTACATCGTCCCACGACTAGCTTCTCATCAATTCAACTTTGACTACTCCCACCTTGAATTCACGATAGAACACCACCTTATTGATGAATGCTTCCACCCCATAAAAGCTTTTCACAATCAAAACCCCACCAATAAGCTCCAGAAGACCAACATTCTCTCCTCCAATCCCTCTTATGATGGATCAGTATCGGTCCATCAGCTATGGACCAGTACTGGTCCATCCACTTAAGAAAAAATTGACTAAGTGTTAGATCTCCTCGATCCACTCCTCAAACACTTCCCACCGGTCCAGTTTCGATGCCAAACTCCTTTCTAACTATTTCCTCCATCGGTCCATCACATGAATTCGAGCGATCATCCTTCGACTCATCCAAATCACACCAAAATTTTCTCATGACCTATTTTTACCACCACAAGGCCACATCCAAAAACCAGCGCTTCTCGGGAAACCCACATGGACCAGTACCGTTCATAGGGAATGGACTGGTATCGATTTCAATCATAAAAACTTGAACATACATGAAAGTATAACATAAAAACCAAGGATCTAGATAATTAGGATCTAAACATATGTTAAACATTATTATTCTAACAACTTACCAATTCATATTATCAATTCAGATTATTCTAGGGTTTCTAATACAGAAATTAACATAGACGATCAAATTTTAGGTAATATTAACATGCATGGTGTGAAATAATCCTAAATTAACCCATATTATCCATAATATCCATGTGAGAGATATCTAGCACTCACCAAAGCCTAGACTTGATGAAATAAGGATGAATTTAAATCTGTATAGCACTACAATAGCAAAGAAAACACTTGATTTGATACAAATAGAGAGATCCAATCTTCCAGGATGTAAATCTTGCCTTAGGATATGGTTTAGAATGATTAGATGAAGAAATTAGGGATTAGATTTGAATCCGAATAATTACGGACACTAACCTAATGTTTGACTAAGAAGAGAAAACCCTAATTCTCTCCTCTGACCCCCTTTATTTATAGTTGCGGGTCATTGCCTAATGGACTTCACTAATTAGCCCATTAGTAACTAATTAGTCTGCCTGACAAAAATTGAAACTTAAAAGATCGATTTCTCCTAAAGCGGTGATTCAAATCTTTAATGTGACTACACTAAGGAATTGCAACTGCCATTCCGATCCAATGAAACCAATTTTAACACCAAATTCGGCCCTTATCGAAAGTTATAGCTAAAACAGTAAGTACATGGGAAAAATGGCCACACGTCGATTTGGTAAAAATCATTGACATGTCGCACATCCCCACGGATAACATATTAAAATCTGAGAATAATTCGACCACTATGGAACTAAATGTAATTATTCTGCGATCTTCTGATACATAAAATATAAGTCCTTACGTTCTCCCCCCTTTAGGAATTTCGCCACCGAAATTCTAAGCAAACATGTGCAAACAAAGCATCCCGCATGCCTAACATCCACGAGTAGTCAATTTATCATCAATTTAGCATCCAATAATCCATGCAACCAAAATCCTACCCTAGCAAGCGCAATTCTAGTAGTGTAAGACACAATGGTACAAGTAAGATATGATACAAGGGACATATCACTCAAAAATTCTGGAAGGGTCGACCTCGCACTCTCCTCTGTTTTGCATGTGCAATTGTAATCATCCTCGCTCCATTATATCTTGACTTGCTTAACAACCTTCCTCCTAAGTTGTTTTGTGTCATTCCCCACATTACGAAGTGACTTACGAGGTCTAGAAATTTCCGGCTCTACCTATAAGTCTTTAATTTGATTTGGCGATACCACCGTACTCGGGTCGTGCAGGAACTTCTACATATATGACACATGAAATACATTGTGCATAGTAGCCATCTTCTTAGGAAATTCCACATTATAAGCGAGCTTCCCAATACGCTTGATAATCAAAAATAGCCCAACGAACCTCGGGGCTAACTTGCCTTTCCTTCCGAATTGAACAACATTCCTTAGAGGAGAAACCTTAACGAACACCAAATGTCGAACCAAGAATTCCAACTCCTTTCTTCTCTTATCAGCATAAATCTTCTAGCGATCTTGGATTGTCTTCATTTGTTGCCAAATGATCTCAATCTTATTAGTCGTCTCCCTTATAATTTCAGGCCCAAACACCAATTTCTCTCCAGTCCCTAGCCAACAAGACAGAGAATTACATAGTCTTCCGTACAAAATATCATACCATCCATTCCAATGCTTAACTGATAGTTATTACTATTGGAAAACTCAACTAGATGCAGATGGTCTTCCCTTGATACTGCAAAATCCAATGCACAAGCTCCTAGAAGATCTTTTAATGCTCGTTTGACTCTTTTTGTCTGTCTATCAGTTTAGGGATGATAAGCTGTACTTATACGTAGCTCAGCTCCCAATGTATCTTGTAAACTCTTCCAGAATCCAGTGGTAAACAAAGGATCTCAATAACTTACTATACTCTTACGTATTCCATGGAATCGAACTATCCATATAATATATAACTCAGCCAGCTTAGCTGCAGTCCTAGCCGACTTGATAGGAATGAAACTTGCGCTTTTGGTCAAGCGTTCTACCCTCATTTCCTGCCTTAGTCCTTAACCATCCATCGATAAAATCCATCAAAACTTGTTCCTACTTCCACGAGGAAATTCCAATGGCTAAAGTAATTTGTTAGGCTTCTTCTCCTTAGCCTTAGCCAACTGATAATACATACACTTCGATATAAACCTCCTGACATCCCCTTTCACGTCTTCCCAGTGGTAGACTCTCTTCATGTCTTGATACATTTTGTTACTATTAGGATGAATAGTCAATCTGGGTTGATGACACTCTCTCAGAACCTGATCTTTCAATCCATCTAAATCAGGAATAACTAGTTGTCCACCCTAGAGAATCCAACCATCTCAATCTACCCGTAATCCTTAATTTCCTTGGATTCCACTCTCATCTCTAATCTATGTACGATCTACATAAGCTTAGCGTCTCGCTTATGTCTTTCGCCAATCCTTTCAATGAGAGTCGGTCTAATCAATAAGCTTGTCAACATTTCAAGCTCTAACTCATAATGGGGTCTGAAATCAAATCTAGCCTCGAGATGCTTCCATTCTATAAACATGGCTCTCAAACTCACATGTCTTCTATTTAACGCATTTGCCACTGCATTACCTCTTATTGAAGTATAGACTATACCAAAATCGTACGACGCCAAAAACTCTAATCACCATTGCTGCCGAAGATTTAAATCCTTTTGGAAGAAAATGCACTTCAATGACTTATGATCCATAAATAACTCAAATATAACTCCCAATAAATAATGCCTCCAAATATTCATAGCAAACAATATCATTCTAACTCTAAATCATGAGTCGGGTAATTCCTTTCATGCGGATTTAGTTGTCGACTTGCAGAAGCCATGACTCTATCCTTCTATATTAATACTGCTCCAAGTTTAGTTCCACATGCATTAGTATATACAACCATCTCGTCATTCCACTCGAAATAACCAATACAGGAGCACTTTTTAATCACCCTTTCAAGATTCCAAATGCACGCTTATACTTCGCATCCTATGTGAATACCTGATTCTTATTCGCTAACCCAGTTAACGGTGCAGACATGTACGAAAAGTCCTTGATAAATCGTCAATAATATCCAACTAAACCAAGAAAACTCCTAACATCTGTTACAACCTACCCTGAATGAGCCTAAATTCCAACCCATAAAGGCCCATCGATACTTAGAGCCACTCTAAATGGATCGTTGGTTCCTATAAGGATTACCTTGAATAAATATACAGAGCAATCTAAAACAGAAATCAGAGCTCACACAGCGATGAGACAAAATATAATAACATAAACATAAGATGTACCAATTATTAAAAACCACCATTCAGAAATACAACATGTCTCAACTTTCAAGGTACATCATCTTTATTCATCCCAATTACATAACAATAGTAGTAAATAAGAAATAGCCACAATAACTAGATCTTTAAGAGGCTCCTCCTCCAAGATATCATCCCCCGTCCCTAACCACATGTTTCACCTAAAGCCTATTAATGTTAAGAGGAAGGAGGTCAAAACATAAAGTTATAGTGAGTGAAATATAAGTAAGTTAACAAGGATATTCCCTATAATTTGCAGTTGTAAACTTTTCAGCTTATATCTTCGCAATAAATGCATACTAGATATCTCACATTAAGCCTACTTCTTGTAGATGCTAGATTTTTCGGGCAGTTCTGGGCAGACTTCTACTATGAGTTGGGCCTAACCTCGCATCACAGCATACTAATTATAATGGCCCATGACACCTAGACCTCTCACATTAACCAGATTTACTTGTAGGTGCTGGATATGCCGGTCAGTTCCGCGAAGACTTCTACCACAAGTACAGTTAACCTTGTCTTTAGTGTCATTAATATTAATTAAGCCATTAGCTGACACACATACAAGCATACAAATCCTATGGGGACATTTAAATTTTATTCATATTTTAATCGTATTTATAACACATTAAATATGCATTTGTACATGTTGATTACGCTATAGATATAGATATAAATATAAACGCAATTTTAGCAAATGGAATTAGCATCCTTACCACGTATTTGAAATGTCAATCCCATCAAATTACTAAGGTATACAAGTCAAATTTCCAATTTTCTCAATCCATAACAAAGTGTGCATATGACAATAAAATGGGAAACATCCATAATAACATATACATTTGCAATCAAGATTTTTATTTTGTTATTGCAGTGATAAATGATGAAACATATTGTTAACTGCATACGTTTATAACTTCTATTTTGAATAGATTCCTTTTTTTGATATTTGTTCATTTGCAAAACATTAATATTTAGATATATATATAAAGTAATACGTTCTAATCCTCTATTTTGAGGAATAGAGATCTAAACCTATAAAATTTACAATAGTCTAAACCTTAATCTTTTACCAAAACCAAACATGTGAATTTACATGAAAAATTGAATAAAAGGGAATCAAATCAATACAGTAAATCTAACGATATAGAAAATCACGCAAATGATTCATGTCCATCCTTTACTATTACAATAACCCAATTATAACTTGATTGAATATTTCTACAAATAATGAAATAAATGGAGGATTTATGAGGGTTTAATCATATTTTCTTTTCATATTCCCATGTCCTCTAAGGCACAACAATCCAAATCCATAACTATCATATTATAGAAAATAGTAACTTAGTTAGCTTCCACTCACAAAGTTACAAGAAGAAGCAATAAGAGAATTGAATGGATAAAAGTATGGATTTGGCCTTCAAGAACGAACAAGCTCCAACCTTTCAAATATAAGAAGCATATACAGTAAAATTCTTATATGTTTGATTCTAAATCTCAGAATAATTCTAATTCTATATACAATAGAATAAAAGAAATGAAACCAAATTAAGAAGAAAGAAGAAGAACCTATTTTGTTTTCCGAAGATTTAGCAATGGCAGAAAGGCAATGCAAAGGTAGCGAAGAAGATGAAGATATGGTTTAGAATAATGGTTTGAGGGGATATTTATCGTTGCTATCATGTGTTTGAACCATTTGATTAATTTGATTACATCTAGATAGTCCAATTGACATATATTATAAATAATTCCCTACACAAAACAACCCTCACTGGGCTACCCAATAGAAGGGCATCGACGCCCTCCCTAGGAGGGCGGTTGACCTGGCAGTCGACACCCCTCCTAGAGTCGATCCCCCTTCCAAGGCGTAGCCAGGAGGAAATTCCTCCAGAACGTTACTTATTTCGTTGTTCCTTAATTAATACCTTTTATTTCTGTCCTTAGTTAGTTTATTCTTGTTCCCTACTATGTATGAATATATACACATAAATTTAAAATGAAAGGGAATATTCTTTTCACGCTTATCCTATTTAATATATTCCCAACTTGTATATATATTTATTTGAAATTCAAACCTTTGTGTATTAATATATATGTACAACTTATTTGATTAATAACTTTTACATATGGACTCCATTTTCAGCAAATAAAATATCAAAACAGATGAGAATCTCGACACGAACGAACTACTATACTTTTGTGTCCAAATTCTTAATTGTCCAAAATCCATTTTCAATCTTTTAATATATTATTAATTATTACTACTTATTTTTAAATCTAATTAATCTATTTCTAAATTAGGTATAATTTACGGGGTGTTACTTTCTTTCCTACTTATTAGAGATTTCATCCCAAAATCTTTTAAAGGGGCAAGGAACACAACTCGCTTTAAACAACCATGTTGTACACCCATGTTATTTTAAAAATATCCATCAAACATACATAACTCATAGTGATTATGAACATCAGACTTGCTACGATGAGCTTAGTCCTAGCATATAAGTGTAATAAGTGATGTAATATGTGCGCAAAACATCCTAACGTGCATTTAATTTTATATGAGTGTGTAGTGCATTTTTGTCACATCCATACCCTACCATCCAATTTAGAAACCACGATGCAACCAAAAAGGATAAATTGACCCTGAGAAAAGTTCCGGATGTGTAAGTCTCACCTTCTCCTCAGTATCCCATGTACTCTCTACAGGGTTATATCCCATTGAACTCAGAAAAGTCGAATAGATTTGTTGCGAAGTCATTTGATTCTGTGCTCCACGATCCTTGCGGTAGCACAGGGTACCCTAGGCTTCAACTCTAGGCTTCCTATGTCCCTAATATCGTCAAGCTCGAGTCTCTTGGCTGAATCATGAAGGCATTTGCGGAGAAAGGAAACATTAAAAACATTATGGACTATCGACAAACACTCAGGAAGATCCACTCGGTAGGCCATTTTACCAATCCTATCCAAAATCTTGAAAGGCCCAATAAATCTTGGAGCTAACTTTCCAATGTTTGCAAACCGAATTGTCTTCTTAAGAGGAGAAATCTTAACATATATCAAATCTCCAACATCAATTTCCAATTCTCTCCTCCTCCTATCAGCATATGACTTTTTCCTGTCTTAGGCAACCTTCATTCTCTGTCGAATCAAACTGATAATCTCCATGGACTCACGGATAAGGTCAGATTCGAGTAAAACCTTATTGGTAGTTTCCCACCAATAAGTTGGTGATTTACATGACCGCCCATACAAAGCTTCAAAAGGGGTCGTACCAATCATTGCTTGGTAACTATTATTGTAAGAAAACTCGAAAAAAGGTAAGTGTCGCTCCCATCTCCTCCAAAGTCGATTATCGATTATGCAAGCTTTGAGAAGATCCTTTAAAACTCTATTAACTCTTTCCGTCTAGTTGTTTGTCTAAGGATGATAGGATATGCTTAAACTTAGGGTCATTTACAATGTTTCTTAAAGATTCTTCCAAAGTTCGCTAGTAAATAACGGATCCCTATCACTTACAATAGTAAATGGAATTCCATGCAGTCTAATAATATCCTTAACATACAATTGGGATAGCAAGGCGGCGGTCCGGTTCTTCTTAATGGGAATAAAATGGGCACTTTTTGTTAGTCGACCAATTATCTCCTAAATGGCCTCATTCCCTTTCTTATTCCTAGGAAGCCCATCAATAAAATCCATAGAAATGTGCTCCCATTTCCAAGTGGGAACCTCTAATAGTAATAGAAGTCCTTCAGTTCCCTTGTTCCGCCTTTACTCTTTGGCAAGTTAAGCATCTAGAAACAAACTTTGCCACGTCTCTCTTCATTCCTACCCAATAGAAACTCCTATTCATGTCCTTAAACATTTTATCAACTTAGAGGTAAATGGTCATCCTTGACCTATGGCATTCTTTTAGAATCTCTTTCCTAAGATCCATACCCTTCAGGACACAAATCCAGCTATCTCTTCTCAAGTTATTACTACTACCAACAGAACACCTACTGGATTGAGGGAAAGACTCTCCCGTAGAAACTTTTCCTTTAGTGCCCTCAACTCATCATCAAGGTCTTGTTCATCCTTGATTCTTTCCCATAGAACTGGTCTTATCTTCATCGCTCCAAGAAACCTTTGAGCTGCCTGATATGGTGGTTGCAAATTAAACCTAGGGAGGAACTCTAACTTTCTTCATTCGATAATTGCACTAAGGAGGGCATGCTTTCAACTTGAAGCGTCGGCCACAACATTACTCTTCCTAGGGGTGTATTATATGGTGAAATCAAAAGATGCAAGATATTCCATCCATCTCTGCTTTCGAAGGTTCAGATCATTTTGGGAAAACATATACCTAAGGGACTTATGAGTTTTGAATAACTCAAACTTCTCTCCAAGAAGATAATGCATCCACATCTTGAAAGCAAAAACTACTATTGCTAACTCCAAATCATGGAGGGGCACCTTTTCTCGTGATCCTTGAGCTGCTTACTTGCATAGGATACTACTCTACCCTCTTGAATGAGGACTGCTCCTAACCCTGTCCCAGATGCATAGGTGAAAATAGTAAACATCTAAGGTTTGTTCAATATAATCAAAATAGGTGTGCTTATGTGAGATTCCTTCAATCTCTCAAAGGCTTTCCCACACTTCTCAGTCCATACAGACTTATGATCCTTCTTAGTTAGTTGGGTTAGAGGGGTAGCAATCTTTTCAAGGTCCTTAATAAATTTTTTGTAATAATCTGCTAACCCAAGAAAGCTTCTAATCTCAATCACAATTCGAAGCATCTTCCATTCCTGAACAACTTCAACTTTGGCGGGGTTTACTGCTAATCCATTCCCCGAGATAATATTACCTAGAAATTTGACCTCTTTCTTCTAAAAATGGCATTTTGAGAATTTTGTTTTAAGATGGTTATCTCTAAGAATTCCTAAGACTATTCTCAAGTGATCTTCATACTCCTTATGGTCCTTTGAAAAGATAAGCATATCATCTACGAACACCACTACAATCTTATTAAGTATGCCCAGAAATACTCCACTCATCTGGTCTACAAAGAAAGTGGGATCATTTGTCAATCCAAAAGGCATGACCTCCCACTCGAATAGTCCATCTGGCATTCTAAATGTTGTCTAGGGCTTAATCCCTCTAAGACCCTTAATTGGTGAAATCCAGTAGCTAAGTCTAACTGGGAAAATATTTAGTCTCCACCCAAATGATCAAACAAGTCATCAATTCTAGGTAAGGGATACCTATGCTTCTTGATAAGCTTATTAAGTTCCCTATAGTCCACACACAACCTTAAAGATCCATCTGATTTCGTGGCAAAAACTGCTGGGGTACCCAACTCTATGGTACTCCAACAAATGAATCCCTTCTCCAACAATTCCAAGATCTACTTGTCAACCTCTCTCCTTTCCTTAGGAGCTGTGTGCCTTAAATGCAATGCTACAGGCCTCGCATCCTTTTTTATATCTATTCTAAAAGATATCTCTCGGTAGGGTGGGAGTCCTATGACTTCCTTAAAAAGCCAGGGAACTCACAAAAAAACTGGTATTGAGGAAGGTCCTTCAAAATCAGGAGATAGAGAAAATATGGTTGAACTCCTACTCCTTGTCCTATAAGGAATCTCTATGTTGCGGTCTTCACGGATTCTCAAACAAACTATTCTCCTATCGCAGTTAAGGTTGACAGCGTAAAATGATAGCCAGTCCATACCCAAAATAAGGCCATACCCCTTAAAATCAAGAAAATTTGTGTTGCCAAAGAAGTCAACATCACCGATGTCTAATACTATGTCTTCACAAACAACAGAAAGGTGCATAACCCCTCCTATAGGGCTGGACACCTCTATCAGATAGCTAGAAAAGGATAAGGGAAGTTTCAAAGAGTCTACAACCTTCCTAGAAACAAATGAATGGGTAGATCCAGATTCAAATAGGGTACATAAAGAATTCCCTAGAATATAAATTATACCTTCCAGTGTAGGTTGTTCATGAACCCTAAGGGCTGACTACAAATTGGCACAACTTCTAGTGCATAGTTCTGCCTCTTTGTACCATCTTTGGATTTGGGAAGTTCTTCGTTAGGTCACCATCTTCGTGGCAGTTGAAGCATTTCCCCTTAATCTCTATCTTTTCCAAGTTTGCTCTACAATCCTTCGCTTCATGCCCTTTCCTATGGCACCTAGAAACAGGCTTTGCTTTCTTCTTGAATTCACCGCCCTCCTTCTTCTTAAGCTAGTAACTCTTTTTCTTATTCTTCCCATCACCAGAGGTACTTTCTCCTTTATTAGTTGTCTTACCTTCTCTAACGTTTTCAGAAGAACATAAGATGGCTGCCTCAACTAAAGCCTCGGATGTAGCTCTAAAAGTAACTTGTGCCAAAAGCATCTCCTTTAGTGGCGAATTCAACCCCTTAACAAACCTAAGGGCTTTATCAAGTGGGGTATCTACTAACCCCCCTACCAAATTTAGACAACTCAATAAATTTTGTCACATACTCCTTCCATTTCTCCTTACCGTAGATGGATAAGTTTTTCTAGCTATAGGGTCTTCTTTGTATTAGTTAGGAATTTGTTCTCAAAATGAGTCCTTAACTCTTCCCACATAAACACTCTTCCCACGTTCTCTTGAGAGACTAGGTTCCACCACTCCATAGCCTCCTATCTCAAGTGTCAGGCTGCTACTGTACGCTTTAGTTCATCTTCCCATAGAGTAGCCTCAAAAATTCTCACATTCCAAGATCCAAGCTTTCGCATCCACAAAATTCTCTGTCCCCGAAAAGGCCTTGCCTTCTAACTTATAAAATCTTTACAAAGGCAAGGGAAATTGAGTGCCCCTTCAGCGGGCTGAGCAGCTGGTTCCGCTGGGGAAGGATTAGCAATAGGGACTTGTTCTACGGTCCAAAGATACTGCTAGAACCATTACCGAAAGTAACGAGGCCTTGCCTGGTTTCCCTATTCAGGTTGATTATTGGCCATATCTACTATTTGAAAAAGTAAAAACCTTTAGTGGACTTCCTACAATAGTATCAAGGCCCAAAAGAAGGATAAAATTGCCTAGTATAGTACCGTATGTTTTGGGGTATATTTTTTGTGTGTGTGTGTATATATATATAGTTTTGAAAACCCTTTTCAAATAACAAATACATCTCTCATATGTATATTTTCCATGTAATCGTGTGACATATGCTCTGATACCAAATGTAACAACCCGCCCGGAATAGGCCAAAATTCCGACCTAGAAACGGTCCACCGGAACTTAGAGCCACTCTAACCAGATCGTTGGTTCCTATAAGGATTAACTTAAACAGATATACAAAGCAATCTAAAATGGAAATCGGTGCTCACATAGCGGATGGGACAAAATATAATAACATAAATATAAGTTTTACCAATTGTTAAAAACCACCATTCGGAAATACAACATGTATCAACTTTCGAGGTATATAATCATTATTCATCCCAATTACATAATAATAGTAGAAAATAAGCAATAGCCACAATAACAAGATCTTCAAGAGGCTCCTCCCCCAAGAGATCATCCCTTATCCCTAACCACTTGTCTCACCTATTGTCCTGTTAATGTTAAAAGGAAGGAGGCCAGAACATAAAGTTCTGGTGAATGAAATATACGTAAATTAAGAACATTATTCCCTATAATTAGCAGTTGTAAACTTTTCATATTATGTCTCTACAATAAACATACAAGGAGAATATATAGGGCGGACATCCTAACAGTCACTTAATACCCCAAATTAAGGGTGGGCATCTTCTTACGGTCACTTAAGACCATATTTGTTTAGGGCGGACACCTCTCTAGTCACTTAATACACAATGACAGACCCTATGCCACTTAAGACCCGTTTAATTTGTTATAAGTGACAACTCTCTTGTAGGGAGAGAAATAGTAACGACTACTTAATACCAGGACGTGGGTCAGGAACACAACTTTTTATAGGAAGACCCCCTTGGCGAACCCTCTAGTTACTATCTAGTTGTCCCCACGGGTGAACTCCTAGTCACTTAATACTTACCTTAGACGGTAGTTCCTTAAGCCATGTATACGAAATCCATCCTAGGTCAGCCCTCAGCAGCCGCCAAGATAAGAAGCGGACATACTTGGAGAACTACTTTATACACGTTCTCATCTATTAGGACCATTTAGTACCTTATAAAAGAAAGGCTGACCCAACAACCATTTACTTCTCAAGGACGGGCCCAATGACAAAGCTCTTGAACCAAGGAGTGAACCTTAGGAATGAGCCCAGTTCTAACCACTTAATACCTAATAAGTGATAGGTCAGCCATTTAATAGATTTTTCCTAGGCATGCCTACTTCGCACACACAACACACACACACACACACACACACACACACACACACACACACATATATATATATAAATTAAGCTATTAACTCACACACATACAAGCATACAAATCCTATGGAGACATTTAAATTCTATTCCTATTTTAATTGTATTTGTAACACACTAAATACACATTTATATATGTTGACTATGTTATAGATATAGATACAAATATAAACATAATTTTAGCGAACGAAATTAATGTCCTTACCACATATTTGAAATGTCAATCCAACCAAATTCTTAAGGTATACAAGTCAAATTTCCTATATTTTATTCAATCCATAACAAAGTATGCATATGACTATAAAATGGGAAAAACATCCACAATAACATATAAACTTGCAACCAAGATTTTTATTTAGTTATTGCAACAATAAAGATGAGTATATCGTTAACTACATATGTTTATAACTTCTTTGTTGAATAGATTCTCTTTTCTGATGTTTGTTCATTTGCGAAACATTAATATTTAGATATATAAAAATTAATACATTCAAATCCTCTATTTTATGGAATAGAGATTTAAACCTATTGAATTTACAACTATCCAAATCTTAATCTTTTACCAAAACCAAATATGTGAATTTACATGAAAAATAGAATAAAAAAGAATCAACTCAATATCAAAAATTTAAATGATATAGAAAATCAAATAAAAGAATCTTGTCCTTCCTTTACTACTACAACAACCGAAAACCCAATTATAACTTGATTGAAAATTTCTACGAATAATTAAAAAATGGAGGATTTGGGGGTATAATCATATTTTCTTTTCGTATATTCTAAATCCCCAAGGCACAACAATCCAAATCCATAAATATCAAATTATAGAAAACAGTAACTTAGTTAGATTCCACTTACAAAGTTACAAGAAGAAGTAACATGAGAATTGAGTGGGTAAAAGTGTGGATTTGGCCTTTGAGAATGAGCTCCAACCTTTCAAACGTAAGAATCACATATATTAGAATACTTATATGTATGGATCTAAATCTTGGAATAATTCTAAATCTAAATCTAAATAGAATAGAATAGGAGAAATAAAAATAGATTAAGAAGATAGAAGAAGAAATTATTTTCATTTCTGAAGATTTAGCAATGGAAGAAAGGCTAGGCGAAGGCAGCAAAGGGGATGAAAATAGGGTTTAGAATGAGGGGTTGAAGGGCTATTTATAGTTGCACTATGCCAGAAACTTCCTTTCGCTGCGTTGTAAAAACGCTACTAAAACTTGCAATAGCGTTTTGATAAACGCTACGACAGGATATGTAACTAAAAGTCCGAAAGTTTTGGTTGCATTTTAGTAAACGTAATCAAAAATGAACATATTGGAGCGTTTTAGAAACCCTACAAAAGGATTTTTAGCAGCCAGTTTAGAATGCAACTAAAGTGGTACTTACACACTGCTTTTTTTTGTAGCGTTTTTTCTATGCTACTATAGTATTTTTGCTACATTTAATCTTTCCTACTATATATTTTTTGTTGTGTTTTTCAGCTATAATATTTTTTGTAAATTGCATTTCCTCCTGTAGTACTTTTGAAACACTACTAGAAGTTATTGATTGGTATAAATCACATTTTAATCATAACTATTTACTGTTGATGGCTTGTATCATTTCCAACAACCACTTATATATAATAGAAATATAAAAAAATCAATCACATAATTATCTTTTTCAATCCAACAGATGATCATCATATTCAAATAATAATAAAAACACATTAATCGCATAATCAAGTATAATATCCATAAACATTTCTGTAGTAGTATTTCAACAAAATAAGCGAATCCACCTATCACAACCATTTACAAACAAACCTGCACAACTAGTACGAACAAAATGCTTCAATACAAAATAGTTAAAGTCTTATTCACGGCTTAATTACCATCAGTTCTTTGATGTTGTTGTTCTCCACTTCGAAAATACTAATTACCTATACATAAGTATAATGATCAATAATTAAAATTACATAATAGGTGGAAACATCAACAAAAAAGAAAAACTACAACAGAAGAACCCACATGTAAAAATGAAGAAACCTTGTGCACAGACTTATAAATGAAGAAACCTGTAGACAAGTATAATCAATTACAAATAAATTGCACACATTGAACATAATTTAAAGGACATATAAATTTACTTAGCCATAAGTCACGGCCGAATAAATTACACACATTAAAACTTAATTTAAAGGACAGATTGTAGCCATACTACTGGCTTAAAAGAACCAATTGATTAATTTACTTACACTTCATTCACTTATTCATAAAGTATTAACTGGGCTGACAATGGAAGTTTTTAATGATAATTATGAAAATGGACAAGATTCCAAACCTGTCATTGGCTGATTATATAACAAAGTGATACAACATGATATTTTTGGTTGTAAAGTCATGACTGCTAAAAGCTTATAATTTTTGCTCGCTTAAACTAGCTTTCTGTTTTTGGTTGTAAAAAGAAAAAAAAAGATAACTTAATTAATGCAACCAGAGGATCAGTAAGCAAGTTTCCTCTTTCTGCTAAAAATAATTAAACAAGTAATCGACTGCATTGATTGGACCAAAATGCACTTAGAAAAAGCACAGAATCACCTCCAGGTGCAAATCAACCACTATAATATCTTTATAGACCACTGGTGTTTCGCATCTTTTAGATGTTACCTGATTGGCATCACCAATGTTAACAAGCTCAATAGTTGGTCCCTAACTGACTATGATGCCAACGCAATCTTTCCCAGTAATTCTAAGGCTCTCAACCTCCTCAATTGGTCAAGTCATCGATACTTTTTTTTACATCATATAGCACTGATCGAGGAATACCCTGCATCAAAGGTCCTTGTTTGTATGGTTATCTACTATTGGATTTCCTGGTGTCATTGATAATCATATTTATGCGAGTTCATTTATAATGTCATAAAAGTCTGCCTGGCTGCCCAATAGTCTTTAATCTACATGTATGATTTAGTTTTTATATAGCTATACACCAATATGTTTGCATTATAAAATCAGAAGAGCTCAAGTGAGCTTATTTCAGTTACCCTTAAGCATCAAGACTTAAAAAGGCTATTTCATGCTCCAAAAAAGAAAATGTGCATAAAAAGAACAAATAAATACATGTACTGAGCTCCACCCCTTTTTAACATCTGCTTCTTTGCTATCAAGCTATCCTACATAACTCCCCCAGGATTTCTTCTGATTCATTAGGTCGAAAAATGTCCTCGAAGCATAAAACTTAGCCCAGTCATACCTATTTCATCAAAAAGTAGTAATTAAGCCAAAAGATGACTTTGACAATACAATAAAAATAACAAAACATACCTTAATCCTATGCCCACATCACTCGTTTCATCATGGAGCCAATGTATTTGCTATTGGATCGAAGGCCCAAATTGCACAGTAGTTGTACCACTGTTCAATACGGTTTGATTTACGCTCGTGTTTCACAGTGGATCTATCAAGTACATGTTTGATATGACATGCACAGTAGTCGAAAAAAGCTCATTCGTGTGTTTGCTTTGCAAAAAATGCAACTTACTATGTCTGTTGAATGGTGCTTCAAAGTTGTCCCACATCGGGAAATACTGAACTAAGATCCTGGATATAAACTAAGATGTTCCTCATCACAAAACCAATTGGCAATGTGATGAGGAACATCTTAGTTTATATCCAGGATCTTAGTTCAGTATTTCCCGATGTGGGACAACTTTGAAGCACCATTCAACACACCCCCTTGCTTCAAAGTTGTTGAGATCGAAGCACTTTCTCTTCGATTTGTGATGCACTTTCTCATCACCTTCAATTGTTGAAGCACTTTCTCTTCAACTCTCTACTGAAATCCTGAGCTCCGATACCATGTTGGAATTTGGATATAGAGAGGAGTATAGAGATAAAACGTAGAATAAATGAAAGACTACATTTTTTATTATTTCACTTTTCTTTATTCAACTTGATTACAAATGAGAGAATACAACTCTTTTATAAGATAGTCAAGTATCTAGAGTCTTCTTATTCTAGAGTTTTCTTTTATTCTCTAATTTCTACTTTCCTCAACAAATCAATTCTAAAATTCTCCATTTGATAAATCTAAAATTTCTTACCATATAATTTACTCTTCCCTTAATACAATAATAAACTTTATTCCATAGTGTTTCCTATTAAAACCAAATTTATTTGTTTTCTTAAAACCAAGTTTATTTCCAACAATGTCCAGTAAATACATTTTTGTTTGGCCATTTATTTGGTTGTTTTGCGAACCCTTTTTTTTCCTATGCTGTATGTTTCTTTAATCATATAGGTGACAAGCACACAGAATCCTGGGAATTTGAAAATAATAATCAAAAAGTGTTTTTAGGTTAATTTTTCTTAAGGACATTATGTTCTACCCATTCCCTTTCTGTTTTAGTTCACTGCCCCGTCAATATTAGTTCACTGCCTTCAAGTTTGTACATTCTCACTGTAAACTGTTTGTTTCTTAAAAAAGGGCAGCACAAACAATCTATTAAAAAAATCATTTGCATTTGCAATTTTACATTTGAGCATGTCCTCTGTGCATTGAATCAGTTTTTTGATATATAACCAGTGCTTACTGTTGAAACAAGTGTTAACTTTACACTTAAGCTACGTTTTCTTAAATTCAAAAACCTAAACTATCAAAAAATATGGAACTGGCCTAGCCCCATTTTAAGCAGACTGATATTGACAAATTACGACACAGTTTACTACATTATGAAAATAGTCCCACACCCTCTTTTCTAAAGTAAGTGATACTTTATAATTGTTTGCCTTGGCAGTTTTTTTTTTTTTTGGGTAAAAGAACAACACCTAGTAGGTATATAAGACACGTAAGATTTTGGTCAGCTTCTATACGCAGAAGCAAGCAAAAATCGCAGCTGTTCGCGTGTGTACGGCGCAAGATAAAATCAAAAGTGGGCCATATGAAATGCCACATCAAGATTCTAGTGGTATATTATGGTTTTGATATTTGATTTGCTGGTTAGAAAAGGCAAGTATAAATGGAACCTCCAAAGCAAGAACACTTTTTAATGAAATAGTATACCATGCATGTAATAAATAAGGAGAGAGCTATACAATAGCATGCATAAGGAGTTAACCCTGAGGCACTGTCACACATTGTTTCATAAATATGTATATCAACACTAACGATAATAGTGATGAATCACCATTGATTGTACAGACAGTAAAATTAGAAGTATAATGTATAACCCCACGGGTAGTATTATTTCACGTAAAAGCAAATCCTATAACCATTGAATCAATTGAGCTAGTTGTGCATGATTTATATGTTAGCTAATTTTTACATTATTTTGGTGTATGTAAAAGTGTTACTTATTGGTTTATAGGACAATAAAGGATAATTTTCTCTTATCCTGTATATCTTCAGCACAATTTTAGCACAATAGAAAATGGTGCTGCTAAATTAACCACATTTATTACTTTTACTTCAAATTCAATTAGTAATGTATCACTGACTGCCCCACAGATTTTGGAGAAACATTATATATCGATCACACTATAAATTCAATTAGAAACATTATATGATCAAAGAAGATGAATTATTATAACGAGTGTTATAATATGCGCTTCACGTTTGAGTATTACACACTTTTTGCATAAACCGTTGTTCTACAAATTGATCATGTCTAAAAAATTCAAAACAAAATGATTTCTAATGTCATTTAGTCAATTTTTGTTTTGTTGAAACCATGTGTAGTTGATTTAAATTTTTATTTTTAAGTTGCAAGATCAATTTTTTTTCCATCTTGATTTTTAGTTGTATTATTAATTAACAATGAACAAACTTGTAAATAAACTTTACTTGTTTGATCCCTTTTTTAAGCGATATTAACAGTTGATAATATTTGCAGATAAGTGAGTTGAATTTATAAAGAGAGTATATTTGGTAAATGTTATAAAAAAAGCATTTTCATTAGTCATGCTAATGCGAAAAACAAGTTACTAAAAATATTATGATTATTAAAAATATTATGCATTCGGTTAAGTTTCTTAAAATTTACTAGAAATCGATTCCTGGATTTCAATAAAACCCACAAGACACATTTTTGATATTCGTGTTAATTAAGACGAAAATTAAGTTAAGGCTATGTTTGAAAACTTGTTATGAAAATAAATATTGTTTTCCATTTATAGGTTTTTCGCACATACACATTCGGAAAATGCGCATGTACCAGTCATTATTGATTTGATTATGGTTGTGCATTTTGAAAATGCGCAAGCACAAGTCAATAATTTATTCCTGTACATTTTCAGAATGTGCAAGTAAAAACTGCTAAATAATGGAAAAACTTACGTTTTTTCTTTTTTAAATAGATATATAATTTTTGGCCCGATACTGAAATTTCTAAAGTTGACATAAAATTAAAACAGAAGATAGGAATATCGAATCTAATTGAGAACAAAAATTAACATCTACATTTAAATGGAAAAAACTTTGATCATGTAAATAACATTATAAGTTTAAACCCAAATATGGCAAATGCCATCTCATTTTCATAATTAGACCAAGTTATCTGCATATGCGCTGCTTCTGGTGCATGTAAATTTCTATTAATTGGCTTGCAAGATATGATTTGCTTAATTTTAAGGGGTAAATTTATCCTATCTTGTACATGTTTAACACAATATTTGGCACAATAGAAAACGGTGCTGCTAAATTTACCGTATTTACTTCTTTTATTCTTGTTCAATCAGTAATATATTGTCGACTGACCCACAAATTTCGGAGAAACATAGTCAATCATAGTATAAACCTATCGTTCGTCGCATTTAAATTTCATTTGGCAATATATATTGCTAACTAATATCGACAAAATAAAGTCACAAATGTGGTGCATTTGACAACACCATAAAGAAAAGAGAAAAAAAAGATGTATTATTCTATTTTTTACCAAGCTTTATCCCCAATCTCTAATTGAATTTGGGACAAATTTGTTCCATGTTATATAATTCAGAGCTTACAACATCACCTATTTCTTAGGAATTTATAATCTAGCTGTGAGATAAGATCAAAAGATTATTCTTAGGACTTTTGAGTTAAACATGCAATTAAACTGAATATTTCTGAAAATGTTATAAATAAAAGAAAAAAAATAAAAGAACTAGATAGATATGCAGCTGGCAGAAATAAATGCGATAGTCTTTTTTTTTTTTTTTTTTTACACAGACAGAGTATGACAAATTGACAATAGGAGTACATATTCAACACATTAACAGGTCATAAACAGTTAACCTATTATGGTACCAATACAGGAAAAAATTTCATTACCACCTTGATTTTATTGATAAGTCAAAACGTAAAACCATTAGTGATGTTGATGATCTCAGTGTATCAGTGATTGATGCCAGTAAATTGATAAGGGATGTTGTCAGTGTTGAAATTTAATGTCCATCAAGTATATGATATAATGCTATTTGTATTTTGACACATTGATGATCAGACTTTTGTAAATCTTTTCATTTCTAATATTAGATTTACTAATACCCCAATACGTTGTTATTTATTTTTTATGCTAGGTATCGTAGATTACTAGTCCATTATGTTTAAAAAAAAATGAGAATCATTGCCTTAAATAAATTTATAATTAAAAACTTAAAATGGGTCAAACACATCTTAAGATATGTTATTTCTGAAAAAAGGAACAACCACATTTTAGGTCAAGCTGAAATAATAAATGAGCTATTTCTTATGCTCTGGTAGGAAAATTCAATCAATATCAACTGAAGTAGGCAATTAAGTAATTATTGAAACTACAGCATGTCACAAGCCTCAGGTATGCGATGTGCATTCGGTTTAGTTTCCTAAATTTTACTAGAAATTGATTCCTTAGTTTCAATAAAACCCACTGGACACATTTTCCATATGTCCTAAGAATCCAAGTTTAAAACAAGAATACACATGTTCCAAATCAATACCACTGGACACATTTTCCAAATCAATACCACTGGACAGATGTTCCAAATCAAGAAGACCCATTTTCCATTTTCCACTGGACACATTTTTGATCAGTCGTTTAAAATAAGAAGGGTACCTGACACTAAAAGCAGCAGCGCGACTAAGGAGATGACGGTGTGGCAGATCGACGACGCGGAAGAGGGATCAACTGTGTTTATCGTGAATAATCGATGAAGGAGTGGCGAATCGAAGGCGGCTCTGGGATCTGGCGATGAAGGAGCGGAGAATGAAGGAGAGGCGCGGGATGGACGGGGATCTGCGATGAAGGAGCGGCGGCTCTGGGCTGGGATCTGGCGATGCGAAGGCGGCTAAACGAGATTGATTTAGGGTTTTTTTTTTAAATGAAAAGGTCGGCTAAATGATATTGAATAATCGATGGAATGAAAAAGGTCGGTCAATTTTCAATGAACGGGTCCTGCGTTGAACGGTGTATTTGAATGGATGCGGTTATTTTGACCCTAATTTCATAACCAGTAAAGTAAATTCCAACCCATATAGACGGCGTAGGGAATGAGTAGGGAATTCCCTACGCAGTCCCTACCCATTCACATATTTTTACATTTTCCCTACGCCGCGCCTACGTCGCGTAGGGATGGCGTAGGGAACTGATGGTTGGAAAACTGCCCTTTTTTTTGTAGTGAAAGGCTTTCAATCTTGCCGTTTAGTCCTCTCGGCTCCTTGATGTTATGTCCCTGCCCTCACCTGCCTTGTATGCTTTTAGTAAGGCCAATTATGATGTTGATGCCTCATCCGATTATGTTTCAGAAATATCTACCTGTGTAACCATTGTGAATTTAAGTGTTCGATTTCCCCTACACAAAATAAGAATATATTTGGCAGGCATGATATAGAATCGTGTATAAATTCTTGAACCTAAGAAGTTGGAGAGGATAATGCTGGCTAAAATTAAGCATGCAAGACTTGCTATGTTAGCTAGTTGATCTTTCACTTTGAGGCTGGGTATAGTTAAACGCCTCTTGGTGCAATGAGCCTATTAAAAAAGATAGTTTTATTATTTGTGAATTAATATAATATATTGGTTTATGTTTTTTGGAATAGAAACATGTTCCTGTCACAGAGTAATTTATTGATGGGTGGGAACCTGAATGTGAGATTAATTGTTCTTGATTCTGTATTATAAATAATGGATCCTATGGTACAACTTATTTAGTCCTTAATTAGTACGATTATGTCTGTATGTGCATCATACATAATTTTCAGATTGTGAATGAATGGCATGCCTTTACTCTAAATCAAAATTGAAAAATTATATTTAAATATCTTATAATCTCAAACTAACATAAGCTATCATTCATTTTTCAATGTTTTTTAAGTTAGCTTAGTTATTGGAACTACAAATTGGATTATATCTATCTTGGTGATTACAGTTCAAGAGGATCATAATATTGTATTCTTTAGCTACTTTTCTTATAGTTCATGCCATATTGTACTCTTGTTTTCATGTGATCTATGTCTGCATCATCAAAGATTCACATAGTAAGCATGCTGTAATTAAAAGTAATGCGAACAGTTAACATTTCATTTGAAGTACAAAGATTTAGATAAAGGCCAGTTCAATATATCAAAACACGATTCAATGTCCTAATTTTCAGATATTTTGTTGATTCCATTGGCAAAATATAAATCTTCATTTCTCCATGGAATTGTGAATAAAGCATTATCTGTATAACCACAATTTACTGCGTTGCCTACACATCTAGGTTCTCTTCTCTCATTTTTACATGTTAATACCTCATCATATTTATGTTTAACGAGTGTATCAAATCATAAGAATTTAAGATTCAGATTTAATGGCTCACATTTTAGTACTCTTGCTCTGGTTCTGAACTAAGTAGGTGATCTTAATGTGTGTGAAAGGTATAGTGGTCAAGGCCCACTACACAAGCGATAAGAACTCTGGTTTATGGTCCAGAAATCTTGGGTTCAAATCTTGGAACCATCAATTAGAATTGGATCACATCCTGATGTCAAAAAATAGTATGTGTATGTGCATCCATGTGTGCACATGCCTATGTACGTATATTTATATATAGATACATGAATGAATGCTCACAGGTAGCGGCATCAGTAGTGGGAGTAACAACATCCTCAGGACTCCGAACACTAACAGCAAACACCACAACAGAGGTCAAATGGTCCCTTTCAGCACCCAAAGCCTCACTGCGCAGCCACAAGCATAGCAGCCGAAGCAACTGCCAAATCCGTTCGGGCTGCCAGCTCATCCCACCCATTCCCCGATGCAGCAGCCGTGGCCGCAGCAATCGTTGCCACTGCAACAGCAACACCATCCACTGTCACAGCTGCATCCACCTGGGCATTGTGGACCCAGGTCTCTTCCTTATTCTTTTCCCTCCTGTCTTTCAGCCATCTTCCTACTGTTTTCGTCGGTCCGGCGGTTGGTCTGCACTGGTTTGCCATTGGGGTTGATAGAGTTTATTTTTGGCTTTTGACTTTGATACCATTTTGTTGGTTTTTGAAGAAGTTCTGATACTAGTTTGATGGAGTAGAGAAGCACTAATATAAATTTGTTGGAGGAAGAAGACTATATTTTGTAGGAGGAAGAAGATAGTATTTTATTGTACTTTTTTCATTCACTATTTTTCTTCTTTTTCTTCGCTTCATTCACTTCACAACTAAAATGACCACATATATATAGTGGTTTACAAACCATTTCAATAGACACAACCATTAAATGAACATGACTTTTAGACTTAAATGACACAACACTTCACCAATAGACATGACACTTCGTCTAATGGACATGACACTTGACGAACGGATATTACTCTTGATGAATAGACATGACTTTTGATGAATGGTCATGTCTCTTTATTTTAATAGACACTACAATAATTAATTAATTTTGGTTTACTCCAACAATGCCTCCCCTAAACCAAAATTCCTTCGAACATCCAATGCGGCAACACTTCTTGAACACGATATCACTTGTGCTCTTTTGGTCATTCATACCGCTATCCAATTTATATTTTATATGTTTTGGTAGAAATAAGAATATTATCCGAACTTTCTTAATTGTCTTCTTCTTTTGTAGGTTACGTTCAGGCTTCAACACTTTAAGAACAGTGGTAAAATAATTGGGGGGTGTTTTCAGTTTTCCTTCTCTCTTCGTCTTCCTGTTGGCTTTTCCCCTTTTGCAACCAATCGTGCTTCGTGCTTGTTGATATAACTATCAAGATTTGTTTTGGTTTTGAACACCCATTTCACATCAATGGCTGATTTGTGTGAAGGCAACGTAGTAAGCTCCCACTTACCATTTTTCTCAATAGACTTGATCTCATCCTTCATTGCATCCACCCATTTTTTTTCTTTTGATGCTTCTTCGTAAGTGACTGTATCTTCCCCTGCAAAGAATGCAAAATATACTTTGAAGCATGGAGCAACAAAAAGAAAGAAGAATTGATCTCTAAAAGATTATGGGAGATCATTGAAAATGGCTTTGAGGATCCAGAAGATACTAACGATTTGACGGAGAAAGAAAGAAAATTAATCACAATATTGAGTTGGAATGATCTGCACGCTCATATTGTGATGACTGCGAATATCGATGATGAAGCATATGATCATATTATCGGAGAAAATTTCGCAAAAGACGCATGGAATTTATTGAAGGAGATTTATGGTAAGAACGTGGAGGAGAATACACAAGACGGTAAATCGAAAGAGACTATTTCTGAAGCCAAAGCTGAAAAAGCTGAAAGTAGTGTAACTGAGCCCGCAAATGTGCCAAATGAAAATGAAGCCAAAGTTCATAGTGAAGAAGTTAAGTCAACCGATGATGTGAAAGCTAATAGCAAAAATGGCGGTGGGGATGCAAAAAAAGAAGCTCCGATACCGCTTGATAGAGTTTATTTTTGGCTTTTGGCTTTGATACCAATTTGTTGGTTTTTGAAGAAGTTTTGATACTAGTTTGATAGAGTGAGAAGCACTAATATAAATTTGTTGAAGGAAGGAGACTATATTTTGTAGCAGGAAGAAGATAGTATTTTGTTGCACTTTTTTCATTCAGTACTTTTCTTCTTTTTCTTCACTTCACAACTAAAATGACCATATATATATAGTGGTTTACAAACCATTTCAATAGACACAACCATTAAATGAACATGACTCTTAGACTTAAAGGACACAACACTTCACCAATAGACATGGCACTTCGTCTAATGGACATGACACTTGACGAACGGAATGAATGGTCATGTCTCTTTATTTGAATAGACACTACAATAATTAATTAATTTTGATTTACTCCAACAGGGGTAATCGCTCTAGGGTACTTGGATTGTTCCAAAAGATCAGAAGGAAAAACAGGAGGGCTATCTGAGAGGGAACCTGCGTTCAGAGGCCCATTGCTATGTGACAGCCTTCCTGATGTCAGGGGTAGCACCTTAGACTTTGACATAATCCTCTCCAAAACCAGCTGAGAAGTAGCAGAAGAAGAAAACAAGAAGTTATTTCCGCCATTGTTATTAAAAAAGGACACTTCGTCATCCCCGTGGATGACCTCCGCCACTTCAGCTGACGGCAACATAGTCGGCGGTGGCGACGGCGCAATTTCTTTCAACACTTCGATAGTCGACACGCCCCACGACCGCGATAGGTACTCCATTGGGGTCCGTTGCCAGAAGCTCCGACGGCAGCTGCTTAACACCGTTAGCTGATTCGTTCATTTCAAGAAAAAACTGAAGAAAAAAATAGGGTTTGGACTGAACTCACACATCTAGGTTCTATTCATAGTTCGAAATATTAAAGTACTTAGACTAACTTTACAATAGTTTTAACTAATTAATTACCAATTTAACCAAATTTTCATTCATTTGTTCATACGAAGCTCATAAGCTACGGAATTGAATTTTTAAAACTCCCACTAAGCTAATAATTTTAGCTCAACTATGCAGATAATCCATTAAGTAAAATATTGGTTATTACATTTTTTTCATAAAATGTTTGAATAAAACCTGTTGTCACATTAATTTCAGTATTGGTTACAATAGGTAGTATTTCAACACAATGATGGAGAAAAAAAACCATACATCTGTAAACCCATATATTCAATAGGTCAGCATGGAGGATGAGTTGTTTGACCAAGATGTCAGTAAAATAGTGTTTTGAATTATCCTGCCACGCCAAGTTAGAAAATCTTCGTATCTGTTATTTGCATGCACATTGCTTACGTTGAAAATGCTAATGAAACATCAATAAAAATCAAATTAAACATATGCGAACTCCTATAACTTTAACCAGCTAAAATAAATGGCTCAAGCTAAACAAAAAATCAAATCAGATTAAACGTATACCTCTTAATAACATTAGACTCGACCAACAAACCACTTAGAACAGCTCTAATCTTTTCCTTAACTTTAGAGGATCAGCTAACTTATAAACATGTTCATCTGCATTCTCCTGAAGCTTCCTCACTTTTAGGTTCCAAAACAAGCTTTAATCATAGAAAATGCATGCTTGAACTCCGTATACCGAAATTCCAACATAAAAACAAATCTCAACCTGATCTACAAGAAAAGGTAGAAAAGGTCTTTTACTTGCTCAACCGTTGATGTAGGTCTATACTTAGTAGCCCAACCCATAAAACTGTACCGTCAACAATGCTTGAACTCGTAGGTTAGTATCCAAATTAATTTGGTTCTCCTCCATTATCACAATTTTTATTTTCCCTGAACCTGAGAAGTAGAATAACTGTATTCTAAAATTAAAATTAAGATAGTTAAATATTGAATCAAATTGATCAAACAAATCCAAATGAATACCTTTTGAGAATTAATTAAAGCAGCACATGAAAATCAAAACCAAAGCTATGGATCTTAAACTGCAAATACCTTGTCTCAGTTCATAAAATCCACAAAATACCTTGTCTCGTTAGTCAATCCAAATGGAATCACCAGGCACTCATAGTATCTGGTCGGTGTCCTAAAAGAGGTCTTCGGCACACTACTCCTAGCCACTCTTAGTTGATGAAATCACGTTGCTAAATTCATTTGGGAAAACATCTTAGCCTCGTAAAGATGATCAAACAAGTCATCAATCATTGGCAATGGATACTTGATTTTCTTTGTTACCTTATTTAGCTCATGATAATCCACATACATTCGCAATGATCCATCAGCTTTGGTCGCAAACACAACTGGTGCACACCAATTGGATACACTTTTTCAAATGAATCCTTTTCCTAAAAGGTCATCTGCTTGCACCTCTTATTCTCGTTCCCTTGGCACCATCCGCCTAAGGGGCATAACTGTAGGTATGAATTCATCTACTAAATCAATCCGAAACTCGATTTCCTGTTGCGACGGCAGTCCTTTAACTTCGTCAAAGACATCAAAAAACTCTTGAACGATTGATATCAGCGACAATCCATTCTGTGGAATCTCTAGAGTATATAAAGAGTTGCCTAGGGCCTCGGCCTCTCATACACAGCATATCACAACCGTTCGCCCTTCCACATTCCCCATTGTCACCTCCAGCCTCTCGCAATCCACTATAGCCGTCTACCTCTTGATTCAGTCCATACCCAGAATGATCCCAAATCTAGCGAAGTTCAAAACAAAGCAATCACACCCAAAAGAGCAATCATGTTCTGATAAGAGTAGACCACGACAGAGTATACAAAGACTAGGCAAAACCCGTGTTGGGTAGGTTACAACAAATAGTCTATCAACGATCTCAGGTTCTAAACCTAACTTGCAAACAAGCTCATTAAAAATAAAATAATGTGATGCTCCAGTATCAAACAAAACTCCAACTGAAACACCTCGGACATAAAGCATCCTTGCACAACAACACTCTTCCCCATTTCTGCAGCAGTCAGAGCCCTCGAGGAAAATGGCACAACATCCAAAATATACACTTTCACAACGTGCTTACCTTTTGGTGTTTCTAGTCAGTCTTTAAAATGCTTAGGCTTATCACTGTTATAACACTTCTCTTCCGCTTTAGAAGCCTTACAATCCTTGGAATAATGACCCTTCTCATGATAGTTAAAGCAAGTAACATCACCTTCGGGTTTCATATAGTCCTTTATCCCTTGTTGTCATTGTTTTCTCTTTCCATTCCACTTTTTCTAGCTTCCGCCACCCTGTTGTTGCTTTCAATCCTCCTTATGCTCAACAACAACCTCGTCCTTATTCGTGAACAAACTCTCTTTCCTTAAAGACTTCATAACTAGCTTCTCATATGGATCTTCGATATGATCCACTAACGATTCCCTAAACACTCGTCCAAACCCATAATAAACTTCTTGTTCTTCTGATACAAAGTTTCAATATACGAATGAACGTACTTCAACAAAGCTTCGAAATTCGTTACATACTCAGTGATAGGTATTTCTCCTTGCTTTATCTCAACAAATCCCTGAAAGAGAATCCACTTTTGGACCATAGAAATAAAATTTTCCTCAAACTTAGTCCTGAACTGGTTTCAAGTAATATGGTCCTCCGGAGTCCCGAGAGTAATGAAATTCCATCAATCCATCGCTCTCCCTTGAAGCTACCTCGACGCGAACTTTTTCTTTGTTGCATCGTCGATCCTAAAGTCCCCAAAGATGCGAACACAAGTATCCAACCAGTTCCAAATCTCAATAGTAGGTTCTGCACCAACAAACGACTTGCCACCCAGAGAAGTATAATCCTTGCACAAATTGGCGAAATCAACAACCCTAGGTGCCTACAAAGGAACTCCACCCTCTACTATCGCTTTTGGAGTGGACATCTTTCTTATGATTGCTACCATCATGGCCTCGAACATAACAGAATAATCGGGCATAGCAGCAACAACTTTCAAATAACTACCTTCGCCTCCCCCCAGTAGCAGGCTCTTCCCTAGTTGTGTGTCTTAAAGCTCGACGACTCATTCTTACTCTGAAACAAGAATGTTTGGTCCACGTTAGAGAAAGGCCGCAACGGTGCTCAAGTGCTTACTAACCTACTATAATATGTATTGTAATATAGCAATCAACCATTAAAAATTACAACTACGTCTCTCATACACTTTTACGCTCGTGAACTTGGTCAAAATCGATTAACCAAAGCTCAGAGACAAAATGTGACGACCGCCACATACCTCCTACACTAGTCCGACATGATAAGATGATACGAGACAATCATCAAGGAAAATAAATCAAAACAGAACATGTCGTATAACTCACAATGCATGGATAATATATAATAATAAAATATACAATTGAACATAGCAGTGAAGCATGGAAAAGGAGGAAGTCTCATCTCTATAAAAACCATAAAATCTCAAGTACAATACATCCACATGTATGAATATCTAAATATAATATGCCTCACTATAACTCCCAGAGTATATCAAAAATATTGGAAACAACCTATAGCTATAAGATATGTGAAAAGTAATATGCTAGCCTCCTGCTTGTCACCACACAAACCACACAACATCATCGTCTTAGACCTTTCACCTGCTACTCAGTCTACTCATCAAAATCATCATTGAGTAGCCCAAGGAAATAAGAGGGGATATAAATCCTTAAGTCTGACAATAGTCTTTGTGAGCGATAAAATAAATACCAATAGTTATACAAGATAATATGAAAATAGAGAGTTCAGGTCTCACCCGAGCCGTCCATACATCCAAAGAGGTAGCATATAACATTCACATTATAATATGCTACAAACACACAGGATAGACACAAGTCAGAATAGGATTCCCAATCCCACTTCTTTTTAAACCAAGAGAAAATAAAAGAAAACACGTAAACAACCATAGCATCTATAACAAGCAATAACCTAGCTAACACTGATTATATCCATGAATGCATTGATATCAAATGATTAACCATTGTCATCCGTCTAGGGCTAATGGAAAACCATGGTTCTAGTCAGACAATCGCATGTCCCATGTACATTTGCCTCCCTAAGACAACAAGATCACTCCCTGAGCGATCCAAGGTATACGATCTCTTGGATCCTAATAGGTGTCCCGATGATACTCCTACTTTGAGTCCACTAGAACCTTCAACTATCGATGATTCCTTGGCAATTCTAACCTTACAAGATATCCTCGATGACTGCATCCTTTAGTCTAAGTCTTACTCGAATCAATCCATTATCTCTCATGCTCGAGTCTCACCCAAGTCAATCCATCATCATACAGGCTCGAGTCCCATTCGAGTCGATCAATTGCCCTGTTACATCATCCCACGACCAACTTCTCATCAATTCAACTTCAATTACCCTTGCATTGAGTTCACAATAGAAGAACACTACCTTGTTGAAGAACGCCTCCATCCTATAGAAGCTTTTCACGATCAAACACCACCCATAAGCTCCAAAAGGCCAACATTCTCCCCTCTATAAGTTCCGACCCTACACCGGCTCTCCTAATGGATCGCATAACACCCCGTAAAATATACCCTAAATAGAAGAAGATAACTAAATTAAGATAAATGAATAAAATAATAATTGGCTGAAAATTAGAATTTTAGTACTATCGAAAGTTTGGATACGAAAATATAACTTTTGTATTCATGAAGAGATTATGATTAGTCAAAAAAGGTGTCTGCAATTATGTACACACAAAATTTGAATTTTAAACTAAATAAATATAAACTTAGAATATAAATACATATTGGTTGGCATTATAGAATATTCTTAAAGAGTTGAAGTTGTATGTAGATATATGTACATGCACATACAAGAGGGGACAAGAATGAATAACAAACGTAAGAGTTAACTGTAATTAATATAAAAAGAAATGTTCAAATAAAACAAATCTCCCAACATTGACCCAGAAGGAGGGTCGACCGACACACAATAAAGGGGTCGACCGGCCGATCGATTTCCCTCCTATGAAGGAGGTCGACTGCCCTCCTGGTCGAGGTAGGAGAGAGGCATCACTTTTAAGGGGTTTTCTACATTTTTGCTTTGTTGGACTATCTATATTAAATCTAACTAATCCTACGGTCCATAAGCACACTTGCAACAATAAAAAGAACCATTGCCTCTCCCAAAACCCTACCTTCATCTTCCTCCATGCCTCCATTTTGTTTCTCCGTCATTTCTTAATTCCAGGAGCAGGTTAGGTTTCTTCCCTTCTTCTAACCAATATACTATCTTTTCTTATCTGAACTTATATAAATTCTGGAATTAAGTATAAAATCTGTATGAGATTCCAAAAAAAAAGAATTTGGAATACGCTAATTCGAATGTTCCACCCACAACATTAGATTCTACACTAAGTTGATATTCTTCTCTTCCTACCTCTACGAGTGGAAATTACATCAGTTTTCGATTTTATATATGATGTTAGTGTAGATTTGGATTGTTAGCCTAAAGAGATTTGGATTTATACGAAAATAAAACTTCAACAAATCCTCTAAATCTCGTATATTTGCATAAATGATCAACCAATTGTGTTTATTGGGTTTTTGATTATTGAGGTAATAAAAGATAGGCTTTTTAGGTGTTGTACTATTTCTGATGATGGTATGATTCATTTTGTTAATGCTAAAAGTGAAGCAGTATCAAAAAGGTGATTTTGCATATATATCTAGAATATCGCGCTTTGTCTTTCTTTTGTTATTGAAATAATCATTTAAACCTTGGTTACAAGTTTTATGTTTATGTCTTTATATCCCTATTATTGATTACGAAATACATGTTCATGCCATATTGAGAAAGTTAGGGAAATAAACTTATAATCCTTATTTTGATTGTTAGGATTGACATTTTAAATGAACTAGGATGTTTACCTACTTGTGCTTAATTTACGTTTTATTTATTATTATTAGCGTAATTAACGTATTACTAATTTGTATCAAATAGCATATTTAATGCGTTAAAAATAAGAAATTAAAATTATAAATGTCCCCATAGGAAATTTGTATGTATGTGAGTTTTAATGGACTTTATTAGTGCTAATGACACATAGACATGAGATTGATCCTTACTTGTAGTAGAAGTCTGTCCCGAAACGACCGACATATCCAACATCTACAAGTTAGTTGGGTTAATATGAGAGATCTAGGTGCCATGAGCCATTATTATAATTACATAAAGTTGCGAGGTTAAGCCCAACTTGTAGTAGAAGCCTGCCCGGGACCGCCTAACAAATTCAACATCTATAAGTGGTCGGTTTAATGTGAGATGTCTTTTTTCTATGTGTGTGTGTGTATACATGTGAGTGTATGTGTGGATAAGGCCTACTTAGAGGAGGTATTAAGTGTCCGACCTACTTGGTTTGGGTATTAAGCAGTTAGGACTAGGTCAATTCTTATGGTTCACTCCTTGGTTTAGGACCCAAGTCATGGGACTCGCCTTTACAAAGGTCTTAAATGTTCATGAGGTGTACCTTTCTCTTAAAAAGGTATTAAACAGTCTAAAATAACGACATACATTGAGTGGAGTTGTTCTCTGGAAGTTGTCTGCTTCCTCTCTAGGGGTTGTGTGAGGGCTTACCTAGAGGGAAAGGCAGTATTAATTTAACAACGAGGAATTGAAAGCTTTCTAAAATATTGCATATCTAAGGGGGTAATAAGTGGCTAGGAGTTCACCCGTAATACCAGCTAAATAGTAACATAGGGGTCCGCTGGAGGGTCTTAAATGACAATGAGTGTCTGCCTAAACTGTTACTATGTGGTTGCTTACTATTTCTTGTATTACAAGAGGGAGAATATTTAATAACATTGTTAATTAGAACATGAGGTCTTAAGTGACTAAGGTCCGTCATAGAGACTTAAGTGATGGGATCCACCCTTAAATAAGTATTTATCTAATGGCCTTAAGAGACCAAGTAATATTCCTCCTCGTTGGGTATTAAATGATAATTGAATCTGCCCTTATAAATGGGCATGTTGGCCTTAGATGACTATTGGATAGTCAGCCTAATTTATACATGAATTTGTGTGTTAAGTTTGCTTAGATATAATTTGATAAATGTATACTAACATATATGGGAAATAGTCATTCCTTAAACTTAAGTGATTTTCATTCACCAGAACCTTTGTTCTGACCTCCCTCATTTTAACAAATAAACAAGATAATAGGTGTGAATGTTTTTTGATGCAATCATGAATGTTGAAGCCTAATGAGAGGGTTTTTAGTTATTCTTATTATCATGATTGTTGTTGTTGTTTGGGATATTACCATTATTATCGATGTACCTTATTGACAGTTGAGACATGTAACCAACATTTACAGGTTTTTATTAGTGGTACATATACTTCCTATTATTTTATTTTATCCCTTCCAATGTGATATTCTGATGTCGTTATCAGTTTTTCTCTACGAATGGAATCCTTATAGGAACTAATGATTAGCTTAGAATGGCTCTAAGTTCCAATGTGTCTTTTCTAGATCAATATTTAGGCCGTTTTGAGAGGGTTATTACATTTGGTACCAGAGCCTAGGTTACCCGATTTAGGGGAAATATACTTATAAGAGATGTACTTGTTATTTGAAAGGTTTTTAAATTACATAAATATACATATATACTATACCCCATAAACATACTAGGCTATACTAGGCAATTTCGATCTTTCGACCTTTTTCTTTTAGCTTAAATACTATCTTAGGAATTTCCATCGAGTATTTTTTTTCCTTTTCAGGTAACAGAAATGACCGAAAATCATCCTGAGCTGGGGAATCAGACAAGACCTTGATACTTACCCGAATGGTTCCAGTAATATCTTATGACTACGGACCAACTTCTAGTTGCAGGCCCAGCCTCAACGGAACCAGCAGCTAAACCCGCTGAAGTGGCTCTCAATTTCCCTCGTCTCTGTAAGGATTTTATAAATTAGGAGGATGCTCTTTGTTGGAATGGAAGGCTTTCTGGAAGCTAAGGCACGGATATCTGAGTGCAACCGTGTCTTCAAAGCTATAGGATGGGAAGATCCTACGAAACGTAGGATTGCTGCTTGGCATCTTAAGGCAAAAGCACTAGAATGGTGGAACACGGTTTCCGGAGAAAACATGGGTAGAGTATTTTCATGGGATGAGTTTAAGATCCATTTCATAATGATTTTCTTACCCAATGTAGAGATGAACCTACATATGTAGAGATCAACTTAAGCAAGCAAAGTCCAATTTGGGAGAGTATGTTGCAAAGTTTATTGACTTGTCTAAGTTTGATAGAGTTTGGTAGATACACTAATGAACAAGGCATTAAGATTAGTAAAAGGACTTAATTCCATGTTGAGAGAGATGTTGTTAGCTAAAGTGACCTTTGGAGCTACCTTTGAGCCAGTGGCAGACACAATTATCCTATTTATTGCTGAGGAGAAGAAGGAGAATAAGGATGAGAAAGGTGAAAGTGCTTTAATACATGGAAAGGACAAGAAGAGAAATTTATGGTTAAAGAAAAAGAATAATGAGAATTTTAAGAGAGAGGCTAAAGTATGCCCAAGATGCTAAAAGAAGGGCCATGAAGCCATCATTGTACGGAGAGCCTAGCAAAGTTTGAGTTTAAAGGAAAATGCCTTCAATTGTCATGAAGAAGTACATTTAGCAAGGGACCGCACCAAATAGAAGAGAGGACGGACTGGTTAGAAATATGCTTTAGAGATAGCATCACTTCAGAGTCGACACCCAAGCGTCCAAGGGTATCCATCTTTCGAAGGGATAATCACTATTTTAGGAACTTCTGTATGTACCTAATTTGGTTTGGGAGAAACCTATTCCTTCATCGCTGGGAGTATCATTGATTTCTTAATTCTTCCTATATCCTTGGCTAGCAGTCCGATAGAGGTGCCCAACCCTATCAGAGGAGCTAAGCAACTTTTGCTAATTTGTAAAGACCTACTATTAAATATCGACAATGGCCATTTCTTACGTAATGTGTATATTAGATTTCGACAGATATGGTCTTATATTAGGTATGGATTAGCTAACATATTATGTGGCCATCCTTAGTTGCATTAGGAAAGTTGTTTGCTTAAGAAGCCGTGGAGGCCGTATCTTAAAGATCCCTTATAGGATTGGGAATAAGGATCCTACCTTATTGCTTTCTTTATTGTCTGATTTGAAAGGACCATCTTCAATGCCTTTTGTGTGCGGGTTTCCAGATGTCTTTGAAGAAGTCATAGATGCCCCACAAAGAAATCTCATTTAGGATAGACCCCGAAAAGGACGCAAGGCCAGTAGCATTGTCATTGAGGAACATGGCTCCTAAGGAAAGGAGAGAACTGCAAAACATATTTATAAGTTATTGAAAAGGGATTCATCCGATGGAGTACTTCTGAGTGGGGTGCACCCGTAGTATTTTCCCCCAAACCCTATTGATCGCTAAGTTTGTATGTGAATTATAGGAAACTCAACAAGATAACTAAGAAGAATAGGTGCCCCACCTAGGATAGGTGATTGATTAGACCATTTGAGAGGTGCCCAAGTCTTTTCTCAGCTGGTGACAATGTTTCATCAATTAAGAAATTCAGAAGAGAGTAACCTTAGACGACATTTAGGACACCTGATAGACTATTTGAGTGGGAAGTAACGCCCTTTGGTTTAACAAATGCCCTCGCTTTCTTTGTAGATATTATGAGTGGAGTATTCAAGGACATTCTGAACAAGATAATTGTGGTATTCATAGATGATATTCTCATATTTTCCAAGGACATTTTAAGGAGCATGAGGATCATTTAAGGAAGGTCCTAAGAATTCTATGGGAAAATCAACTTAAGGCTGAATTTTCAAAATGTCACTTTTGGAGAAAGGATGTCAACTTTCTTGGATATATAGATTTGGGGAAAAGATTGGCATAAGACCCTAGGAAGGTAGGAGCAGTTCAAGAGAGGATACCCGAAATATATCAGATGTTAGAAGTAATCTAGGGTTAGCAAGCTACAATAGGAAATTTATTAAGGACTTTGCAAGGATTTGCAGCCCCTCTAACCCGTTCGACAAAGAAAAATCTTGAGTTCGTATGGAGTGAGAAGTGTGGTAGTGCTTTTGATAAGTTAAAGGAATCCCTTACAAGTGCACTTGTCCTTATTATTCCTGATGGTACGAAGATATTCATGATTTACACCGATTCTTGTGGAACTGTGTTAGGAGCAGTACTCATGCAAGAGGGTAGGGTAGCTGCCTATACAAGAAGACAACTTAAGGACTACAAGAAGAGATACCCTATGCACGACAAGGAAATTGCAACTGTGGTGTTTGCCTTGTATATATGGAGACACTATCTTTTAGGGGAGAAGTTTGAGCTCTTTACCGACCATAAATCTTTTAAGTACTAGTTTTATCAATGTAACTTGAATCCCATGCACCAGCGGTGGATGGAGTACATAGCATCATTCGACTTTGCTATTTAGTATACCCCGAGGAAGGGTAATGTCGTTGCTAATGCTTAAAGTCAGAGGCATGCTACCCTAAGTGCGTTTATCGAGTGGAAGCAGTTGAAGTTTCTTTCTAGCTTTAATCTTCACCTTCCATTTGAAGCATCTCAAGGACTTCTTGGAACTTTGGTAGTAAGACCAGCCCTGGTGGATAAGATCAAGCATGAACAAGGTCTTGATGATGAGTTGAGGATATTAAGGGAAAAGGTTATTAAAGGAGAGAGATTTCCTCATTTGGATAGGTATTCCATTGACATAAGCAGAAGTTTGAGAAAGGATGGTCGACTTTATAAGCAGAAGAATGGAAATCATATAGAGGAGGTTCTGGAGGAGTGTCATCGGTCGAGGATGACCATACACCCCATAGGAGATAAAATGATTAGAGATAGGAGAAGGAGTTTTTATTAGGAAGGTATAAAGAAGGATGTTGCAGAGTTTGTAGCTAGATGTTTTACTTGTCAAAAGGTTAAGGCAGAGCAAGGTAATCCCAAAAGGTTGTTGTTACCCTTGGAGGTTCCCACTTGGAAATAGGACATATTTTCATGGATTTCATAGATGGGCTTACGAGGAGTCAAAAAGGGAATGATGCCATTTGGGTTATTGTGGATCGTTTAATGAAGAATGCCCATTTTATCCAAGATAAGAGGGGTAGGAACACACGTTCGTTATCCTAATTATACGTCAAGGAGATAGTTCTACTGCATGGAATCCCAATGAGCATAGTTAGTGATAGGGACCTTTGTTTATGAGTAAATTTTGGAGAAGCCTACAAGCGGCCTTGGGGACGACGCTTAACTTGAGCATAACATATCACCTATGAGCGGATGGACAAACAGAGTCAATAGAGTTGTTGAAGATCTACTTAAAGCCATCATCATCGACTTCGAAAGAGCTTGGGAACAACACTTAGAGCTAGTAGAATTTCATACAACAATAGACGATTGATATGGCCCCTTATGAAGCATTTTCTAAGAAGCCATGAAAACTGCCTACTTGTTGGTGGGAAACTACTGATAAGAGTAACTCAAATTCAACATCATCCATGATTCCACAGCGAAGATTCTTCTGATACCGCAAAGAATGAAGGCAGCCCAAGACCAACAGAAATCCTAAGTTGATAGAAGGAGGAAGGAACTCGAGTTTGATGTTGGTGATTAAGTGTTCATGAAAGTTTCTCCTCTGAAGAAAGTTGTCCGGTTTGGAAAGGCTGGGAAATTAGCTCCCACATTTGTTGGACCATTCAAGATCGTTGATAGGATAGGGAAACTGACTTATCATGTGGATCTTCCTGAGCGCTTACCAGGAGTCTATAACGTTTTCCATGTTTCTCACCTTAGGAAACGCCTTCATAATTCTACTGTTTACTTGAGCTTGATCAGATTGGGGACTTATGGAGATTTGAGTTGGAGCCAAGGATGCCTCATGCCACCGCAAGAATTATGGAGCAGGGAATCAAAGACTCTATAATAAATCCATCAGCCTAGTTAGAATATAATGGGAGATAACCTTGCGGAAAGCACGTGGGAAACGGAAGAAAAGATGAGGCAAATTCATAGCTTTTCATGAGTAAATTTTTCCTATAAAAAAAATTCCTTTGTGGTTGCATCGGGGTTGCTAGATCGGATGGTAGGAGATGATTGTGATATAAATTCATCGAGCTCTCATATAGAAACTATATGCATATTTGGGTGTTCTACATACGTTCTGGATCACATATTATACTTTCATTTTAGGATTGAGCTCACTTTGGAAACTCTGCAGAGCATAATCACATCGAGTAATGGATATATTATGGATGTTTTATAAATATTATGGACGTATAACATGTTTGTTAGAGCGAGATGTGTTTTTCGCCCCTTCGGAAAGATTTCGGGGCGAAATTTCTTTTAAGGAGGGAGAATGTAACACCCCGTAAAACATACTAAAAATAAACATTGATAATTAAATTAAGATAAATTAATAAAACATTAATTGGATGAAAATAAGAATTTGAGGAGTATCAAGAATTTGACTATGGAGATATTATTGTTGTATTCGTGATGAGATTCTGATTCGTTTTCATATTTTATTTGTCGAAAACGGAGTCTGTATGAAGAAGTTATTAATAAAACAAGTTACATAATAATTATGTTCACACAACATTTGAATTTCAAACTAAATAAACATATATCTGGAATATAAATATATATTGGATGGCATAATAGAATACTCCTTAAAGATTTGAAATTGTGTCTAGATATATATATACACGCGCGCGCACACACACACAAAAGAGAGGACAAGAATGAATAATAAATGTATGAATTAATTGTAAATAATATAAAAAGAAACGTTCAAAGAAAAAAATATCCCAACATCGACCATATAAAAGAGGGTCAACCGGCCGATTGACTGCTCTCCTGTGAAGGGGGTTGACCGCCCTCCTAGTCAAGGGTGGGAGAGAGGCACTATTTTTAAGGGTTTTATTTGTTGTTTTTCTTCATTGGACTGTCCAGATTAAATCTAACTAATCCTACGGTCTACGTACACACTAACTACTATAAAAAGACCCCCTGCCACTCCCTAAAACACTACCTTCATCTTCCTCCATGCCTCCATTCTGTTTCCCCTCCATTTCGTAATTCCAAAAACATGTTAGGCATCTTATCTTCTTCTAACATATATTCTATCTCTTCTTATTTGAATTCTTATATAGATTCCGGAATTAAGTATAATATATGTATGAGATTATAAATTCGGTTCTTATATATATAAATTAGGAGAACTTGGAGCATGCTGATTCGAATGTTCGATCCAAATTATTAGATTCTATATTGAGTTTTTATTCTTCTCTTCCTACCTCTATGAGTGAAAATTACACCAGTTTTCTATTTTCTATGTAATGTTAGTGTAGATATGGATTATTATGCTTAAGGAAAATTGGATTTATATGAAAATAAAACATTAAAAAGTCCTCCAAATCTCTTATATTTTCATAAATGGTCAATCAATTGTGTTTATTGGGGTTTTTAATTATTGAGGTAATTAAAGATAGGTTTTTTTGGTGTTTTACAATTTCTAATAATTGTAAGATTCATTTTGGTAATGCAAAAGCGAAGAAGTGCCAAAAAGGATATTTTGCATGCATATTTGGAATATTGCACCTTGTCTTTTTTTGTTATTGAAATAATCATTTAAGCCTTGGTTTCAGGTTTTATGTTTATATTGCTATTTCCTTGTTGTTGATTATGATATACATGTTCATGCCAAATTGAGAAAGCTAAGGAAATAAACTTGTAAACCCTATTTCGATATTTAGGATTGACAATTCAAATGAATTAGGACGTTTATCCACATGCGCTTAGTTTACATTTTGTTTATTATTGTTAGCGCAATTAACATATTATTAATGTGTATCAAATTTGTATTAAATAGCATAATAAATGCGTTAAAAATAGGAAATTAGAATTATAAATGTCCCCATAGGAAATTTATACATGTGTGAGTTTAAATGGCTCTTATTACTATTAATAGCATATAGACACGAGGTTAATCCTTACTTGTAGTAGAAGTATACCCGGAACCGACAGGCATATCCAGCATCTATAAATTAGGCATGTTAATATGAGAGTTCTAGGTGCCATGGGCCATTACAATCATTAAAAAGGGCACGAGGTTAAACCCAACTTGTAGTAGAAGCCTACCCGGAACCGCGCGATAAATCCAGCATCACAAGTGGTCGATTTAAAATGAGATGTCTTGTGTGTGTGTGTGTGTATATATATTTGAAGATTGGTACACACACACACATATATATATATATATATGTGTGGGGGGGGAGGCCTGCCTAGAGGAGGTATTAAGTGGTTGACATACATGGTTTGGGTATTTAGTTAGGAATAGGTTCATTCCTAAGGTTCACTACTTGGCTTAGGATCCAAGTCATGAGACTCGCCTTTCCAAAGGTCTTAAATGGTCACGAGGTTCGCCTTTCTCATAAAAAGGTATTAAATGGTCTTAAATAACAATATATGTTGAGTGGGAGTAGCGTAATACCCCTTACACTCCTTAACGTCACCGGTATGAGGATTTCGCTAAGGAATACTAAACATAGAGGTATAAAATATCATAACAAAGACTAAAGTTCACAAGACAGCATATGAAAACACAACGGAATTTGAAAACTTTATTTAAAGCAGAACATAAACGTTATTACGTCATAAAATGTAATTTATCATAAAGCCATAACTATCTCATGAAAGCAACATGATCAGAGTACTAAATAAAATCCCTCTCAACATCAAATACAAAAGCAAGACAAACGTGGAACAGTACATGAACTATTAAAAAGCAAGTCAAGCAGAAATCTTAAGAAGCTTAGTTAGACCAAAACATTATCAGTTCTGAGATCCTGCGCCCTGAGAATCTGGGGAAAGGAAGAGAGAAGAAGAAAAGAGAACTATTAGAATAAAGCTGGTGAGTTCTATAACTACTAGCATGGGCGATAAAAGAAGAAATCAAGATAGGATAATAGTTCAAATCACAATAATAGTAAATAAGGAAATAGAAAGATAAGCAAGGATATAGTCGATTGTCATCTCATTCAATTTTTGCACCATCTAATACAACTCATAATTAGGATATAACCTAATTCTACCCATCAATCGGCTCCTAAACCAAATTGTGATAATCTACGTCAAATATGGTCTCGGGTTTATCAAGCCAGACCCATCAGCTCTAAGGGACATAACGTTAATCAAAAGCAATACATCGTCTTATTTTCTTCAATCGGTGCGATGCACGCTTACCGCCATGCCAGAACGCGCCAGTACCCACCTCATTTGGACCTCTTACTACCCAGTACAGCATAAGCATGCCCTTATCACCTCATGAGACATCTACGTAGTGTGATAAAAGGGATACTGCCTGATACGGGTCCCCAACCAAAAATGCAAATTTGACTCAAGTCACCCTTAGACCTAGTCCCTAATTTAATTTATTATCGCTCAGGCTATCATATAATTATTGTTGACTGCCTAGATACCCTAGATCCCCATAGAATTGTCAACAAATGCCTAAGCCATTATAAATTAATTATTTTAATTAATCAGTCATTTTTTTTCAAATTAGCCTACCTCTGCAGGTAGAATAGACCACAACTATCAACCACTTATTTTCCCTAATCATTCGTCGCTGCCGAAACATGCTCCCACTATACGCTTTCTTAATAGGCCACTTATTTTCTCTAATCAGTCTACGCTGCCAGAATAGACCCTTATTCATGCTTATTAATATATTCATATTAAACTGAATGTCCATTTTAATTTTATTAATAAGCCTACTTATCCCATATAACTTCTTGATATAATATAGGTTGCATTTAAACATTATCTTATTTATATTCATTATACAACCCAATCCCCGCTACTCAGCGCCTAGTCACATTTCCAATTATTCAATTTATCAACAATTTCACCAAAATTACATTTCAATTTTCCATTATTGTATTAATTCAAAAATCCCCAATTAATCCTGTTTTTACTTAGTTCATATTTTTCTCAATATGCACTTTTACAATCAAATTCGTAATTTTACCCAAAATGCGTAGAAAAAAGTGATAAGGCTTTAGGTTTTTTTGGAAGGCCTAAACTCAACGTGAATTAAAAGAATAAAGGACTAGGCTCTCGCATGGCCTGGGCTCAAATAAATAAAACATACCTATAAATAAAATATGACAAAATATGAACTGTGCTTAAAATAATCTACAAAGAAAAAGATATAGAAGTAAACTGAATAATTTACCGTAACAGATAAATTGCTGAGATAGACTGAAGTAGGGATAGATACAATAGTCAGATATACAAAAAACCATATACAAAAATATATATTAAAATCTGTAAATTACTATAGAATTTAACAACTATTATACTATCCAAATAATTCCTTAATTATATTGATCTTGCAATCACAGAAAATACTCATATAATTATGCAATCCAACATGCCCTGGTAGGAATCCCCTAGGTCTATGTATAAATATCCTCCCATTTATATTTATAAAAATCCAAATGTAAATCTCATAACTCGAAAAAGAAGTTTTGCATAGTGGAGGCAGAGATTGGATAATGGAGTAGGGAGAATTAGGGTTAGACTAAAGGCATATTTATAATAAATTTAGGAAGCCTAGGACCGTTAGATATTAGGTTTTTATTTTAGTCCATCATATCGAAAGAAGATTCCAGAGATAGCACAAAAAATCCATCCAAGTTCTGACAAAATCGTGCCTAATAACAACGTTCCAAGTCGCAACCTGGGTTGACCCATCCTATAGTGGGTCGACCCAGGGTTCGACCCACTTAATGGGTCGGCCCAACTCCAATGTGATTTCCGGTAAATTATTTATACTAACACATTTGTTTTATTTGAATTTCGAACTTTTTTCTTTCATAACTTCTTTGTTTTAAGTCTGATTTCAGCAAACCAAATATCTACCTTAACCAGAATTTCATAACGGACCCAATAGTGCAACCTCCGTTGCCCACTTCTCATTATTTTTCAACTTAATATTTATTTTATTTATCTTTTATTTAAAGTGGTTTATTAAAATTTTGGGTTGTTACACTCTCCCATCCTTAAAGGGTTTCATTCCTGAAATCTCTAAGGCTAAAAGAATGTCATAAATATTATCATACCATCATCTACATCCATCTACTCATCCATCAATCACATGCATGGGTTACCCTTAGGATTTATAATGCTTTTCATGAATATATGCAATAGTGTAGTATACTTGTCTCTAACCAATGCAAGAAATTAAGCGGCCAACTGATTCAGTGGACCTCCTTTAACACAATTTATGACAGTGCCATGCATCCAGAATGTATGCAGGAGAATCCTAATGATGCATAAAATTCTATATGCATGATACAACCACCATCAAATACATCATTCGTATGATAATCAACCATTCTTCGTCAATAAATTTAAAGTGCACACACATCCATATGCAATTAAGTTAGTGTCCTGGTTGTCGATTGCTAATTAGTACCTAGAATATGTACGTGCATCCACTAGCAAACACTTGTATCCACGTGAATCCATCAAACATAACATGTCCTAATAACATGTTAAAACCACATCCTACCATCCATAGGCTTTTCCTAAGACACACTAATTCAAATGATAGGAAATGCATAAGGTTAATATTCAAAACCAAGAAAGAATTAAGAACGTACTATCAAAAAGAAATGGAAAAGATGCACGAATCCTCTCCTCTGGTTCCCATGACCCCTCATCGCTATCCTCTACCTTCTGAACCTTGACGAGATTAATCTCTTTGTTCCTTAACTTATTTACTTCATACCCCAAAATCTGTGTGGGTACTTGTCTGATAGATGCCTCTTTCCCAACCGCAACCTCCTTTAAGGTACTCTGCTACACCACTACCACTAAATCATGCAGGAACTGCGAGACGTGCAATACATCATAAACTCCTGATAGCCTCTCTGGTAGCTGAATCCTATATGCCATATGACCTACCCTCTCCACTATAGGAAATGTCCTAACAAATCTCGGTGCTAACTTCATAACTGAGTCAAACCACACCACATTCGTTAAAGGTGATACCTTAATGAAAATCATGTCCCCTATATTGAACTCAAGATCTATCCTCCTCTTATCCACATGATTTTTGCATGTCTTGAGCTACTTTATCCTTTTTCGAATCCGGTCGATCTTATCCGAGGTTTCCCTAGTCATTCTGGTCTAAGAAGAAACTTATCTATGGTCTCCCACCAAAAAGAAGGTAATCTACAGGGCTATCCATACAAAGCTTTAAAGGAGCTATACTAATACTCATCTATAAGTCGTTGTTATAAGCAAACTCTACTAAGGGAAGAGGCTCCTCCCGAGTCCCTCCAAAGTCCAAAATTCATAGATGTAATAAATCCACAAGAATCTGATTATCCCTCTCGGTTTGTCCATCTGTCTGAGGGTGATATGCAGTACTAAGTCTAAGTTATGTCCCCAATGCCTTCAGCATACTCTTCCAAAACTCGCTGGTAAAGATGGGGGTTCTTTCACTAACAATGCTTGTGGGAACTCCATGAATTCGGACAATCTTCCTCAAATATATCGAAGCTAAACCAGTTGAGGTCCTCTTACTCCTAACTGGGATAAAATAAGCACTCTTAGTAAATTTATCCATGACCACCCAAATACTGGTATTTCCTTTCCTCGATCTAGGCAAAACATCTATTAAATCCATCAAGACGCTCTCCGACTTCCATTGTGGCACATCAAGAGGCTGAAGCAATCCAGCAGGCTTCCTTTGCTCAGCCTTAACCCTTTAGCATGTTATACATCTTGCCACATAATCGATTACATCCTTCTTTATCTCTATCCAATAAAAGACCAGCTTCATATCCCTACACATCTTGTTTCCTCCTAGATGGATAGTCATCCAAGAGTGATGGGACTCAAACAATACCACACTAATAACATCTCCCGTGCGAGGTACATATAGCTTACCATCACGGTATAGCCATCCTCTCTCATTAATTGAGTATCTGGAAAGATTCCTAGAGATCTCTCCTTTACCAAGTTAGCCTAAAATATTGGCTAGCTGTTGATAATTACGCTGACTGGATCCAATACGTTCCAATAGAGTAGGTTGTACCTCAAGCAATGCTAATAAACCTGGTGCATAAACTGTAGATGGTCTGAAACCAAAAGAAAGATAAACTCCAAACTCTGTCACTCTATGAATAATGGGCTCAATGTCATTTTCTGCCTACTCAAAGCATGCGCAACTTCATTCCCCTTCCCCGAGGTATACGAAATCTCAAAATTTTAGGATGCTACAAACTCCATCCAACATCTCTGCCTCAAGTTAAGATCCTTCTGCAAACATAAATATTTAAGAGACTAATGGTCGGTATACAACTCAAACCTCTCTCCCAAAAAAAATGCCTTCAAGACTTAAGGGTAAAAACAATAGCTGCTATCTTTAAATCATGGGTAGGGTAATTTCTCTCATATAGCCTTAGTTGTCTTCTCCCATAACAAACAACCCTACCCTCCTGCATTAAGACCGCGCCCAATCCTGTGCCGCAAGCATCTGTATTAACTGTGAACATTTTATATCCATCTGGAAGAGTTAACACTCGAGCAGTCATGAGTGTCTTCTTAAATCTCATAAAGGAATCTTCGCAATCCACATCCCATGAGAATAGCAAATTCTTCTTAGTAAGGCGGGTAAGCAGAGCTGAAATCCGTGCAAAGTCCTAAATAAATTTTTGATAATACCCCTGCCAAACTAGTAAGATCCTCACCTCATTAGTATTCTTGGGGGCCTTCCAGTCTTGCACAACAACCATCTTAATGGGATCTACCGCTGTACTCTCTCTCGGAACCACGTGCCCCAAGAATCTCACCTCTTTACACCAAAAGTGGCACCTCGAGAAGTTTGCCTTCAACTGATGGGCAAGAAGAGTATAGAGAACCACTCCTAAATGCAAAGCATGCTCATCCTCATCTCTCATGAACATCAAGATGTCATTCACAAACACTAGCACAAACTTATTGAGGAACTCCTAAACACTCGGCTCATCAAATCAACAAAGTATGTTGATGCATTGGTTAGCCCAAAAGGCATAACAAACCACTCGAAAAATCCATCTGGAGTCCTAAAAGCAATCTTATCCACACTATCATTTGCAACATGAAGCTGATGAAACCCAGTTGCCAAATCCAATTGTGTGAAAACGGATGTGCCAACCAACTGATAAAATAAATCGTCTATCCAAAGGACTCAATTCTTCTTCGTGAGCTTGTTTAATTCTATATAATCCACACTCAGACGGAGAGAGCCATCTTCCTTAGTAGCGAAAACGACTAGTGGTCCCTACTCAGATATATCCCATTTAATAAATCCTTTCTCTAATAAATCATCTACCTGCTTATTCAATCCCCTTCTTTCCTTCGGAGCCATATGACGCACTGACAATGCAGTAGGCTTGGTGTTCTCTACCAAATAAATATGGAAGTCGGTCACTCATCTCGGAGGTAACCCTCTTATTTCCTAAAATACATCCGGAAAATCTCTCACCATGGGTGCAAATCAATATAAGTATCTAAGGACTCTAAAAAGCTCAACACAACTGACCCTCGCGGGTCGCAAGATATCTCGAGGGTCCTACGATGACAAGTCACCAATCTCACAACCTTCCTTTCGCATTCAAGAATGCCACCATGCATAGCCAGCCAATCCATCCCTATAATAATACTGTACCCCGAAAACCCTAGTACATAGGCATCACAATCAAACTCGACGCCTAATATAGAATGTCTTAAATCCTTGCATATCATCGACAAATGAGCCGAACCCCTAAAGGATTTGAAACTACTATTGAATCAGAAACAAGAGATGTATTAAGGTGTTGAAAACCGACTAATGAAGTAGAAATAAACAAATGAGAAGCGCCAGAATTAAATAAGTTCTTAACTGAAAGTCATAAAGAGAGATCAAACCTTAGACTACGACCTTCCTGCCTTTATCCTAACCGACATGGGCCAGAGTCGTCTCTAATGCATGCATCTATGCTCCAGATGAACTAGCCCAATCCCCTTCCTTCTGAGGACACTGCTTACTATATTGACATGGATGTCCACAATTAAAGCAACTCCCTTTCTTAGCTGTCTTCTTGCAGTCCCTCATAAAAATTGGTATGTCATGTCGTACTCATGGCATTTAATGACTTTATTTATCAGGGCTTACTTTGGCTTATCACCCTTCCACTTATTACCATTCTTAGGCCATCATTTCTTCTTTCCATACTGCCTTCGACACCTCAACTTTACTTTCCTTGGAATCATGTTTCCCTTCCTCATGCATAAGTGCCATCTCAACAAGATTCTCGAATGTAGCTCCTATCGAAGTATGAGTCAAAGCAAGTCCTTGTTGAGGTTGATTCAGACCCATAGCAAATCTCATGGCCTTCTAATGAACCGTATTCACCAAATCCATTCCCGAACCTAGCAAACTCATTAAACTGATTAACATATTCCATCACAGAAAGATCTCCCTGTCTCAATCCTAGAAATTTCTCCAATTGCATGCCCTCTTCCGTCTGAGATAGAATTTTTTTTCAAACAACTCCTTAAACTCATTCCAAGTCTCAAAACCACTCTACCTCAACTATCTCCCACCAATAAGAATCCTTGTCATTCAATTTCCATGCAGCCAACTGAATGCTCCTCTTATACTCAAGCTCCAATAGTCCAAATATGTGCTCAGTATTACTGAGCCAAATGCGAGCCTCAACAAAAGTCTCTGAATCAAGAAAGGTCTTTCCATCTAGAGAAGTGAAATCTTTGCAAAGTTTAGAGAAATCAACCGTTGGTGGTGGGAAGGAGGAGCCACCGCGGCTGGAGAGGGAGCTTGGGCATTCTCTTCCCCTTCGGTTGGCACCATAACTTCCACGTACTTACGAAAGAAACTCAAAATAGGGATACCCTCAGGAAAGTTGAGAGCCCAAGACATGATGCGAAAGGACAAGAAGGAAGAATTCAAGAAAGTAATCAAGAGAATGTTGTAATTGACTTGAGGGAATGCTTTTTTCAAAAACAAACTTTTATTTTGAAAACACTTTATCTTTTAAAACAAAAACTTTTATCTAATCTAGTAACCTTAGGCACTGATACCAAATGTAACACTCCAGACCCCTTAATGTCATCCTTATGAGGATCTGTTAAGGAATATGAAGCATGTAGGTATAAATATCATAAAATGACAAAAATTCACAAGGCAACATATGAAAACATTATGGAATTTGAAAACTTTATTTAAAGTAGAACATAAACGTTACTACATCATAAAATGTACTTTATCGTTAAGCCACAACTATCTCATGAAAGCAACATAATCAGAATACTAAATAAAATACATCTCAACATCAAATACAAAAGCAAGACAAACGTGTAATAGTACATGAACTAGCAGAAAGTAAGTCAAGCGGAAATCTCCAAGAAGCTAAGTTGGACCAAAACTCTATCAGTTCTGAGCCTTGAGAACCTATGGGGAAAGGAAGAATTAAGTAAGAAGGAAAATTAGTCAACCATGAAGCCTGGTGAGTTCTGTAATTACTAGCATAGGTGATAAAAGAAGAAATCTAGATAGGATAATAGTTTAAAGCATAGTAACAGTAAATAAGGCAATAGAAAGATAAGCGAGGATATAGTCGATTGTGATCTCATTCGTATCATTCAATTTCTACACCATTTAATAAAAATCATAATTAGGATGGAACCTAATTCCACCCCATCGATCGGCTCCTAAACCAAAATTATGATAACCTATGCCAACTATGGTCTTGGATTTATCAGGCCCGATCCACCAGCTCTAAAGGACACAGCGTTAATCACAAGCGTTACAACGTCTTATTTTGTCCAATCGGCGCGAAGCACGCTCATTGCCCCACCAGAATGCACCCATACCCACCTCGTTTGGACCTCTTACTACCCAGTACAGTATAAGCATGCACTCGCCTTCTCATGTGTGATAAAATGAATACTGTCTTATATGGGTCCCCAACTAAAAATGCCATTTGACTCAAGTCACCCTAAGACTTAGTCCTTAATTTAATTTATTATCGCCAAGGCCATCATAGAATTATTGTTGACCACTTAGCTACCTTAAACCCTAATAGAATTGTCAACAAATGCCCAAGACATTATAAATTAATTATTTTAATTGGTTACTTATTTTCCTTAATCATCCTACCCCTGATGCCGGAATGGACCACAACTATGAACCACTTATTTTCCCTAATCATCCATCACTGCCAGAACGGACTCCCGCTATACGCTTTATTAATAGGCCACTTATATTCCCTAATAAGCTTATGCTGCCGGAATGGACCCATGTTCATGCTTGTTAATATATTCATATTAAGTTGAACACCCATTTTAATTTTATTAATAAGCCTATTTATCCGATATACCTTCTTGTTTTATTATAGGTTGCATTTAAACATTATCTTGTTTATATTTCGTATACAACCTAATCCCCACTACTTAACATCTACTCAAATTTCCAACTATTCAGTTTATCAATAATTTCATGAAAATTACAATTCAATTGTCCACTAATGTATTAATTCAACAAGCCTCAATTAATCCTTTTGTACTTAATTCATACTTTTCCCAATATGTGCTTTTATAATCAAATTCATAATTTTACTCAAAATGTGGAGAAACAAAAAAAGGATAAGAGTTTAGGCACTTTGGAAAGCCTAAACTCAACGTGAATCAAAAGGATAAAAGCCTAGGCTCTCGCATTGCCTAGGCTCAAATAAATAAAATTGATCTACAAATAAAATAGGGCAAAATCTAAACTATACATAAAATAATCTACAAAGAAAAAGATACAAAAGTAAAATGAATAATTTACAGTAACAGATAAATTACTGAAATAGATTGAAGTAGGGATAGAAACAGTTATCAGATATATAAAAAAATCATTTACAAAAAATAAAAATTGAAATCAGTAAATTACTAAAGAATTTGACAACTTTTATACTATCTAAATAATCCCTAAGTTATACTGATCTTGTAATCATAGGAAACAATCACATAATTATGCAATCCAACAGGACCTGGTAGGAATCCCCTAGGTTTATGTATAAATATCCTCTGATTTATGTTTATAAAAATCCAAATTTAAATCTCAGAACTCCAATATTTTTAGAAGAAGAAGTTTTGCATAGTGGACGTAGAGAATTGGGAATGGAGTACGGAGAATTAGAGTTAGATTATAGGCATATTTATAATAGAGTTAGGAAGCCTAGGACCATTAGATTTTAGGTTTTATTTTAGTCCATCGGATCGGAAAAAGACTCCAGAAACAGCACCCAAAATACGTCTAGGTTCAGACGAAATCATGCCTGTCAACAACCTGCTAGGCCACGTCCTAGGTCAGCCCATCATATAGGTGGGCGACCCAAGGATCGACCCGCTTAGGGCCTGGGTCGACCCATTGGTCGAACCAGCTTGGGACTGGGTCGTCCCGGTTCCAGTGCAATTTCCGGTATTAATACGTTTGTTTTATCTAAATTCCGAATTTGAATTTTGAACTTCTTTCCTTCGTAACTTCTTCGTTTAAGTCTGATTTCAACAAACCAAATGTCTATCTTAACCAGAATTTTGTAACGGCCGCATAGCACAACCCCCTATTTCCTAACTCTCATTATTTTTCAACTTAATATTTATTTTATAAATGTTTTATTTGAACTACTTTATTAAAATTTTGGGTTGTTACAGATAGTTCTCCGGAAATTGTCTGCTTCCATTCTAGGTGTTGTGTGAGGGCATGCCTAGAGGGATACGCAGTATAAATTTAACGATGAGGAAATGAAGCATCCTACAAGACTTTATGTTTTCTCCAATAGTTGTTGAAAGCTCGAAGTTGCTTGAAAGGGATAGGAAACCCGCCATTTTTATCAAGTGGTGAGGAGGACTTATTAAAGTCGCCCATTAGCAACCATGCTCTATCTATTAATTCAGACTCTGCAATAATTTGGTACCATAGTATTGTCTTCAGTAAATGAATTACTCTCATATATCACCGTGAAATGAAATATGAAACCTCCCTCATTAGTTGCAAGCATGGTTAAATGTTGAAAAGATAATGAAATAATATCAATGTTACAAACAGATTTATTCCATAGAGGATAATTCGACCTAAAAAGTCCATTAAGGATTGAGGAATAAAATTCCAGTCATGATAAATGGAAGTAGTAAAAGATTTTAAATAAGCGTTATTTGATTTATGTTTGACTAAACTAACCAGAGTTGGTTTATATTTAGTCAGGAGTGTAGGTACATCACATGTACAAATAGATGTGTTCATTGCCCTAACATTCCACGATAAAAAATGTCATTTAGATGAGGTAATGCTACTTAATTTTCTTTTAGGAGGAGCTTATGAAGTTGCCTTTTTTTACTTTAATTGTTGATAGATAACCTTTTTTTGGATATAAATTCTGACATGCCACAATTTTTTTTTTTGGGAATGGTCTCTGTTAACTTTTCTTTTACATGATGCATCACGTCTATAATTATATTGGAAGGAAGATCAGTGTTTAAAAACTTTAGCTGATCATTTTCTACTTGATCCCTTGATTTATGTTGAGGAGGTTGATCTATTTGCTTGTCAGTATAAGAGGGTAGGTCTTCAGTTGCTGATTTTGGAATCCATGTCGGTCTGCTTATTACATCATAAATAGATGTTTTATAACCAAAACTCTTACACTGGTCATTTGGAAGGTATGAACTCAAACTAGACTTTTATCTCCTTTTTAGACCCATTGTGCGGTAGATTTGGGATTGTGGTAATTAACTCTATTGCGAAATAATACCAACCAGTACTTGAGAAAATTTAGTGTATTTTTTAGTTGTGGTATTATCATCAGTGAATATTGGTATCCTAATAAAACTAACAATTCTAGATAAAGCTTGAAAAGACCACATCTCCATGTCTAATCCATGTAGCTTTATCCAAATCTGAACTTGGCATGCATTATGTTTCTTAAAATCATATCATGGATGCCATTTATCTACTAGCAACAGTTTACCAAATTACAAGTATGTGGATGATTTTAGAACAGAGTTAAAATCTAACTCTGAATGGAATGGAACAGTGTAATGGTGACTCGGTGCGATATGAATAGTGGATTGATCATTTGGTTTCCATACCTTTTATATATAATTCTTCAACTTCGAAACTGATAACCTGAAATCGACAAGATGAAGTGCATGAGTATATGACCACGATTTCTCTGATGCACGGATGACATGTTCAGAAAGAAACACATAACCGTATGGTTTTTTAAAGAGATGGAGATCAGATGAAGTCATCGAAGTTTACGATATTGTTTCCGAGGATACCTAAGCATAGGAAGGCACAATAGGCGGCGGAGGAGATGTGGGTGGTTTGAATTGAGGATTAGGTGGAGTATGTGATGATGAGGAAATGTTGGTTGCTTGTTTGTCTGACATTTTAGAGTTTGGTTTAACAAATATACGTCATATAATATATATATATATATATATAGAACCTACAAATGCAAATTTTCAAAAGATAGTAAGCTTTGATATGAAATTCATATTTTTGATAATTTCATAAAAATAATAGGATGCTTTGATGTGAATTTTGTATTTTTGGAAGCTCTGTAAAATATTCATATGTTTCAAAAGGAAATTTTAGTACATTTTCTACAAAGATTTTTCAAATAAGATTTTAAGTTATAAATTGAGTTTTGAAAATTTTAAAGAATTAAAAAATACTGCATTCTTAAGGCATTGGACAATATAAGTGAAATGAATTGAGAAATGCAAGGTAAAATGGGTAAAGATGTGGATTTGGAACATAGATACAGTAAAAATTAGTGAGGTAGTGAAGACTTAGCTTGGATAGTAGAGTAGACTTTAGAATTTTTGGCCAAATTTTAATAGCAACTAAGCCATATTGAACTAGTTGAAGAATAGTTTCAAACATATAAAGATGAGTAAGAAATAGACAGAAAAATTATTGAGGTAAATTGGTTAGCTTTCTTCGAGTCTTATAAAATTTCTTTCTAATGGAACTATAGTGGGTAAGATGACAATGGATTTAGTCAGAATGGCTCAAGATTTTTAAGAGGAGCCATTCGGTTAGAAGAAATGGAGAAGATGTACGAGTCGTTAGTTTTCCATCATAAAATAGGACTTCAACCAATTCCAGAATATGATCTTTCATCTCATGAGGAAAACTTTCAGATAAAGCAACTTGATTATCTTAGGATAATCAAAGTTTCTTATTCACCTTATTTTGAGAAAAAACCCTTAGATATTCTACCATTAGCCTTTCCTTTGATTATGATCTTCCTCTTTAGTGTCATTGGGAAGGTTTGATCTTAAAATTGAGCCTATGGATGATAGGATTTGTTGTAAAAATGTTAATAGAACATGTTATGTGTGATGGACACAAATAGTTATAAGTGGTTACTAGTGGATGTAAATGGATGCATACACACACACACACTATGCTCTATTATCTCTTAGAGATCGGCCAACTAGGTCAACAAGCATATGCATATGGATGTGTTGCATTTTTACTATTCATTCCATGGTTGCTATAAATAAGTGATTATCATATGGTTGTTGCATATGGACGATGGTTGTAGAACGTGTATAGAACTATCAGTTATCATTAGGATCTTTTCATACAATTGGATACATGACACAAGTATATTTGCATAAAAGGAGTTCAGCTGATTCAGCAGATCGCCAAATCTTTAGCATTATTTAGGAATATATACACTACATTATTGCATAATAACATGATTTGCATTAGAAAAACTGAAGGACAATGAATGATTTTGAGTAGACGGGTGCAGGCATTGGTTGTGATTGCTTATTTCATTCTTAACCCCTTGGAGGTTTCGGGGATGAAATCCTTTAAAGAAGGGAGAATGTAACAGTACAAAGTTTAATTAATTAAGTTTGTGTAATTGTCAGAACTTAGCTATCGGAGTGCACCATTTAGTCTATGGCAATTTTATAAGAAATTTACTTATATAACTTGCCAAAATAAAAGTTTATGAGAGTTATTAAAGAAGCACGAATTCAAAAAAATATATTAGTTCAAAAATCAACTCAAAAGGAATATATATATACACACACACACATACGTATAAGCTTGACCTGACCTAAGGATAGGTCGACCTATAATTCGACCCGCCTTATACCCTAGATGAAAAATTCATCCAAGTACAAGCCAAATAGATTTAAAAACTATTTCAGAGAGAACTAGTGCATGGTTGTAAGAACTGATGGTTAAATCTTGGCCTATGACATTGTTGGACCAGGTTTAATTGGCTAATCCTATAGTCTGAGATCCTCAAGCTCTACTATAAATAAGACCCTAGATTGGGTTGATCTCTCATAAACAAATCTTTTCCCTCTACATTCCTTTTTCCTGAGGTATAACCCAAAAAACTAAATATTTTTAGGAAGAAGTTTCCTCAATATGTGAAGTTCCACCAAATTAGCCCATATGCAACATATACGCAAAAGCAAAGGAGAAGGGTGAAATCACTTAATTAAGGAAATCTAGATTCAATCATGATTACTGCAGTTATCGCTAATTGAATAGCCATAACATGGATGAAAATAAGGCTCTAATGGGAATAGTTCAAAGACTAATTCAAGATAGAAAAAGTCATAAAAGGGAGAGTTAATGATTTTGAAGTTGGAAACTAAAGACTTATTACTATAAACCGCTAACCTTACGGAAGATGATGCTTAGCAAAATTTTGGGTCACTACTGAATATAATTGACATCATTCATGGTGGTCCATGAGTGAGCGGGAATCTATTCCAGCAGGACCTCCGTTGAAGAATGCTAAGTTCCAGATTCAAGTACCCACTTTGATTGTCATTCCATAGGAGCTAAGGAGAGTCAATCATCCATAAAATGATCCTCCTATTGTTACGACAAAAATTGGATTGTCTATAGTAGCAAAAGAGTTGGATGACACTGGATGCACTTTTAATGTGATCTTCAGACATGCTTTTAATAAAATCAGGGTGGTTGAAGATAAATTGGAACTGAGCTTAGAACCGAATTTCGAATTCAACAAGAAAGGTTCAACTCTAGTAGGGAAAATCAGGCTTTTAGTGCAGTTGGGAATTCCCTCAAGCTCGAGGCCCTTCAAAACACCTTTTATGGTTGTAAACCAACCTACTTACTATAATGCTTTCTTTGGAAGACCAGAATAAGACGAGGTGGAAGCTTTTGTGTTACCAAAGCATCTGGTGGTGAAATTCTTAATAAAAAAATGGATAAGAACCTATAAGAGGAGAATGGTTTAGCTCATGCAAAAAATCATTTCACTACTTTCTAGCAATAGAAGTGAAACCATATTTCTCATCATGACTCTGAACAAAGGGGGAAAGTTCAAGTAACAATTAAAAAGCCTTTGGGCATTGGTTTAAAGAAGCGACCATCCAAAATGAAAATCTCCATTAGTGACAGGTTAACATACAAACCAAAATGGTTTATCTTACGTAAAAAGAAAAGGAAAAGAGGGGAGGAAAATCAAGTAAAAATATGTTTAATTACACCCAACCTAAACTGCAGAGAAGATCAAGAAAAACGAATCTTATAGTAGAGGTTGAAGAAATATGCATAGATGCAGTAGACCATACCAAAATAATCAAAGTTGGAAGGGAATTGAATGGTCAACTCAAGATAGAGTCAGCTTAACTTTTACCAAACAACAAAGATGTATTCGCTTGGAACCATTCGGATATGGTTGGAATAAATCCAAAATTTACGAGTTATGCATAAACATCGATTCCAGCATCATGCTGATCCAATAAAGAAAAGGCAATTTGATGAGGTTCGATCTCAAGACTTGAAAGAAGAAATAAAGGTCTTCTATCCAAAATGGTTATTTAATCCTGCTTTGTCAAGAAGCTTAATAATAAATGGTGAACTTGCAACGATTTTACATAGTTAAACAAAGCATTCTTAAAAGATTGTTATCCTCTCCTCAAAATTAACCAACTCGTATATGCAACTAGCAGTCATAAGCTTTTATCCTTTGTAGATGCATACTCAAGATACAACAAAATTGCTACATTCAAATTTGATTAGGAACATACTAGCTTTATAATCGACTGGGGAACCAACTGCTATTGAGTTACATCTTTTGGTTTAAAAGATGCAGGAATGACATAGCAGAGATTAGAAGAAAAAATGTTTAAGGACCAGACTGGATGAAACATGAATGTCTATGTATATGATATGTTAGTCCAATCTCAGAAAGAAGAATACCATTTGAAAGATCTCAATTAAATGTTTGACATTCGGCAATAATACCAAATGAAGCTTAACCCTCAAAATGCTTCTTTGGTATTCAATCTGGAAAGATATTATGGAACATTGTGAGTGCATGAGGAATAAAAGAAAATTCCAACCAAATCTAGGCTATTCGAAAAATGAAAGAACAAAAATGAGCAAAGCTATCATGAGTTTGAATAGGAGGGTAGCAGTACTCAAAAGATTCAACTCAAAAGCAACTGACAAATATATTCCATTCTTTAATGTAATAAGAATTAAAAATAGCTTCGAGTAGGGAAATGCCGAGCAACCTTCCAAGAACTAAAAAGTAATCTTAATAAGCCACTGTTTATTTTTAGTCTAATTGAAAACGAAGATCATTACCTCTACATGGTCATATCATCGCATGCAGTCTGTACAGTCTTAATAAGAACAATACAAGATTTAACTATTGTTTACTATGTTAGCAAGAGATTGAAAGATGTAGAAATAAAATATCTGGTAAGAAGCTAGCCTATTATCATGTACACATCCAAGAAATGAAGAGCTTACTTCCAGGCGCATCCGATTAAGGTCCTGGCCAACTTTGCACTTAAATAAGTTTTCAATAAGCTTGGAAACTCCGAAAGACTAGTAAAATGGGAGTGAAACTAAGTCAGTACGACATTGAATTTCTACCTCGGACAACAATCAATAGGATAGCAGTAGCTAATTTTACTAATGAGTGTGCAAGTTTCAATTGAAGAATAATCAGAGAATGAAAAGAATCTCAAATCAAGACTGCAGCTATTTGTAGATAGGGCTTCAAATAAGAAAGAATCTGGACCTAGGTACATCATCATTACCCTTGATGGACATCGGCGGCACTATACCATGAAGTTGGGATTTCAAGCTACTAACAATAACAAATACGATTTAATGGTAACAAGATTGGTGCTAGCCCCACGGTTGAAAATTTATAGAATAGGAATCTTTAGCGATTCTCATCTGATGGTGAATCAGATATAGCTAACTTTCCAAACCAAATATGCAAAGTTGTCCTTGTACATTAAAATCATTCTGAAAATGCTAGCACATTTTTAGGATTTTACAATATATCAAATTCGTAAAGAGAAGAGTTAACAAGTAGATTATTTATCCAAATTAGCCATCTCAAAAAGAGAACCTAAAACCATAATTACGCCAGTAGGTTATCAAGATAGCCCAAGCACAGATTAAAAAAAAACCTAAGCCAGAAAAAGAAATAATAGTGTCAGCCAGACCTTAAGCACATACCGTCAAGAAAGGAATAGATGAAGAAATAATATCACTAAGTGAATCATACCACATTAGAAAAAAATCCATCGTAATGATAACTGTATGACTCAACGCCTAACTGAAGGAACATTGGTTGATAACGAAAATAAACCAAGAAGACTTAAGCTTTAAACCCCATTCTTTGTTATTATTCAGGGAGTATTATACAAGAAAGGGTACTCATTTCCATATCTACAATGTGTGAGCCTTGAATCTAGGTTAAAGCTGGTAAATGAACGCATAAATGATTTCATGGTGATCATTCTAATGGAATAAAGTTAGCTAAAAGAGTCATGACGCAAGGCTTCTACTGGCTCTAGATTCTTAAAAGTACAACTGATCTCGTCAAAAGGTGTGACAAGTGCCAGAGTTTTTCTAAAATCCACACTTATCTCTAACTGATTTGACCTTGTTGTCATGTTCTTGGCCCTTTAACATATAGGGAATTGACCTGATAGGGCCATTGCACATTACCAAAAGAGGAGCTAAGTTTGCAGTATCAGAGATCGACTGCGTCACCAAATAGGTAGAATCATAACCATTATAGAATGTTACTTCTGAAAAAGTTCTCAAATTCATAATCAAGAACATTGTAATGAGATTTGGAATCCTATGAAAAAACATCCTAGACAATGGAACTTGATCTAGAAGTGAGGAATTCAAATAGTTATCAATCAAATCGAAATTAAAAAAAATGTTTGTGGCCCATTCTAAAGCAAATGGAGTCATTTAGGTGGCCAACGAAACCATTAAAACCATACTCAAGAAGCGATTGAATAAGGCCAAAGTAAATTGGGTCGACTAGCTACCCCTAGTCTTGTGGGCATATCGGACTTTGACTAAAACTACAATAGGGCATGCCCACTATTCGGTAACCTATGGATGTGAAGCTATGCTTCCTATAGAAGCGGAAGTTCCTTTCCATCGAAGGATGTATATACATATATTCTAAACCAAGAGATAAAGAAGGAATATCTTGATCTAATCAATGAATTAAGGAATGAAGCGGCTATACGAACAGGTAAATATCAACAAAGAATACATTGATACTACAACTCAAAGGTTAAATGAAGAATGTTTTAAGAAGGATATATAGTACAACGGATAGTCAGGGAGAACACTATAAATCCAACAAAGGGATAACTCGAACTTAATCGGAAAGGACCTATTATTACCTAGAACATACAAGCTCAATCGACCTGATGGTAATGTAGTAGCAAGAGCCTAGAATGTTGAGCATTTTCACCATATTTTCTAATGTTAAACAAATGAAGTTAAGGCATTTATGAAGAAAATTGTAGCAAGCAACTAAGGACTCCTATTGAGAAGCATTAAGTCCCCAGTACTTTTGGGGAAATTTCAGCAAGTCTATGGCATATCCAATGAATTAAGTCCTCGGCACTTCCAAGGCAATTCAAACAAGTCTTTGGCACATCCAAAGCATATAGTCTCGGCAAATCACTGCCACTCTAGAAGAGAAAGTCCGATCAATTTCCAAACACTAAGCGTTTAGCGTCGCTTATTTGGCCTTGTTAAAGAACCTCCCAAAAGGAGGAAGCCCTTAACTATATCAAGGCATTAAGCCTACAATGCGTGTTATACGCCTCACTGGAGCGCCTCCTTAGTGAGGAAACCATCAACCATATTTCAAGGAATAAAGCCTACTATGCTTATTATATGCCTTGTTGGAGCACCTCTCAGAGCGAGGACATCAAACAGGGTAGAAATTTTTGGTTCATCAATCAATCATACCAGATAAAAGTTTCTGGTTCATCAATTATCATACCAGATAGAAATTATAGTCGATCATCAACTAACTTCCAAACAAGGAATCTTTGATCATTAATCAATCATATTGAGAAAATAATTCCTGCCTGTTATTGTCAGATAAGATCTTCTGGCCTTCTATTCCATTATTAATGGATATGGAATTCTGGCCTTCTATTATCATATATGGATTTTTAGTCTTTTGTTAACTCCAAATATTGAATTCTGGTCTTTTATTATCGGTAGATGTGGTTTTTCTCTTTTAGTTATTCCAAATATGGATTTCTGTCTTTTGTTAACTCCATACATGGATTTTTGATCTTCTATTATTGTCGGATATGGTTTATTGTCTTCTATATATTCCGGGATATGGATTCTTGATCTTCTGTTGACTCCAGATATGGAGTTCTAGTTTTCTATTTTATCATATATGGTTTTTTGTCTTCTAGTTATTCCAAGAATGGAATCCTGATTTTCTATTATTACCAGATAAGGTTTCTAGCCTTCAATTCCAGTTGTAGACTCTCATCTATTATTATTATTACTATTATTGTAAGATACGGATTTCTGGTCTTCTATTATTTTCTGGTCTTCTCTTCTATTATTTCCAAATGAGAATTTCTAGTCTTTTATTCTATTATCAATGTATGAGGACTTCCGGTCTTCTATGTCACTAGATATTGAACCCTGATCTTTTATCAATTCCAAATGGGGATTTCTAGTCTTTTACTAATTTCCAGGAGTGGAATTATGAGTTTTTAAAACTACTCTTTATGATCTTCTGTTATGTCAAACAATAGTTTTTGACCTTCCACTATTTTTTAAGGAAAACTGTATTTCAATCTAGGAAACTTGGTAGTAGCCCCCTCTAATTTGAAAAAATTGGTAAACTCTCATTTTTAATGAGTAGCCCCCAGCTGAATTAAAAAAATACATCCAAAAATACCTTCCTACATAAGGTTTCTACGTGGTTTTTCAGGACACCTCGTAGATGCCCTACGTGGTTCCTCAGTGTACCACACAGTAGGCCTACGTTGAGAAACCACGTAGGGCTACTGTGTGATACACTGAGGAACCACGTAGGGCATCTACGAGGTATCCTGGAAAAAATATATAATACAAGAAGGGCATTTTCGTTTAAATATTTTTTGATGAAAACGGAGGCTACTAACTAATTTCCATGAATAATAGTACTCCGATCCTTTATCAATTCCAGGGACTGCTGCAATTTCCAAATAATATTTCTATCTTAATTACCAAAGAAAATCACAAATCATATGTTATCAGCCAATAATCTAAAACTCCAACGAATTACTGAATTATAGTTCTCAAAAAACATTATAGTTTTCCAGTTCTCATAATATTTAGGAAAATTTGCTAAAAGATTAACAGAAGATTGTGTGAATTTGAACCTAGTGTTACTATTACCCCCAAAGAGAAAAAGATTATCTACACAAGAGGAGGCAAATGTTATCCCACATTTTGCAAGGCTAAGGAAAGCCGAGAAAAGCATACTGCCTCCACTGAAGATGGATATCTCATTGCTAGAAATCCTATCGCCTTGCTACATCAATAATGATAGGAAGGTTGTTGTCGCTGTCATCAAAGGTAATCCTGTTGCTTTGAAAGATACAGGATGACTTTCACCTATATAGGAGACGAACTAGACACATTTAATCATGGTGCCTATCTTTGACACAGTGCTTTACGGGATCGAGGAAATCGTGTAGGCTTGCCTCATCAGCCGGAAGGAATGTCGCCTCCATAGATTCACGAAGGTCATGGAGCTGGAGTCTTGTGGCTACCATCAACATAAAGGCTCGTCTCCTTCCTTAATTTTAGAGAATATGATTGGAGAAGAGGTGCTGTTTCTAAGGAATTACAGGCTCCATATTGTCCATCTATACCCAAGCTTTGTCTCTTAATGTCTGTTGCCGCACTGTCAATGCGCTCCGGGTATGGAACAAAGAGTCATGCTACCATCCTTTCTTTAATTTCAAGCCTATCATAAAACTATATCAACTCTATCAGATTTAAGTTATGACACCTTAATAAATTGAAGTCATGAAACCTTATCTATTCCCAATAAAGCCTAATACCATGTCTCATTTATGCACATAGTCAAGTTGAAGCATATCACTCTGATATGAAGCACATCATATACCCTCTGACTTTTCTCTAATAGTATTGACTCAATACCCATACTTGTAAAGCATATTATTGTTATGTTACGTGCCAAAACAATAAGGGTGTTAGAACCAAAGCACTACAGCTGGAAACATAACAAGCGAAACAAGAGGTCGTATTCTAAAGCATTAAAGAAGTAGGTTATCGACCAGGTCGATACAATGGAGACGATGCTTATAAGGTCGACATCATCGACCTAAGCCCATAAATAGAGGCGATAAGGTACTGTTTTAAGGGCCTAACTCTCCCCTCTTTATTCATTTCTGCCATTAGTTTCTTAACCCAATCTTGTAAATTAAATAAAGAATATAGATGTAGTTTTGCCTAAGGACCTCGCTTATGAATTTAAAGGGACTAACTGGACTTATCAGCTTTGGAACTAAGCTTGCATATTCTTTGTATTCATTGAACTTCAAACCTGGACATGTTCTGTGATAAATAGAACTCCAGCGACAACCAACTCTTTGGACATTACATATGCGTAACTTTCAATGTGGCCTTGTTGACTTTGATATAGAATGGTTGAGGTTGAAATAAATATTTCTATCCCTCAGAATACTTGAAGGATGCTTACTGCATATCCCTAGGTATTTCCGCTCTCATGATTACATAACATGAATGTTCAGTGGCACATGATAAGGACCATAAGGCTTATTACTTTTTCACATTAGAAAAGGTAGCTGTCTTAGTTAACGAAGGCATGTCGAATTGGTTTATTAAGGGTATTTTTCGCCTTAATTCACAAGAGCTTATGGCCTTTGCTCTCATGACAAATTATTTATGATTCATTATAGAATTTAAAGCATAAGCTATTTGTCGAATATTTATATGCGCATGGATTCCAATTCAGTTATATTCATACTATTTTATGGAACTAAATTGAGGTTCACATAGCACGAAATTCAAGTATAAGTCACAAGGATAACTTAACTTGCAAAGAAGAAATTTCGAGAATCTCAATCTAGTTTGTCACCAGGGGCGGTGGACCAAGATTTTGTTTAACAATTCCACAAAATCCTTGACCCAATAATAACAACTATCATTTAACCGAACTACTCTTGCTAGAGATTTTGACTTTGGTTGACTTGAGTTGATCACGATACTAACCTCATATAACTGAGAAAACGAATCCTCTCTTGAATAGAGTTTCACTTCCAATACTTCCACTTAACCCGGCTATAATCGCTTGATGGATTATGTGTCATGATTTGAACAAGATTTACCAAGTTAAATATATATAACAAGTTAAATAACTACCCGTGGAGCATACCCCTAACTCTAACTATAATAATCATCATAGATCGAGGCATAATTTATATGTAACTATACAAGATAATAGTGGAGATTACATAACTAAAAAATAAATTCAAATATCTATCTCTAAATAAAATAATTTAAATACTATCAAGGCTTTACAATCTCACATAGCGGAATAATAAGCTAAAAAGTGTGAGTATAAGAAAGCATTACTCCTACCATCCCACTTGCACATCTTCATGTACAATCTCACACATGTTCTAGTATATTGAATTAAAAATTCGAGATAATAAGAAGCACAATACAAAACTGTGAGCCATAAGACAATTTATTGTAATTGATAAACAATCTCATAATATTATGAAAGTCGAGATAGTATATAAGCATAATGTATGGAGAATCATCCCCGATATATGTCCATACATCCAAAGAATTAGCGCATAACAGTATATGTTAATCCATTATCATCATCGTTATATGAATGTTCTACAAGTCTTGGTACAATGTCGAGTGTCAAGGTATCCATGTCCACGATACTCGCACCTTGTGACATCCTTAAAATGAAAAGAAAAACATACAACTCATATAACCAATCCTCTACCAGAGACCAATGGAAAAATCTAGTTTCTCAGTACTTAAATCTAAATAATGTATCCTTATTGCCTAGGGTATAGTGATATGTGTCGTCAATTTGAGATCATATTCTCATATTCCAATGGACATCCTCATTGATCCCCTGCTCTATGAGCACGTTTTGAAACACTCCGAGATAACTGGCCCCTTTGCAGAGGTCATCATAATCGAGCAAATTCTTCTAGTCCATTCATTTATATAATAGATCATATTCCTCATGTTTTATCGTGAATTCATGTCATTGTCGAACCTTTTCTTATGGATCATCAGCAGGACTCCATGATCATCATCTAAAGACAACTCTATAAACATCAAATCATCGTCCTCTAATTAAACTTCATCACCACCGAGTCGTCGCCATCGAAACACCTCTGTAGCTTCCTCCATAGCTGCACGACCATCTTATCAAGGTTCAAATTCTTTCACATCGAAGCTCCCCTTGAGTTGCTTCGCCATCAATAACTATTCTTCTTTTGGTCGTAACAATTAAATATTATGTCTACTAAACAAATAAACATGTACGATACACTCCCTAAGGCATCACTATCACACCTATAGAGTTTGGTCATGATTGGCCAAACCTTTATCATATCGCTACCAACATGATTCTTCATGTTGTTATTAACATGATTTACGTAGCCAAATTTAACTAAGTGTTTTATGTCCAAACCAAGCACAAAATCTTTCCTTCCTCATCCTAAAGTTGCTACAATATCACCTCGTAGTGGGAAGATTTTTCTAATAAAATTCAAGAAGAGATCCACAAAGGTAAACAACACACAGTGAAGATGATGGATAACCAGGTTAGGAACAATTTTAATTCTACGGCAAATGAGAATGGTTGGACAAGAGTTACAGTTAAGAAAAAAATGAAATGGAGGAGGAAAAATAACGATGTAAAGGAATCAGATGTTGCTAATGACATAAATGCTGAAAATGATAGTTGTAAACAGTTTGATAAGGATGCTGGAGGTGTTCATACTGGAAATACATATGCAGAGTTAACTCAAGTTCATGGAAATGATAATCGAACTAGAGAAGTCAATAATAAATCTGGAAATCATTCTACTTTGGATAAGGTTAATGGTTCTGGTAAGGGAGCTCAAGTTGGTATTTTATTCAATGACAATATTGGTATTGTGAATCAATTTGACTTGGCTGATGGTTTGATCTCATCTAATACTGGTGTGGATAATAGTTGCATATAAAATGGGGATTCAAGAAATTTAATAAACACACATAATGAAGCTATCGATGTAGAAATGGATGCTCAAAGGATTCCATTGTAGGGTTCAGTAATTTCCACTACATCCTCCATATTAACATCTATTTTGTCATCATCTACTATCTTGTCATCTACTTCCAAGCAAAGTGCTTTGTTTGGTCCTAATATGTTGACATCTACATCCATGCCTTCTATGGCATCACCAAATGCTTTGATGCAAAGTGAAGCTTCAACTAATGTAGCCTCTTCCTCCATTTCAAGCTCTGCACTTCATTCATCTAAATCCACTCCACCATCATCAGCTCCTTCTAGCTCTGCATCTCTGTCGAAAAATGCTAAATGGCGAGCTAGAAGGAAAAAAGCTTCAGGTGTTGAAGAGTTGGACAATGGTTTGGAGTTTGGGTTAGAGGATTTTTTGCCAAGTCCATTAAAATCTTCCAGGCATACTAGAAGGAACCATATTTGATGCAATGTTGATTACCGCAACAAATTCTTAAATTGGTGATGCTTTATTTTGAAGACATTGTTTACGCTGAAAGTTTAAGTGCAAGCTTATGTGATGTTTTGGTTTGGCATTAACAGAAGATTACAGTAGTATTATGGAGATTCATATGTTGGCATATCCAGAAGTTACGGTAGTATTATAGACATTCATACGTTGGCAACTCCAGAAGTTTTGTTTGCATTGAAGAATGTCTTAAGACCATTTTTGATATAGTGTGCCATGGAATATTGGTTCTTGCAATATTGAGTTTTTTTTGGATTCATTTGTATCTCTTTCTTTGTTTTTTTTTCTCATTACTGTGTAACCGTGTGATTTGTTTTGTATAGTCGGTGTGTAGTTTGTTGTAATTTCTAGTATGTACCTTGTAATTGTTTCATAGTGATAATAAACGTTTACTTGCCTTTCAAATAAAATCACATCATGGTGTCCAATTTAGTGTCACTTGCCAATATTAAGTCTCCTGGTGGAAACCGCTATAAGAGCTCCAATGCCTAATCTCTAAAGTCTTCTCTTTCCTAGCTCAAAATACACTACTTTCGATATGATTTGCCTCTACCATCGATATTTTTCACACCTTAATGTCAACATCATTTTACATGATTTAACGCCATCCAAATTCCATTCGAGTTTTTTTATAGCTCGTCTAAACTTTTTGAAAACAAACTTCAAACCATATTACATTTTGAACACTTCTAACATCTGTTCAAACAAAACAATGACCTTCTTTTAAACACATTAAGATGACTAACAAATACATAAACATGTTAAATAATGACATATAATCACCACATAATGTCCAAACTATATATATCAGCAATTGAAATGCAATTCAAGCCAATGTATTATTCTAAATTTAATAATCTAATAATATAACAATTTAACTATAAAATGTTGGAAAACAAATTGAATGCTTTTTATCTTTTTCAATTTTCTTGAGAGAGAGATTATTAAAGTTAGATTTAGGTTTCATCTTAAAAATCATGTTTTTGCTATATCAACCTCCATATTATAATGATAGATGTAAAATAACTCGCATTATATTGAATACAAGAATTCCAAAGCAAATCTAAGGTAACACAACAAGCTTCACGAATCCTATGGTACAAAAATAGCGAATCTCTTAATCCGTTCGCTAATCATCCACTCGCCTCCTAACTTTAGAAAGGTAATCATGTTAAAAATGTTTTCATTCAATTTCATCCTCGTTTTTCTTGAGTTTTCACTGATTTGAGAGGAGAGGATGGCGGAATTTTGTGGTGTCCAAGGCTTTAGAGGAGACGATGGTTGATGGGTTCAGCTGTTCGAGTTCGTGAGTGAAGAGGAGGAAAGAAGAGGAAGAAGGAGTTGGTCAGTTCGGATCGTAGATGTGGTTGGTGTCGATCGGGTCGATTCGTGGGCGAGGCCTTGGCTCGGGTCGTGGGAACAGGAGGACCAGGGAGGAAACTGTGATGTAATACTGGATAGCGGATCGGATCGCAGTAATAGAGAAGCATTGGGTCGTGGCGTTGGACATTAATGTGGATTGTGGGGGGTTTGTCATGACCTGTTCAGATAGAGAACAATAGGTCAAGTATTTCAGCGTTCCACGATCCAAAGCTCTTCCACGATTCAGAGATTTTCCGCGACCCAGTACATTCTTCACGAACCATCGACACATAACAATCTGAACCCTGTCTCACGATCCAGTCTAATGAACGATCTGATGCACATGTTGACTAAATAATTCGATTTAATTCTGATATTCCAATGGACAGTTAGGTTAGGGCCTTCGAGACGAACTTTCTGGACTGAACAACTTAACCTGATGGCATATCATGACCAATATCCTGTTCATTTAACTAACTTCATGCTTTTCTTATATGTACGCACAAGCACACACTTGCACTTACACACATGGGGAACGGGTAATTGTGTTCTAATTTTTACTCGACAACACAGCTATGTCGGATAAACAAGTGACTGAGACACCGAATGAAAGTACTGAATCAGAGACATCAATACATCATAACCCTGATGTGCTTCCCTCAGATTCAAATGAGGAAAAATCCGATCCTGATTACGAGACGGGCATCGATATAGAGTCAATGACTTCTGAGAGCACGTCCCTTGAAGATGAGGATGATCGAGCTCCTGATGAAATTCCGGGTGTTAAGGAAATAGAGAAGTTCAGCGATTCTTTACCCTCCAAGTTAGACGATATAAAACTTAAGAAGATATGTTTAAGACACGGAATTTCCTGGGACGATGTGAAAACTCCAGAAAGCGAAGATAGACCTCATTCTGCCCCAGAGGGGTACATGACTGTTAGTCGACTCATGTTACTGGGTAGGGGCTATTCCTCCTTTTCCTCCACTTGTTGTTGATCTCTTAAGACAGTTACACATTGCCCCCATGCATCTCCACCTGAATGCCTATGCGGCTTTGTATACTCTGTACGTTGCTTATATGGAGATTCTGCGGACTGAACTTACCCTTAAAGATCTGAAGTTCTATTACCACTTCAAGCATCGTTCCGCAGGGGCTCCCAATATCTCTTTCTTCGAATCAGTTGCCAATAGAAAAGTTGTGACAGATGGTTATAGTAATATAGGGGATGTCAAATCTGACTGGTTCTATATAAAACATCAAGCCGGATGCGCGAGGAAGTGGCTACAAGCAAGTATGTTTTCAACTTTCCCGCGTTTAATTCGAATGCATAATTTCAGTGCTAACGAATCATTTTGTTCCATACAGATCACAACTTTGAGAGAACGGAAGGATCGATATACGAAGACCGAATGTCCCGCCTTCTCAAGAGTAACTCGGATTTTTTAAGGATTAAGAAATGCATCACCGACGAGAACCTTCACAAACACCATCTTTTAGATATAAGATTCGGACTTGGAGCGGGCAGCAAACCTTACAAGTATATACCTCCGACTGAGGGAGAAGGAACTTCTCAAGCTGTAAAAACAACTACCCTTCGCAAGAGTCCTTCGCCAATGATTAATCAGGATGACGAGGATTTAAACGTATACAAAGGGGACGAAGGGCGAGCCGATGAATTAAAGGAGGTCCCGACCTCTGGGAGGCAGTCTCCCTTAAGAACTTTATCACCGGTTGAGTCTGTCGCTCAGGATGAGTTAACAGAGGAACAGATACTCGGGGAATTAAATAAGATTCCTTTACCAGACGACATTTATACTCAGGAAGATTTCGGAGGGGAACCAATTTTTCCCATCTCTGAAGAGACGAGTGCCCCAGTTGGAGAAAAAGAAGTCATCCAAACGAGCCTAACTCTGGGCCCTGGTCAGTTAAAAAGGGGATTTCACGGGATGCACCAATCACATGCACCATTTACCATAACACTCTTTTGCTACTGTGGTTCATAGTTTTAACATGCACTTGTTTCTTTTGTAGGGAAAATGTCTCGCAAACGGTCTTATTCTTATCGTTCCCTTCGCGAGGGCACATTAAGCCTCCTTCCAGATCCCGAGCATACTCGTAGTGATAGTCGGGGAAGGGATAGTCGTCGGCCCCGGGATTCTCACCAATCTTATTCTACACAATCTCGATCTCCATCGAAGCAAGGTTATGGAAAGTCACACAGTCGTCCATTGCCACCGGCTGGGGGTAAGCAACTTCCTAGAGATTTGACTCCTCCGAAAAGTACGCCTTCTCATGCCCAGTCTTCCAAAAAACACCCCGAGCCAGAGGACAAGAACAAAGATGAGGGTAAGATTATGGAGAAGGGGAAGACAACTCTTATTTCCTCTAGTGAGCACGGCTTGGATACTACTGCCGCAATGGATGTTGCCCCCAATTCTGAGATTATGGCCAGGCTGGAGCGCTTGCAAAAGCAATTCCCTGTTATTTTCTTTGAGAGGATGATGCTTGTCCCAGATCTTGAACCGGTCCTAGAGGATTGAGACACAGAGGTGATAGGGTATGTGTGTCATGTGACTAAACAATACGGGGTAATGAAGAAGCATGCTGCCACACTTTCTACTGCCATCCGCAAGCTGGAGACGGAAGCAGCCAGAGTGAAGATTGATAATGATGCTAGGGCTAGGAGCAAAATGGAAAAAGAACTAGAGGATGCACTGGCCCAACTGGCTTTTGCTCGGCGAGATGCAGAGAATTACAGGTCCGAGCTGGAGAGTGCTAGGGAGCGTTTTTGCAGTGAACTTGACTTAAACAGCCAGGAACGGGTGGCTCTAAGGAAGGAAGTGGAAGATCTCAAGGCAATTAATACCAAACTGAAGACAACACAGGAACGCTTTGCTGCTGAGAAAGATGCCTGGGAGAAAGAGAGGGCGAGCTTAAAAGATGACCTCGCTCTTGCCAAAAAGGAAAAGGAGGTTTTAAATGATTAACTTGCCCAAGCTGAGGAGCGTGCAGCTCTCGCTGAAAGTAACGCCAATAATGCTCTTGAGTCGGCAACTGCTGTTGCCGATAAGCTCGCCGAAAAAGAGAAAGATATAGCTGGTTTTGAGGAACTGTTATTCGACTTCTTTGGTCAAGTCATCAAGACTCGAGACATTTCTTGGATTTCGGACTATCATGTTACTTTGGCCAATGTATGGGATGCAATTGTCGAAGGCGAGAAGCGGCGATTGATGGTCGACGAGATTGACGAAAACCAGTTGATGCAGACCTTTCTTAGAGGTGAAGAACCTGAGGCTTTGGAGAAAGGTAGATGCCTAATCCATGAAGAGATCGAGAGGGAGAAGAGTAGGCTCAAGGGCAAGGATAAAGTTGGCGAAAGCTCGAGCTCGGTGGTGGATCCCAAAACCTATGAAGTTGAGGAATATAACCTTGACGATCCGTTGATCCCCTTGGCTCCAACCCCTCCAATTGTCGGGACCACTACTACAAATCTGGGAGATGAGTCGGCTGAAGGTATCTCCATATTCTCTCCATAGTTCATTAGAGCAATCGTAACTTGTCGTCGTCTCACGGGACAGACAACTGACATGGCCACATCTCCTCCTAATTCACTAACATTTGTTTCTCATGATATAGGTGTCAAACCGGCCGAGAAAGATACAGAAGAGAAGGCAACATCAGAAAAAGTTGATGTCCCCTCGGGAACTAACGTCGAAGTTTCTGAGATTCTGAAGCAACCCGAGGGTACAACAAGTGAGAGAGTCACGGTAGCACCCATGGAATCTGGCACGGGCGCTCCTGCAGACGCTGAGATTATTGAGGCATTGCAAGACACAGATGGTGGTCATAGAGATGAGGAAGAGGAAGTTGTAATCATAGATGAGGCCAAGGATGATGATAGTGAAACCTTGGCTGACATACAGGCTAGGAAAGAGAAGCAGTTGGTTCTTAGGAAGGGGGAACAGGACCCTGTATTCGTGCCCCCTATTTCTGAAATCGACCCCAAGACTGGGTTGGTTATAAGATTCTCTTCCAAATCAATAACTTCACAACTTGCCTCCCAACCTTCTAGTCCTCCCCCGGATCCCCTTGTTGATAAGAGGAAGAGGAAGAAAAGTGACCGCTCTGATGCTGACAAAGAGGGGTTGGGGAAACAGAAGAAGGAAAAGAAATCAAAATCGTCTCCCAAGCGTAAATAGAATGCACTTATTAGCTCATATTTTAGTTTTAGGATTTCCTTTGGACAAAAGATGTAGTCGTGAGAGTGGCCCCCACTTTTGTTTAGCTTCTCGTTCTTGTAAATCTACTTTCAGTAAATGAAGATCTATTTCTTTTGCGCCATTGTGTTCCTGCAAATTCATCATGTTAGCAGAGTTTAAATGGTCATAACCGAAACATTCATAGTTAAATATTAAAGTCATAAGTAACGATTATTAATCATAACCGAAACAATCATCGAGAAATACACGTGCTAAGTAAATGTGCAGTGGTGCACGTATATGCCCCCAATCAATCATCATTATAGTGTCTGGCCAGGGCTTATTGGTAATCGATTAGGATTATATTTGTACTATCCCGATCTTTCAGCGGGGTAATGGTTCTTGTGGCGCTAAGTCTCTAGCGACTTTATACTCTCCCGATCCTTCAGCGGGTTAGAGTTCTTGTGGCGCTAAGTCTCTAGCGCCTTTATACTCTCCCAATCCTTCAGCGGGTTAGAGTTCGAGCTCGATTCTTGGTCTGCTCACCGATCCTTTAGCGGGGCAGAAGTTCTGGGGGCGCTAAGTCTCTAGCGCCTTTATACTCTCTCGATCCTTCAGCGGGTTAGAGTGTTATCAAGGCGGTTCTATCATGGTGCACCTTCACGCCTTGGGGACGTTATCTTCGCGTCCTTTATACTCTCTCCCTGATCTCAGGAGTTAGAGTGCAAACAGTAGTGCGATTTACCTCGCTGCACCTTTTGGAGCTTTAGTTACCGTTAGCCTACAGATCTGATAGACGGCATTTTGAATTAGCTGTTTTGAGATTACTGCATAATTTAAAACAAATTTCAAAATGGTAACGGTTTATGTTGATCAAAATAAAAGAGTAGATAAGAAACGGTGCAGTAAAGGTAAATGACACGCGATATTTTTATAGTGGTTCGGTCGAATCATGACCTACGTCCACTTTATAATCTTTTGTTCAAATAACCGGACTGTTCTAGGCAAGTCGAGCCTTTTTACATGGTCCTAAAAACAAAAGAGTAAAACTGACAATTTTATGTCAGATAAGGCCGCAAATGCTGGGCATTCCACACTCTGGGGATTTCATCTCCATCTACGGTTGCTAGCTTGAAGGTTCCATTATCAAGCCTTCGTAAAATGGAGTACGGTCCTTCCCATTTCGGGCCCATATGTACTGGGGGCGGAAAGACGCGCTTCAGAACCAAGTCTCCGGGTTCAAATGTTCGAGCTCGGACTCTTTTGTTGTAATACCGAGTTATTTGTTGTTTATGCCTAAGGGCATGTAAGTCGGCTTCGTCCCTTTTTTCCTCAACCATGTCCAGGGATTCAAGGAGCAGCTTATTGTTGGTCATCGGATCGTAATAAATGGTTCGATGAGATGGTACTTCCAACTCGACCGGAATGACTGCTTCAGCTCCAAAAGCGAGGGAAAACGGGGTGTGACCCGTCGCCGACTTGTACGTTGTTCTATAGACCCATAGTGCCAGGGGTAATTCATCAACCCACATGGCTTTGGCCCTCTTCAATCTTTTCTTTAGAATGGATTTGATCACCTTGTTTGTCGCTTCAACTTGTCCGTTCGACTGCGGATGTGCCACAGAGGTGTATCTTTTCTCGATGTGATACTTTCGACAGAAATCTTGAAACTCGGTGCTGTCGAATTGGGTCCCATTATCGGTTATGATGACTTTTGGAATCCCAAATCGACATATAATGTTCTTAACGACAAAGGTGATCACTCGCTTGGTTGTGATCGTGGTCAAAGGCTCTGCTTCTACCCATTTAGTAAAATAATCCATGGCCACAATAGCGAACTTTGCTCTGCCCTTTGCTATGGGAAGGCTCCCAATAATGTCAGTTCCCCACATAGCAAAAGGCCATGGGCTTGTCATTGTCTTCAACTGGCTAGGTGGCGCCCAAGGAATCTTGGAGAATTTCTGGCAAGCGTCACAACATCGTGCATACTTGGCTGCATGGTGGGCCAGAAATAGCCGTATCGCAATATCTTCTTTGCCAATGTTTTCCCTCCAGTGTAATCGCCACACTCACCTTCGTGGACTTCCTTCAGTACACGCTTGATGTCGTCATGGGCGATGCACCGGAGGAGAGGCATCGAGAAACCTTGTCTGTACAGGACTTCGCCTTGCAACACATATCGGGAAGCCTTCCGGATAACTGCATGCCTCTCACTTTTCTTTGTTGGGAGCATTCCATTCATCAAAAAATTCTTTAGGGGGGTCATCCATGACTCCCTCTCAGGTTCAGTCTCTAGTACCGGATCAACTTCCATCTGATCCAGGCTAGGGAACTGTAGTACTTCAATCGGGACTAGCTCCGTATGTTCTGGATTACCGGAACTAGCCATCTTCGCTAACTTGTCTGCTCTTTGATTCTCCGCTCGAGGAATGTGAGATATGCTGTGGTGATCAAAACCATCCAGCAAATTCTTCACTTTTTCCAAATATGATATCAACCTTGGACTCTTAGCCTGAAACTTTTCATTAACTTGGTTCACAACTAAATTGGAGTCGCAAAAGATGTCTAGCTTTGTTATCCCCAATTCCTTTGCAAGCTTCAACCCGGCAATTAGAGCTTCATACTCGGAATCATTATTAGTTGCGTGGAACTCTAATCTAAGAGCGTAATATATTAGCCGTTTCTCTGGAGTTTCAAGAACCACTCCGGCACCAGATCGTCTGTCATTTTTAGCTCCATCAGTATATAGTTTCCAGGCATTAGGGTCAAGGAGTAGCTTTGGCGAATCGTCTTCTTCGGTTACCACATCATCTTCTGGCATGGTAAACTCTGCTATAAATTCTGCAAGTGCCTGCCCTCTAATCGACCTTCGGGGTTGGAAGTTCAGGTCGAATTGACTCAGCTCAATGTTCCATTTAAGCAACCTTCCTGATGCTTCTGGCCTTTGTAGGACTTGCTTAAGCGGGTGATCAATGTAACAGTAATGGGGTGAGCCTGGAAGTAGTGACGAAGCTACCTAGATGCAATCAGCAAACTATACGCAAGCTTTTCTATTTTTGGGTAATTCCGTTCTGCGGCTGCCAATTTCTTACTCACATAGTACACCGGTCTTTGCACCTTATCCTCCTCTCTTACCAAAGCCGAACTGATTGCGTGGGATGACACTGCCAAGTACATAAATAAATCCTCGTGATCCACATGCTTAGACAGTATCGGGGGTCTTTCCAGATGATTCAACAGATTCTGGAATGCTTCTATACAATCAGGAGTCCATTTAAAGTTGCGCTTGCCTCGCTTTATCAGCTTGAAAAACGGGATGCATTTATCTGTTGCTTTTGAGATAAATCTGCTGAGCGCTGCCACTTTTCCAGCAAGGCTTTGCACATCTTTGATCTGCTTGGTTCTTGAATACATCGGATTGCTATAATTGATCTGGATTGATCTCAATTCCGCGCGAGCTGACAATGAACCCTAAGAATTTTCCGGATGCTACTCCAAACGAGCACTTCAAAGGATTTAACTTCATCCCGTGTTTCCTGAGAATCTCAAACATTTCTGCTAAATCTGCAGTATGGTCGGATGACTGTTTGGATTTTAATAACATATCGTCGACGTATACCTCCATCGTTTTCCCGATTTAGTTGTAGAATATCCTATTCACCAATTGCTGATATGTAGCGCCGGCATTTTTCAAACCGAAAGGCATCACCACATAGCAGTATAATCCCAAATCTTTAATGAAACTGGTATGCTCTTGGTCTGGGACATGCATGGGGATCTGATTGTACCCCGAGTATGCATCCATAAAAGAAAGAAGTTCATGACCCACGGTTGAATCTACCGACTGATCGATTCTAGGCAATGGGAAGCTATCCTTCGGACAGGCCTTGTTTAGATCTGAGAAGTCGATGCACGTACGCCACTTTCCATTGGCCTTCTTTACCAAAATCGGGTTTGAAATCCAGTCAGGGTATGTCGAATCTTTAATGAACCCGTTACTTCTCAGCTTTTCGACTTCTTCCTTCAAGGCAGCAGACCTCTCTGGGCCAAGCATTCGCCTCTTTTGTTTGACCGGAGGATGTTTCGGGTTGATGCTTAACGAATGACTCATAATTGAGGGAGATATCCCACACATGTCCGCGTGGGTCCAAGCGAATACATCCAAGTTAGCTTTCAGGAAATTTGCTAATTCTTTAGCTCGAACAAGATCCAACTGGAATCCAATCTTCAGGACCTTCTCTGGGTCACTATCATCGATCGGTACATCCACAGTTGCTTCATTGGGAGTCGCCATTCTGCCCCCAGGTTCTTCATCCTCTCTGGGATCTATGTCCTCGGGCAACTCTCTGAGCGACCCTCCCGGAGGTATTTCCTTTAGTTGCTACGATGATTCCTCACTCAGAGGGGAAGAACCACCTTTTGTTTCTACATCTTTCCCTTTGCGGAGCAACTTTAACTCTGCAATGTAGCATGCTCGTGCAACAACTTGATCTCCTCTGACTATGCCTATGCCGGCATCCGTCGGGAACTTCAACAACAGGCACCAGGGTGCAATGCAGGCCCTGAATTTGGCTAGGGCTGGCCGGCCTAAGAAGGCATTGTACGGCGACTCAATGTCCAGGACTACAAAGGGGAGAATTCTCACTCTCTGGCGTTCTCCTTCCCCAAGGGTTACTGACAATTCCACGTATCCCATTGGAGCGGTCGAGGCCCCATTAAATCCACGTATCCAACCCTCGCATGGTTTCAAATCCTTCGGCTCGAGTTTCATTTGGTCGAATTTTTTCTTGAACAGAATGTTGACTGAACTCCCGTTATCTACCAAGACTTTATGAACGATAGCTGGGCCGATGGTGACGGTGATCACCAATGGGTCTTCAGTTGGGGAGTGTACTCCAATACTCTCTCGCTCACGAAATATGACGTCATCGGACATCGTCTTTTGTTGCTTAACCGGAGCGTTGTCCTCGGGGTTGCTACATTCCCCCACTTCGAAATGTTGTTTAGCTGCATTCACGTATTGATCCATAGCTCTGAAACTGTGCCCTGCCAGGTGAAGTCCACCAACTATGGTATTGATAACGATATTTTTTCCTTTTTGTTGAGCCGTCGGTTTGGCAGCAGGTTGGCTTTGGTTCGGGGTTTGTACGGCTTGCCCCCGTCCCTAGGAGTCACCTTATATTCATCAAGCTTCCCTTCTCAGAGCAGTTTTTCAACCACATCTCTCAAATGACGACATTCGTTTGTGGAATGACCATGGACCTGATGAAAAAGACAGAATTTCCCAGTTTCACGCTCTTTTTCTGTGGAATCTCTCGGAGGAGGCCTTTTGTACTGGAGGACATTATATGTATCCAGGAAGATGTTTTCCAACGTATCATTTAATGGTGTGAAGCTCTCAAACGGTCTGGGCCGGGATCTCCTCTGAGAGTCATTTCCTCGATTTCTTTTCCAATTATTGTTATTACTATTCCCCGATTGGCGACCACTGCCTTGATTCTTGTTCCTGACATTAACTTCAACTTTTCCTGAGCTATCTCCCGTTTGCTTGATGGCCACATTAGTTGGGACATCCTCCTTATCAGCTGCTTTCCTCTTTCGGCTGGCGTAAATCTCCTCCCGACGCATGCGGATGTTGGCCTTTTCATAGAATATCTCTCTGGTTAATGGTGGTTTACCGGGAAGGTATCTTCCAAATTCAGTATCCTTATCCACTCCGTCAATCAGAGCCATCAAAACAGTTTGTTCATGGGGATCTCTAACCTCTGTGACCGCTAAATTGAAGCGATCCAAATACGACCTCAGGCTTTCGTCCAGTCGTTGTTTAATAAAGGATAGCTCAATCACATTCTTAGACCTCTGGGCATGAAGACGGAATTGGTTCACGAATTTCTCACTCAATTCCCTGAAGCTGGATATTGACCGTGCTGGCAAGCGGGTAAGCCACAATAACGCCACATTTTCAGGAATATAGGAATGCTTTACATTTTACTGCGTCTGTAGCTGTAGCGGCATTCATTGACCAGGAGTATCGCATTAGATGTTGGATTGGGTCAGTTCTGCCCGTATAGCGATTCATGGTTGGCATATTGAAGCGCCTCGGGAATGTAACATCCAGTATGTCGTCAGTAAAAGGCGTATGACTGCGATTTATGCCCCAATCTTCGTTCCTCTGTCCACGGCTATCTACCATGACTTGCCTAATCATTGCTTCAACCTCTGCATGGGTCAAGGTAGATTCGGGATCAGCACTTCTTGCCCGATGGCCTCCTCCAGCATTTCTTTGACGTGCTGCTGCAAAGTCTGGGCCCTGAGCAGAACTCCCTTGCCCCCTGTTGCCGCGGTCGATCATGCGACGGGCGGAAGGAACGTCGTTCCTCGGTGGTAGAGCGGGCTCATTTAAGTTGCGGTTACTAGTTCCCTGGTTAAGTGCCTCTTCTTCTCGAGATGGAAGTGACCCAAATCGAAGCTGCTCTATGTTCTCAGCCCTTTCTAACGGGGGCCATCGTCGGTTTCTTCGGGGTTCTTCAGACGACGATGTATGTTCCGGGGATAAAGGGTAAGCTGGAGGTGGCGAAACCTGCCTTTGAATATCATCAATTCGTCTGCCTAGGGCAGTAATATTCTGACGCTGCAACGAGCTCTCCTGCCTCTGAGCGGCCAATTCATCAGTTTGCCTGTCCAATGCTTCAAGTATTCGAGTCAGATGTCCTTCGGTAACTAGGGCAAAAGGGTCGAACTGGTCATCTTCATCTTCTCTTATATGCAAGGAACTTGAACCGGGTTGAGCAGAAGTTTCAGCACGAGCGGAATGAGCCATAATTTCCTTCCCAGGTCGGGTAGTAGTCTGATTGTCAGTTCGGATCGTGGTCCTCCTAGGCTGGTGGGTCGTGGTACCCCCTTGACGTCGGGTCGTGGTGGTCCCCTGGGATCGGATCGTGATGATGGGTGCATGAGGGATCGCGGCGTGGTCCTGTGATCGGGTAGTGACTCCTTCAGCTGCTTGGTTCGTTGCTCCATCACTGGATCGGATCGCCCCAACGTTGCCACGATTCGAAAGTTCTTCCTCGACCTGTTCGTGCACGCTTTCTTCAATTGCTTCGTTCGTAGCTTCATTCGCTTGGGAAGCTCGTACTTCCTTAGACTTCTTTCCAGCCATGATATCTGAGCTTTACTGAAATCTTCAAAAATCGAAACAGTGGAGTTTTGGACTGTTTTCTTCGGATTTGACTATCCAAATAATAGAACTACAATCCAATATGCTGAGACTTCGTTCTCAGTGAAAGCGCCAAAATGTTAGATCCAAAATTGGCTCCAACACCCAAATTGTTCAATTATGCAAAGATTAATATCAGAAAAAATGCAAGAAAAGCAGAAAAGACACGAGATTTATAGTGGTTCGGCGTTAACAAGCCTACGTCCACTTTATATCTATGATTATACTTAAGATTCGAGTACAATCAATGATTTATCTCTCAACCTCACTTTTACAATGTTGGTTCACTCAGTGAATTCAAGACAACTCTGAATAGGAATAATGGATATATGATAATGGTGGTATCAGAGCTCAGAATTGCCCAAAAGATCCTGAAAAATGCCAAGCCCAGGTCTATTTATAGGTGATAACTGCAGACGGATCGTGGTCATACGTGGCACAAATCCCGAAAATCTCGGACTGGTTCGTGGCTTGATGGAGAAATAATCAATATAGCCGTTGTGGACAGGTGTCGTGAGATCCTATATTATCGGATCGTGTATGACTCAGTCGTGGCCTTCAGTTCTCAGCTTCAGAGGTCGGATCGTGGAGTGTTTGAGTGGACGGATCGGATCGGACCGAGCTCGTGTGAGCGGATCGGATCGTGGTCATGGGGGGCGATCGCGAACCGTGAAGGATGCAACTTCATAAACAAGGCTTCGTATTAGACATGTGCTTGGATCTTGGTAGCTTGGTCTAAAAGCTAGCCAACAGATATGAATATGGTTATAGTGATATCCGTATCCGAAAAATATCCGTCCGACTGATTGATGTAATATATATAAATCAAAACAGAAAAATAGAGTTAATAATTATTTTGTAACTGTTGGATGTTACTATGATATAATTCTTTGTCCATTTTTAGTGAAAAATAGCAATTTTAGTGTTTAATTTGGGAATATTTTTTGATATGCTTATGGATATATTAGTATAAAACAATGTTTCTTCATTACACTTCTTTATTTCCTTGTTTTCTATAAACATTAATACAAAAATTATTTTATGTTGATCCAAACTTTTTTATTTATACTCTTAAATTTATTAATTACAGGCGGAGCGGATAAATATCCGATATCCGTTTGTATTCGAAAATTAAGCGGATACGGATATCCGATATCCAAAAATTAAACGGATACGGATATCCGATATCCGAAAATAATTTCGGATACGGATATGGATATGGCACAATCCGTATCCGAAAGCATCCGTTGACAGCCCTATAAAATAACTCCCGCAAGCTTGCAACCATCAAGATACTAGCCGAAGACACTAGTACAACAGAGACAGGAAGACAGCCAAGCAGATCCGCCTCCCCCACCTCACCACCAAAAAGCGACTTCTCCTCCTTGGAAACCCACCTACGTTGCACACCCGCAAGGCGCAGACACTCCCAACATACACCAACCCCTCGCCAACACAAGAGAAACGACCAGAATTGTAATGTTAAAGGTACCTCAACCCACAGACTCAAACAACCGCCAAGCAACAAGGCGCAGACACTCCCAACATACACCAACCCCTCGCCAACACAAGAGAAACGACCAGAATTGTAATGTTAAAGGTACCTCAACCCACAGACTCAAACAACCGCCAAGCAACAGATCCCCAAGAATACAACCACCACAAACCTTCCTGTACATCACGCCCCCAAACCAAGAAACAAGGCCTGCCATACGAGCAAAGCTCAACCTAGATCTAAGGCCAGGCAGCCCTGCGAAGTTGAAGTCGAGACGGTGAAAGCAAGGCGCGAAAAGGGGGAAACTCCACTGGGAAACTGTTGCGATTGAGGAAAATAAGAGGGAGGAAATCCAAAGGAAAAAAAAACAGATCTGGTAGTAGCTAAAGAGGAGAAAGTGCGTAGGTATAACACAAAAAAAGACAGGAATTAGAAGGATCCAAAGAAGGAGAAGCAAAGGACTTAAAATTCGTGCTCATGATAAAATAGCTTCATCTATTGTGCTAAGCTTATGTGTTCCATATTTGATTTCTCTCAATAGAAATAAGGACTAGTCCACATGATCCGTAAGGCTCATATAAAGGAATACTTTTTCACCATCAAACAACCAACTTTTTTTTTTTTTAATAACTTGGCTTATAAAGTTGTGTCACTTGTCGATGATGGGAGGCCACTACGAAGTTTGCTTCTTCCTACTTATCTTTGACGAGGTCTTGGAATTTTTGGAGTAAGTATTTATTGACCTAGGGATCATGATGGAGTCTTTGATGTGTAAGAGCATCCATCCCTAATAGGATCATTGCCTTGTGCGCGTAAGTAAATGAAGTGTGCTAGTTTGCTTTTTTTAAATGATGCACGATAAGCCTATAATGTCATTGTTAATCCTTATATCTGACTTCGTTTCGCTCTTTTGAGCCTTGATGATTGACCTTAAAATTTTGTTTACATCTTCTACCTTTCTAATTGCCTAAGGATGTACATCATAGAGGAGAACCCCTTCCTAGTGTCATAATTTGTGTAGAATCTCGACTTGGTTTCGAATTGTTTTACGTTAACGGTAATTATTTTACAAGACGTTCCACGCCTGCATAGAATATTCTTTCTCCACAAAGTTGATCGTTTTTGTTGAAGAGATGGTAGCAACGAGTTGTTTGATCCATTTTATAAACTAATTGACTATTATAATAACATTCTGAAAATCTCCTTTCTCCATTAGGAGCTCCTTTCAAGAAAAGATCCCCCTTATGACGGGGCCATCGTTTAACCATTTGAGTGGGGCCAATTTGAGGGGACCCAAAAAATTTAGAATTCTTTTTTGGCATTTGTTGCATTCGTCTGGGAAGCTTTGTAAATCTTTCTTCAAAATGGGTCAATGATATCTATAGAGTAGCATATACAATGAGCTAAGCTCTAACATTTAAACGATTGCGACAACACCCTTCATGTAGTTCCATCAATATGTTGTCCGCTTTAGGGTTGTCAACGGATGCTTTCGAATACAGATAGTGTCATATCAGTATCCGTATCTGAAATTATTTTGGGATACAGATAGTGTCATATCAGTATCCGTGTCCGAAATTATTTTCGGATATCGGATATCTGTTCCATTTAATTTTCGGATATTGAATATCTGTATCCGCTTAATTTTCGAATACGGACGGATATAGATATGTCGCTTCATCGGTAATGGATAAATTTAAGAGTAAATAAAAAAGTTTGAATCAACATAAAATAATTTTTATACTAATATTTATAAAAAAAACCAGGAAATAAAGAAATTTAATGATGAAACATTGCTTGTACTAACATCCATAAGCATATCCAAAAATATTCGAAAATTAAACACTAAAATTACCATTTTTCACTAAGAATAGACAAAAATTTATATCATAGTAATATCTAACAATTACAAAATAATTATAAACTCTATTTTTCTATTTTGAGTTATATATATTACATCAATTAGTCGGGTGGATATTTTTCGGATGCGAATGCCACTATAACTATATTTGTATCCGAAAAGCTTTTCGGATATCGAATATCCATATCCGCTTTTCGAATAATGCCCGATAACAGATATTTTTCATATTTTCGGATATGGATTCAGACGAATACCGGATTTTTCGGGTATTCATTGACAGACCTAGTCCGCTTCGTATATTCGTACATATCATAGCAAAGCAATGCAGTTAAAGCGATTAATGGCTCTATAGTGATAGAGATGTAAAAGGCTATAACGGAAATAAAACGAGATATAGCAGAAATAATGAAGGTATAAAAACCTTTAATAGATATAAAAAATCAATGTTAATTTATTTTCATTTTTACATCATTCGTGTAGGAATTGTTTACTCTCAAACAACAAAACTGAAGAATGTCATTATTTACGTAGTCCAAATTTGATGGCTATAATAGATTTTCAACTGATACCGATCACTAATATCTTAAAATTAGGTTTTTATCTCTACTTTGTTTATCTAATTAAAAAGAATATTTCCATAGTCTATTTATATTAACTTCGCTAAAGTAGATGGTAAAAAGACCTTTTTAGCAGATGTAATGGAAAATAGCAAGGTTTAAAACAGATCTACTGTTCGATATTGCTAAATTCAAAAGATCAACCATCGAAGAGCATTATATGCTATAAAGTGAATTTACGGAGCTTTAAATGCACTCAAAATCCTCATGTACAAAACACCATTTTCGATGATGAAGCAAGGCGCTTTCTTTATACCTTTCTACCTTCATTTGTGTATTTAATGACAGAACTCTTTGTTCAAGGAATTCCCATATTGGGTCATCCATGAGTTAAGATTGTCGATTTCCACAATGTATTCTACTACTACTATGATGTGGTGTTTTCATTGAATGGTACTTAAACTTAGTGGTTTATTTTTTTTTATTTTTTTTCCATTAATTCAGCAAAATAGTGCATAATATAACAACAGAAGCAACTAACAAATCCAAATCCTAGTGAAGCAAAAGAAACAGCGAAAACATAAACTAACAAACTTAAGCACACAAGTCACTGCTAACTCAAGGAGTAAAATAACTCCCGCAAGCTTGCAACCATCAAGATACTAGTCGAAGACACTAGTACAACAGGGACAGGAAGACAGCCAAGCAGATCCGCCTCCCCCACCTCACCACCAAAAAACGACTTCTCCTCCTTGGAAACCCACCTACGCTGCACACCCGCAAGGCATAGACACTCCCAACATACACCAACCCCTCGCCAACACAAGAGAAACAACCAGAATTGTACTGTTAAAGCTACCTCAACCCACAGACTCAAACAACCGCCAAGCAACAGATCCCCAAAAATACAACCACCACAAACCTTCCTGAACATCACGCCCCCAAACCAAGGAACAAGGCCTACCGTACAAGCAAAGCTCAACCCAGATCTAAGGCCAGGCAGCCCTGCAAAGTTGAAGTCGAGACTGTGAAAGCAAGGCGCGAAAAGGGGAAACTCCACTGGGAAACTATTGCGATTGAGGAAAATAAGAGGGAGGAAATCCAAAGGAAAAAAAAACAAATCTGGTAGTAGCTAAAGAGGGGAAAGTGCGTACGTATAGCACAAAAAAAGACAGAAATTAGAAGGATCCAAAGAACGAGAAGCAAAGGACTTAAAAAAGTGGAAGAGACGATGAAACGGATTCAGATCTGAAGAAGTAAACGACGAGCTGCAAGGAACCCACGCGTGACAAAATCAAATGCATTGGAGAGGAATAAAGTTAGAAAAAAAGGTGAAAAGAGCGGCGAAAACAGAAAAAGAAAGATTAAAAAGAAAAAGGGGGGAAGAAAGCATCTGTCGCCCTTAACGAACCCTTTTTGAGAAAAAAAACGCTTACATGTTCTTGTTGACCTAAACCTAGTGGTTCATTGATGCTTGCTAGTTAAACAAGCTTGCCATTTTTAGCACTTCCCTCCCTTGGGATTTGCTCAATCACTCCCACACAACACAAGCGAACAGAGCAATAGAGCCAAATACAAAATATAAGCTTCGTTAATTTCACTGAGATAATAACACTGACTGCACTGCATACAAGTACAATAAGTTCATAAGACTCAAAAATATTTAAGAAGGATATTCTGATGCAAAAAGGACTGACGTAACCCCGCATATCTATAATGATGACTGCCATACGGTAAGAACACTCCCATAAATTATATCCAACCGCCAAAAAGCCTTTGCTTTCTAGGACTATGAAAGAAACGAGCTGCTGTACATTTTGCATGGTAAATTACTGCTTTCTTTTACATGAAATAGCTGAGTTCTTTCTTCTTCCTCGATCCACCTTCACCGTATAAATCATTCCACTGTTGAAGCTCATTCATGTTCGATGATTCTGATGACACACTTGCACACACCTGTTTTGTTTTTTTGTTTTATCAATAAAACACATCAGCTTCTGTATAATCAAGCTGGTAAACTCACACACACAAAATGCCTACAGATGCAGCAATTACCACATGTAACTTATTTACTAAATTTGTTTCAAAATAAAGACTCAAAACATAGGTAATTGTTTCTATAATCATTCGAAGTATTTAATTTTTTGTTCAAACACACAATTTAAATTCAAAATTATGGACTCGAAAAAAAATGTCAATAGGTACTTTTGTGAACGATGCACAATCAGAATGCAAGTAATTAGAAAATGGTAATAAAAATCAAATAAAATGAATTTGACAGTTTTCTTGCTGGAATTTTCAAATTTTGATTGTAATGGTAGTAGAAGCTAAATGCATGTTTTTTAATTTACGAAAGACACCACAAAATCAAATGAACGTGTTTCACATTATTAATGCTAGATATGCTTAAACTTGAAAACAAAACCAAACCAAACAAATAAAGTTTGGTTTGTTATCCGATTCAACAGAACTAAAAATGTTTTACACTTTATGGTTGGAATATTCACTGTAATTCGAAACTATAAATATATGATTAAAGTATTCTTATTTACCGTTGTTATGTTTTCTAAAAGTAATTTTGACACATATATGATGATCAAAAATTACTTGGGTAACTAAACTAACTTAAAATATTTTATTATAACATCAATAATTTTGAAAATGTAATGAAATTTCGGTTAAACCAATGACCAACTAAATATTTTTCTGGACTGATTATAAACAAATCTAATTTCACAACCAAACGAAAGAGAAAAAAATAATTTGGCTTGGTTGATTTATTTGGTTTAACCAAACAATGCTCACTCTATTTTGCAGCAACCGTACCCATTCGTGAGGTACACCAATGCAAATCCAAGAAGAATTTGTAGATATTCAATCCATATATATATATATATATATATATATTATCATCTATCCAAAATTTGAGCTCGCTCCGACATTCGTAACATTTTCAGAATTTTAGCTCAACTATTCAGTGTTCAGACATTTATTCAAACCATTAAATTTAAACATAAAATATATTACTCTATGAATGTCGGAACGAGCTCAAATTTTGGATAGATAATAATATATATGTGTGGACTGAACATCTACAAATTCTTATTGGATACATATGTGTATATACATACATATATGTATATTGTGTGTGTGTGTGTATATATATATATATATATATATGTATGTATATGTATGTATGTATGTCAAAGATTACCTGTTCGTGGGCGAATTTGAAGTCAGCCATGGTAAGAGGACGAATGTCAATACTGGAATACAATGGAGGAGGAGGTCTCTCTTCTGCTAAAGCTGCACTTCTCTCCTGCAAAATGAAGAGTGATACAATATGACCAAATAAAAACAAATTGGATTTTCACGAACGTACCTTCTTTTCCTTTTCCAAAATCTCTCTAATTGGACTGTGTGCAGCAGTAACACAAAGATTCTACAGAACGAAAGATGTAATAAGATACATGACCCTAGCAACAGACAAACAAAACAAAGTACTAAACTAACCTTCAGGTCGCTTCCAGAATATCCATCAGTCATATTTGCTATTGCATCCAAATCAACATCAGGCGCCAAATCCTCTTTGGCAAGAATAACCTTGAGAATTTTTGCTCTATTTGTTGAGTCTGGTAAATTCACCATCAACCTGCGTGGCAATCGTCGTATTACTGCTTCATCAAGATCAAAGGGCCTATTTGTTGCACCAAGGACCAATACACGCTCTTTAGCCTTTGTGCGAAGTCCATCCCAGTTAAGCATGAATTCATTTTTCATTTTACGCATTGCTTCATGTTCTCCAGGATTTTCTCTTCGACCTAACATACTGTCTACCTGTAAATTTTGAATGATATCAGTGAAAAAAAAACCAGTGGAAATATGTTCATATACGTAATATATTGAGGAGCATGTGAAACATGCATTTATTCGCATCAATTTTAGGGATTGTTTTTGTTTTTTCAAGAAGAAGAAGTTCCCAGTATCATGAAATGTCAAAGTAGAGGCATATGGCTTTTAAGAAGACATCTGATGTACTAGGAATAGTTTACAACAAGTCCTGTAGTATCTATCACACAAATAGAAATGGATGAAAAATCATTTTTCTTATGTGGCATTTACTGCCTATTTCCTCGCACAATAAAATTTTAATTTGTTTTTATTTGTGGAAATTTTTGTTAGTCGATGACTGCGGCTTTTGCTCTACCAGCATTCTTGATCAACTAATATTTTAAAATAATGTGCCCAGAGGAGATCCAAACAGAAGGACGTCAGGGGTATTTCAAAAAAAACAAAAAAACATATTAGTTTAAGAAAAAATTGGAAATTATATATTAGAAATAGTGCGGTGCTAAGGGCACCGCACTTTGTGCTAAGGGATCCCACGGTCGGTCGGTGGTTGTAGGCCGAATGCGGCAAAAATAAAAAAATGCGTTCGGCGGTTCCCGTGGGACCCCTTAGCACAAATCGCAGCGCCCTTAGCATCATACTAGAAATATATGTATAACACACACACACACATATATATATATATATGTATATATATATATGTATATATATATGTATATATATATGTATGTGTGTGTGTATATATATATTGTGTGCGCGTGTGTAAAATTAAGTCAATCGTACAGTATGATTTTTATGAATGGAAATCACCTCATTCTCTTTGTCACGATCATGATCAGAAACAAAGCGAAAATTATTAAACGTTGATCCTGAAGTCTGAAAATTTATGGTGCATTTTTATAGTACAACAAATAGAAGAAAAGAAGTATCATCATAGAACAACGTAACTAGGAATTGTTTTCAATTGATGCTTTAGACATGTATTAGTTATGAGTAGCAGAAAAATGACTACAGTTCTGTTAACCATGTTAATTGTGTAAAGTATATATAATGAATACATGATCCAAACAGACTCCCAGCATTCCATTTAAAACCAACTAAACTGGGATATGTTTGTCAATAAAGTGTCAAATACAGCTAATAGATTATATATTTGGTTCGGGCTCATATAGCTCTATGGATAACATAAATGTTTTGATCTAATTATAGTTTGATGGTTGATGGAATGAGTTGCCTTAGATCTTACAAGTACATGCATTGCGGGATGTGCCCTTGTTTCAGCATTCTAAATGATAAAATTGATGTGTATGTATTGCGGGATGTGCCCTTGTTTCAGCATTGCGGGATGTGCCCTTGTTTCAGCATTCTAAATGATAAAATTGATGTGTATGTAGCCTTGTTCCATTAAGTGTGTTCAGAGTTTACAAGCAGAACTTATGTTAACAAAGAAGAAGAAGAAAGTAACCAATCCATCAATCTTGAGTGTGACTAGGTGCATGCTATATGCCCTGGACTTGGGGACCAGATTTACACCCATATTTATTGTACTAGTTTGGTGAGTAATGAATTTTATGGTTTTAGGAGAAACAGTGCTAGAAACATGAATGCTTTTCAAATAGCATTTAAAACGTAATTTACCAAATGTGCTGCCAGTAATACAAGCATGCAGATGAGCAACAGGTTAATATAAAGGTTCATTAGTCTATTACAGCAACATAAAACAGAACTAACCTCGTCAACAAATATTACACTTGGAGAAATTTTGCTTGCTAATGAGAAAACAGCTTTCACGTATTTTTCGCCTTCACCAAACCACTAAACATAGAGATTAAGTGTCATAACCTGAAAGTAACCGAAGAGCTGAATGAAATTTAATGCTGTAAGAACCTTTGATGTGATACTTGACATCGATATGTTGATAAAGTTTGCACCAGCCTCAGTTGCAACTGCTTTGGCAAGCATTGTTTTCCCAGTTCCTGGAGGACCAAAAAGCAATATCCCTTTGCAAGGCTGGCAAAATGGGAGTATGTTTTACTAACAGTATTAAAACAGACATGTATAACGTTGAGATCAATGGCATATCGGTGTCACTAAATGGTGTTCGTCTGGTGAATCAAATTTTGATGCAAATATCACAAGAATATGGTTCCCCATGAAGGACACATTCTTATCAAACAGCGAAAAATTTATTTTGATATTTTAATATGAAAAAGCATATCTAAACCTTAAAATAATCATAAATCATAAGACCTACCAGTAACTGAAAGTACAAAGAGTAAAAGAATACTGATTAAAAGCAACTGCCATATGGCCATTTTGATACCACTGAAAGGAGGGAGGAGGAGGAAAAAAAAGAACAGTTTTTTTTCGGGGGGGGGGGGGGGGGGGGTTACACTAAGGAATTGATATTGATTACATTCCCTAGCCGTCCAAGCTAACAATGCGGGTTCGATTCCCACTACACACCTATGTTAGTACAGAATACAATTTTTAATTGAAACATGATTGAGAAATAATTTGATACTGGATTCAGAATGAAATAAAATCGAATAATGATTAACGCTGTGAAAATAAAATATTATGTGAATGCACACTCAAACTGATGCTTTGTAATCCAGTTTGGTACATTTTACGGAAATGATGTTAAGATCGTCTATCAGATCAATCAATAATAGTGTAAACTTATAACAGTAAACTGTGTATAAAGGATGATATACATCATATAACAGTAAACGAGGAACATGATCATTTCTCAAACCAGATATTAAGTATGTATGCATGCAGATTAGAATAGGGAAAAGGTATATATATATATATAAACCTTTGTCAATTGTCCTCTGCAAAATAATTCCGGTCTTTGTAGTGGAAGCATGACCAGTTCCTTTAATGTATCTTTGACATTATCTAAAGCTCCTATGTCATCAAAAGTCACACCAATTTCGTCTGAAGGAATCACATCATTTAGAAGCCTTTTCTCAAATTCATTCTCAGTAACTACATCCTGAAATAAATGAAAATCAGAAAACAAAATATATGAAATTATAAATATATATATATATATATATATATATATATATCCATGGATATAAACGATTTATTCCAGTAATATACATACAGGAATCAAATAAACCTTAATGAGTAAAATCAAAAGAAAGATGGATAAAGAAAGATATAGCAAACATTACCTTGAGGGATTTCTTAGAGCTTTTGGCATCACTATGCATGCTTTGGAACATATCAAATCCATGTTTGATGCTTATCATAATAAAAAAAGGAGATTAGTCTTAGAAAATGGAGATGACTTGCTTAGAAGCAACTAATTTTTAGATACCTTTCACCAGAGAGTAACATTTTCTCATCCTTTGAAGAAGTTACCGGTTTCTTGGTTTCAAGGTGATGGCTCAAAGCAAAACCTACTATTTTATCAACACCTGTAAGACAGTCCACAATTAACAAGGCTGGTTTTCAAGTAAGGAAAATTATATCAGTTTAGTAGAAACAAAAAACTCACTGTCATTTGTAAGAGTTTGATCACTAATACAAATTGTCTCAAGTTCTTTGCACTCTAACCCACAGCAGTCTAAGAACTGCACAAAAATATATAATAAGGTTTCCGAAAATCGAAACGGCATTCAAATACTGAATCATAAAGTTTGAAGTTTAAACTTTCAAACCAAAAGTATATTCAAATTGTATAACTTATATTTGGAGGATTCATGTTTTAATGTGTATACATCCCCTTGTACAGCCAAGGTTTTACTCTATATAGATTACATTTATATTTCTAGTTAACTGTGTGTGTGTATCAAAATAAAATTTCAATAATTTATATTCTGAATATAATTTCAGGAATTTGATTTGATTGAATTTAATTCTCTCTTATTTCAATATTTTGTTAGAAAACGGCAAAATTTCATGGTAGTTACAAATAAATATTTTGATTTTCTTTTAGCATGAACTGAAAAATAAAAATTAAGTGATTTTGGTTAAGTTTTGAATCGTAATTTGAGAACTGAATCGTTACTGAAGGGACTTGAATTGAGATGGGATTCAAATCATAAGATATCAATATTTTTTATAACAATGATTAAAGGTCTACAACATAATGTTGCCAGTCAAACAATGAAATATACTAATGCAGAGAAAATGCATGCCTACTTCATAGGCAAAGTAGGATAAGAGCAGTGAGTGCCTCTTATCTTTAGCAATAACGATACTAAAATCTTAAACTGAGAAAAAAAAATATTAACTGCATGCTTTCTAGGTTGTGATGATTTATCAAGAGAAAATCAGTTTAAAGAAAAGAAGGTTCATGCCGACAATGTACACCAAAATGTTAGTCAGTGCAAAATGAATCAGCTTGAAAAAGGATCCAATTATTCTTCTTAATTGATAAATTTGCATGGACTTCAGAAAAATACTTTAATGAATGGATAGCAAGCACTTACAGCTTGAATGCTTGTAATATTAGCTTTAGCTTTAAGAGTTTCAACATCACGGTCCAATAGTTGTTTCCAATCTTGGATTTGATTTTCATCCTGGAATTATTTCAAAACTAAGTACGCGATACAAGATCATATGACTAAGAGAAGTTCAAAATAGATGCACAGCAAGATGCACCTGTGGAAGTTGGATTGACACTTTATTCGGAAAAAGTTTGCCAACATGTTTCATCAGTTTGGAAGTATCCTTATGCCGGTCATGAAGCCTGCTTAAACTATCCTGTTCATTAATAGCAGTTGTATTATTTAAATGTAGGATTAGGCATGTAAAATTTTGTAGTTCTAAGATAAGGAACAAACCGGGAAAGCAAAGTCAAGAAGTGCTGATTGGTTGCTTCCAAATTTTGTAAAAAGTAGCCCACTGGGATGCGACTGCAATGCATAATATTCTAAATAAAGTTAAAGCAGTTTGACAAATTAAGAAAAATGCATCAAAAATTACCTTCTCTTTCCGGTGGTCTGCTTGTGTCTGAGAACCAATAACAATAACACCTGGTGGCAACAATCCAAACTTTCCTCTCAACACTGAATATGATTCCATGCTTCCAGCAACAGATTTTTCGATATCTTTGATAAAAATTATAATCGGGCCAGATTTGATTTCTTCATGGAGAACCTCTATGAGTTCAGTAACGACATACTTATCAGAGTCTTCACAAACAAAAGATTCGGGTCGAAGTGAATCAGCTAAATAAGAAGAAAAGGTAAGTTGACAAGGACCAATTAAAAGCACGAGTAAGATTCAAAATAGAAGGAAAGAATAGTAGTAAGAAATACCACTGCAAAAGAAACCATGATCTTTTTCACATAACCCACCAAGATCGTTGCCATCACGAATCTGTTTGTCAAATCTAACTCCAAGTTTTGATGACCCGTTTTCTTCAAATGCAAGGAGTACTTTGCCTCGATAACCAAAACTCGGACCTCTGCATGGAAAGTGGTATGTAATTTAATGTAAGAGATCACATAAAATTATCCAGGCATTAATAGCCAATAAAAGAAAGGTTATAACTTCAGATTATAATGTCATCACTTACCTACAGTTCACAGAAGGAAATCCTGGTGACTGCACTGATCCCATATATCTCACCCTATCACCTATTAAGGCAGTTTAATGCTAAGTGTATTTAACATACAACCAGACAAAATGACATAAGTGTAAGTCTAACAATTACGAAATGCATTTAGCTAGGTAGCATAAATTCATCTTGTACATTGACCGGTGACATTTTATCCCCATAATTTTCTTTCCAACCAAATTTCAGCATGAACATGCCAAGAGAGAAAATTGGTTGATGTAGAATATCAGCCCAACCCGACTCTTAATGGCCCATTCTAAGCCATTAAACAATTTAATTTTGAAGAGTTCAAAGTATTCTTGATTCAAAGAAGAATCAACAATAGTAACTAAAGCACAAAAAAACAATGTCATAAATTAGATATATGATTTATTAGATGAGGAACTAGAATCAGATAATCTTATCATGGATATAGAAAACCAAGGCCACTTCTCCTTGGCCTACACAAAAGGGAGTCGACCTTATTTCAACATCGAAGGAATAAAGTTGATTTTAGGATAAAATGAGAATTTTTACTGCAATTTTAGAGTTCAGTGTCGTAAAGTGAGAAAGGTCCCATCATTCTTAACAGCACCATCAAAACTGATTTGGTTTTGTTAGCACACAACGGAAAGATAGATAGCATAAAGATTCGACTTGATCATTTGAAATGGGTACATGAAAACTGAGAATGGAGGATATTCCCTATTACAAAAATTTACGCGAGTCTTTCAAAGAAAAAACGACAAGCCAAAAGACACGTCAGATATGGAATAGAAGAAACTGATTTGAAAGACCATCAATCAAGTTGTAGAATGCATGGATGCTGGTGTATTTCACCATGTATCAAATGAAATCATGGTGCATGCTCCCTGAATGAAGCTAAAGCCTCTATCTGATTAAGAGGCCGTCACTAGAAAAGTAACATGTCAACAAGAACTACCATCAGAGTGAGCGAAGGAGACCAAACATTTTAACAACCTCTGCAATGCTATCAACCAATTGGCAACAACATATCTGAAGAAAGATGCGAACAATAGGCATTGTTGCTGCTTGCTTTTCTTTCTTTTTTTCCTGGATAACTGGAATATCTTTGCTGTCACTGAAGTGATTGTGCTCCAAGCAGTATAACGGTTATGATCAATGTTAAGGATAACACGATATATGATAAATGAACAAACTATAAAATTATGGTTAAGCTCCAACAGAAGTCATGCATAAATTGTGAAGAATAAAGATAGAAGCAGAAGAAAAGGTCTTAGTAGATAACCTAGAATACGTACTAGTAGTCGTTCTAAGACCAGATTCAATGAAAATAAATCATTACTGTGGTATTTTTGGACACAAGAACTATCATTGTATCACACATAAAAAGCTGAGAGGAAAGAAAGCAATGATTAATCGATGTATCAAAAGTAGAATGATACCAGACACTACTGCTTCCAACACATCTCAATACTTTCTTTTTCTTGGTAATGAATATTTACATGTATCTAAAAGTCAAGACCTTCAATGAATTGTGAATTCCACTGCACCCTTTCAAGCCACCCAACGAAAGGAATTAACCAACACACATAAAGAAGATAATTTTGGACTGTAAAGATGAACACTGAAAATTACTCAAAGTTGTTGGTATTAAAGACTTTAGTTTTCAGACTACTGTATATCAGCACTTGATGCTGAATAAATATGAAACATATTTCTAGCTACATCCTACTCTTTTATCAAACAGTCTAGTTGAACATCAAGGGCACAATCACCATGATGATGATCAAAGTGGAAGCTACTGAAGGATCATCCGTGGTCACAAGAGGCATCTATGAAATATACAAAACAAGTTGAATGCAGTGGGATCATCCCGTGCACCATCAGTGGCGGTATTAGATATCATTAAATACGAAACCATATCGAAAAAAAAAAAAGGAGAGGGGGGGAGGGGGGCGCAAAAATCTCACAACATCAAATCAACCGAATTATATCAACCTGCTGTAAACCATGAAACATTCTCTAACTTAAAATGGTTGTAAAGCAATATTGAATCACAGAATATTCAAGAATAATAATTAAATAAATGGTTTATAAATTAGAGATGTAATGTAATAAATAAATAAGAAAGTAGAAAATTTTGCTCCACAGATGTAGACAATCTGTTGATTGTTGAACCATGTAAAATCCAATGTGTTTTTCTTTAACCATTTATTAGTTGCATTTTAGTCTTTATTTGTTATTTCACTTCCAATGTCATCGGGGATTTTTTTTTTTTTTTTTTTTGAAATATATGTTCTACCGCTCCAACAACTACAAAGCAGATAATAAAATGGTAGTGTAATAAGGAGGTGCTACCATTTTCACAATATGTCAACGTTGATCTAGGTGGCGAAGTACCACAGTTTTGATGAATATGAATTATAACTGGCCAAACTAAGTGGTTTCCCGCAAAATTCCCAATTAGACAAACTAATAAACAGGAGCTAGCATACCTTCTTTAAATGAATGAGCCTTCGAGGACAATGCTGATGCTTCCTTTTTGGGTACGGACTGTGAATTAGATGCACCAACACCAGCCTTGATAGTGGGAGCCAACTTTTTATGATGGAACGTGCTTAAAGTATCTGCAATTACAGCAGCTCGTGCAGCTCTTTGCTTAGAATAAATAGCGAAATTTTCTGCCTTGACCTTATCCTTAACAGACTCCGCCTCTTTTGAGAGAGTACCCTATAATAAAATAGTTCATTGATATTTCAGTACAAAGCAAATTAATATTACATAAAGAAGAGAAGTAGAAACGAGGAATCTTACACCAGGTAGCAGAAGAGAATCCAATATCAGCAATTTGGCACCAAATTTTTTTGCAAGAGCTTTCGCTAGAGCCTCCTGATAGATTTCAGATCCTGCATAGCCATAGTGTTATGTGTGTAGACCAAGCAGGAGAAAACAAATTGTTAAATAAAAAAATAGAGCGACAACCAAGGAATATACCTGCAGGACCAGATAGAAGTATGCGCTGACTTAGAGAAGAAATTTCTTGGGATATTTCCATTTTGCACTCCAGATGCACATATGCACAGGATAAAAGAGCCTTCTTTGTAATCTCACTGTGTAGAATTTCAAGGTAAAACCTATTGAGTATTTGTGGTCACACTATACAATGCTTGATCAAATGCTGATTCAAAGTGCAACAAAACTAGAGATGTGGTAGAACAAAATAAAGGGTCAACGTTGTAAAAATCGTTAGGCAGATGTTAGGCGGTGAGCATGGACCAAGAATTGATGGTCTAGGCGGAGATTAATCGGATCTTGACATTTTTGATAAACTCGTGCATTTTGGATAAAATTTTAAGTATTTTGTATAGTAACAAATTCATAATGGGATTCCACAGATTTATAAGCAACCATGGGGACGAAATCACTAGAAACAAACAATTTGATGCTCAAGAGGCATCAAGCCTAAATTGATGCATAGATGATGCTTATAAACCAGGTTATATGCTTAAATTATTTAGTAAGTCTCATCTAAATGGACTAGACAAAAACCTAGATGGTAAGGCTACGCCTAGGTGGATCCATGTTGTTACAGGTTGAATGAAGCACTTCAAGGTTGATGTTCCAAAAAGTACAACATGTGAATAAAGTGATAAACAACGTTATATAAAAACAAGGAAGAATGATATAACGCCTATCAGCAGCCAGGCTTAAAAAAATAGAACTTAAACTCTTCGATTACTTCATCTATAGGACTCTACAAGGGATTCCTTGTTCTAAGTGCAAAATTAAGTACACAAAACACAGAGACTATGATACACCTGACAAATGACAAGCTAAAATAACAACAATGTGTGCATGCCTAACATGAATCAAGGAAGCTCTGGTAGTCATTTAACTCGTAAAAGAATTGGTAAGAACAGAGAGAAGTTCGTGGAAAGCTAAAATGTGAACATAAAATCACTGAAACAGATTGCAATAAACATCTATCACTTTAGTATTGTTCCAAACAAAGGAGGGTTCACCAACTTTGTTCAGTATAAATTTGACCTCTGATGAAGATAATAGTGTGGCACTTGCACGTTATATCAAGGATTTTGCTATCCAATGGGCATGCACTGTATTCATAACAGCTTCTTGCGATGTTACGATTTGGCTAAACCATTTAATGAAACACGGGATAAACCGTTAGCACATGTAAATGCAATAAGCTGAATACCTTAGATAATATGGAAAAGATTCAAAAGAAACATCTATGTTGTTGGAATGGATTATATCCTTCTTCAAATTATCCTTAATGATCTGGCATTTACTAGAAGGTGAAGTTGAAGAAGAAGCAATATCCTTGAGAGCCCCTCTCTGCTCCTCTGCTATTTTACAGACATTGCCGCTTATATCCAGTTCAGGAGACAGTGTACCTATTAACAATTGGTTAGCATTTTTATAAATATAAAAATAAAATAAATTACACCTGCTGTCCTTTTTCGCATAAAAAAATCTTATAAAATGGTTGCTTACAAACAGGCTGTTGAGACTGAGGAGAAAAAACTTTGTTGATATTTTTGAGTGATGCCAATATTGATGCATCTTCATCTGCTGATGTATCCTCCATTCTCGTCTCAAAAACATCATCTTTTACAGGCTCGTCCACTGCTTCTGCAAGGCTATTTGAAGAAGGCAAACGTTGGGTATTTTTGTTAGAGAGTTGCTGATATATCTGCATATATAAGCTAAGGAATACATCTGAAGAAGGAAGAAAGAATGGAAAAAATATCCAACAATGTTAAAATACAAATATGTAAGCACAATGCAAAAGGCTCTACATTATACTTGGATTTGAAACGATCAGAGCTCCTGCGAGAAACAGTCCTACCTCAATGTAAATATGCTTTAAGCTATACACAAACACACATTTATGTATATACATAATTGCAAGTCTGTGCGCACACACATGCATTTATGCATGCATATATACATACATATATACACACACGAATGCACATATACAAATAATTTAAAAGGATACATAAGCATGCTTCCCCGTTCCACTAAATACAATCTCATCTCCAGCAGTAAGAACAAATTTCGAATTTTTCCTCATTGTCTTCCCATTGACTTGGACTATTCCTCTACTTCCCAGAATTTCAAGTGAGGCAACTGATGTGCCACTTTGCTGACATAGAATAATAGAAACTTGCATATAGACTCAGCCGATAACACCTCAACTTTAGCCAACATATAAAGCTATTAATGTGTACCTCCTCAAGTTTCACCTTGCAAAGAACTGAACTGACTGGATCATTAAGCCGCAAATGACAGTTTTGACTATGGCCAACAATAAACTCTTCTCTAGCCAGTGGTTGATGAGGGAACTGTCCGTAATAAACAAATAAAATTAATCTGAAGTGCATTGCTCGTACTGGCCAATGGGTTCAATAATTCTTTAACACTGGAATGAAATATACATTTTCTACACAAAAAATATCATGCTATGACCACAATTACATCTAAAACGTGTCAATATCAAATGCATTCTCTGCCCCAAACACATATGGGTATCGATATATATATATATATATATATATATATATATATATATATATATATATATATATATATATATGGGAAAGTTTATTTAGACACAAAATTTTGACACAAATGATGACACAACTGATTTGCACCGTTGGATTACCCCATGAATTCCACCTCTACATGTAAAGACAAAAAGATCTAATGGGTTCAAATAGCCGAATCCTATATGTGTGTATATATATATATATATATATATATGTGTGTGTGTGTGTGTGTGTGTATGTATATATAGGCAAGCGTTCCACAACACCCCAAACAATGTCAGCACCACTTTGGCCCCCCTGTTTTCTACCACATATATGTTTTCTCTATCTTCCCGCTAACTTTCTTTAATATAACTGAGTAGCTACAAATGAGGTGCATTTGGGGTGCTCCCATATAGGGGTGCCCCATTAAACCTACATCATATATATATATATATATGTGTGTGTGTGTGTGTGTGTGTGTGTGTGTGTACATGTCTAAAGGGAGGTGCGTGTATGCATGTGTATATTCATGTGTGTGTGAATACATGTGTGGATATACACATATCAGCCAAGGGGTGTAAAGTTCAAAGGTTCCGGTCGGAACACCGGGATTCTGGCCACCTCGGTTCGGTTCCAACCGGAGGCAGGACGAGATTAGGGCAAAAACTCATTTTTGCGCTAATCTCATCCTGCTTAAACTCAATTAAAAAATACAAAAAATTTGAATCTATGTGGTAGGAAGATGCTCAAAAGCACAAAGCAAATAGAAAAGCAATAGCATTAAAAGAATCGGGAAAATTAGTTACCTCCAACCAAAATCGAGCTGGAACTTTAAGCAATTCGCGTTTGATTGCATTTAGATCGAAAACCTTTATTACGCTGAAGTTGATTGAGCAGTATATCTTTAAATTCTATTTATTTTTTAGTCGACATCGGCTTGCTCTGCAGCATAGAAGGCAGACTTTGGCTTGAGAAAAGATGAAGAGAGATTTAGAAAGGGCATAGGATTGTATGGTTAGATTCGGGTAGAATGTTAATTGGGCTGCTGAGTTAAATTAAATACAATGTAAAAGGCATGTTAACTTATTATATGGGATCTGCCAATTTAAATTGCCATAAGGTTCTTTCTCCTTGATTGGATCTGCTTTGTTTATGTAATTTTTATTTATAATGTTCAATTTAATATAGGCTAACTAATAAATTATATATTTACTTTAAATTTGATATTTGATTTTATTCAATTTATGTAAGTTGTGAAAATCAACTAATGTTATATGACAATTAGGACTGAAACTAAAACCGAAAAATCAGAAATTCACTGAAACTAAGAAAAATTCAAATGATCAAAAACAAGACGGAAACTTAATTCTTGAAGCTTGGTTCAAACTTCGATTATGGGATAAATCGTTTGATTTACGTGGATATCTATGTTAGAGACGAAAAAATCCTCTTAGTTTATAAGCTTGTTAATTGATGCAAAAGATTTGTAAACTTGAAACCTTTGAATACATGGTCCAAAGAATTACCATTTTGGAAGTGACGATCAGGATTGTCCTTGACCCAAGACGACCAAGGCAGTCCAAGTGGTAAGGACAAGGTTTGCATGTTTTTCTAATTTGCAAGTTTTATCTTTAATTTCATATAATATAATTCATAATTCAAACTGAGAGCTTAGCACAGTTGTCAAGGTTTTCAGCTTTAACTTAAATTATGATGGGTTCAAGGTCTGTAGGCAACAAAATTGAATTGTTTGATAGTTCTTTTTGCTTGATTTTAGCAAAAACTAATCCACTATATGTATCATGTATGTGGAGGGGAGTCCACTATATAATAGACTTTAGGTCTTTTTTAATCTCAGGGACAACTGTAGTGATCAGCAATATTTTACACTCGCGCACGCGCACAGAGAACGAGAGAGAGTTGAGGGGGGGGGGGGAGGTGGGAAGGAAGGACCCCTCCATGATAAATCTTCCATGACTATGGCAGTTTACAATATAAATGGTCATCTTCCATGATAAATGTACAAATCAGCATGGAAATTATCTGATGTTCAACCATGTGTCTTTCCCTATCAACCCTGAGAAAGCGGAGTAAGCCATTCTATCAGAACTTAAAGATTATTTGTCCTTCTTTGGTGCAAACTCCATTTGGGAATTATCAAGATTGAGAAATTAGTAACACAGAAGGTTATTTTTAAGCCCGTCTAAATGGTAATAATTTGGATGTTCTGCAGATGATTGCCACCATTATATATTTTACATGACAGTCAAACCTAGTAACTGATATCACATTGTCACCATACATTAGTTGATGCTGATATACCAACAAACTGTTACTTCAGGAATGAATTTCAAGCAAATAACAAGCAAATAATATTGCTTATCGGTCAATAGGTATCTCCAGCACACAGTAGAGTACAAAGTGATTGAAAGCAAGAAGGCATTATTAAGTTTAGACATGCACACAAGTTTAGCATGAAACAGAAAACGTTTTCAACAAATAATATCCTGCTTCTCAGTACAATGCAGGCCAAAAGAAAAAAGAACCTCAAGCATTTAAGATTCTACCAGCAAAATAAAAATTAAACCTGAGCAGATTGCGAGAGAAATTTCCCCCATGGATTGCCTGTTTCTTGCTTCTGTTGCTGCTGCTGCTGCACATTCCTTTGAGCAGTAACCTCATTTCCCACTCGACTTATAACTTGATCCACGGGTAACACTAAAATTACGGGACGGTGAAAATAAACTTTCGGAAAAAGAAGAAACTTTTAAGAAATTAAGCAACCTCAAGACCAACAAAACCTGTCATTAGAGGAGGTTCTGAAACCTGCGCCTGAACATTCTGCAAAGTAGAGCTCGCATCACCGGAATGCTGCGATTTAGGGACGGAATTTTCGACCGGCTTCGTCTGAGAATCTTCCGGCAATGGAGAAACCGTTGGCTGAAAAATATAATCAAGAAACAACAGAATTTCACAAATCACTCGTAATAAACCCAAATCGTGAAATCCGCCGAAATCGTACCTTGATACGTTTTGAGCTTCTAGAAGAAGAGGGAGACGAAGATGAAGAAGATCGCTTGTTATTGTTGTTTGAATTCGAATTGTCGGAAGTTGCGCTTCTTCTTGTTTGCACCATGGTTCTGCTAGCTACTTCCACTACAAAGATCTCCCCTTTTCAAATTTTGAATTTTATGATGTCGCCTGATCTGAATTTAGGGGAGGAGGACGAAAGGGAGAAACCCGAGAGAGCAGCGAGAGTTTATGTACTGCTTATTTTAGTCTACTTTTGACATTCACGAAATAAATTAAGATACATATCATTGCTATAATTAGAAATGGATGCAATTATAAATTATAAAGAAAAAATAAAGTTGTAATCAAGAAAATCCAATTAAGGTTCAGTGAACCGAATACCGATTTCATCATTTGGCATCAGATATATATTAATGTGTCACAGAGCGCGTTTTGCACATGAATCGTTTTTCTACAAATTACATATTATTAATACATTCAAGATAAATTGATTTTCATAAATAATTAATCGTGTTTTTACGATGAAATCGTATGTAGATAGTTAGAAAAACTCTTTCTAAGTTGCAAAATCATTATTAGTTTGTATTTTATTAATTAATAAAAAAACGAATTTGTAAATGATGTTTATTTGTTTGGATGGTGTTCATTTGTTATTTATTAATTTTAAGCATGAAGGTGTATTTTGAACATGACCATACCTTGGATTTTTTGTACCTAAATCACACTGCAAAACCAAGGTCTTTGTACAAAAAATAGTATCATTACCATTGATTAGATCATGAAAATAAATAAAAAATTGTGAATAGCGAGAAGAATAACAAAAAAAATATTCCTAACAATAGTTCAATTAATTTAACAAAATTCACATGAATTACTTATGAACAATTTTCAAGTCTTTTGACAAATATTTTCATACTCAAGCTCATTTGCTAACCACTAAAAAATTAACATTACCTGACCATAAAAAAATCCATTACTCATTACCAAAGCTCCAAATCTATCCATATTGTACAGTTATTCTAAATAACAAATTAACGTCAAAGTAAAGCACACAAAAATTCAAATTGAACGGTAATTCAATTTGAAATATGCAAGTACCATACTATTTGTTGACGATCGATTCGAACAACCAAATGTCAACACTCAAATCCAGAAAATCCAAACGTAAAGTGCTGAAAAAGTAAAGAACACCAAGAGATTATAGTGGTTCGACAAGTTGTATCTACGTCCACTGTGAGGTAATCTTTATTGTTTATACTGTATGATTACAAGTACAGTCATTTTTTATTTACGGAAAAGTAGAAAAATGAAGCGAAGTATTGGCCATGGCAAAAGTCTTTTGCTTCTAAGTGCCAAGATGAAAATCTAAGAGCCCAAAAAGATCCCAAGCAAAAAAATCTATAGAAATGTCTCCAAGACAAGGGAATCCTCATGCCAAGCCAAGAAGAAGTCCAAGCCAAGCAAAAAGAAACCAACAAAACCCCTCTCAGGTCCATTTCTCATATCTTGAAGGGGTATTTATTGGTAGGGATTGGAGGGAGAGTGGGTAGAAGAACGGAAAACACGGCCCAAGAGGCCCAACCACATGTACCAATATCGGCACCGAACCCGAGGTCGGTATCGAGCTCTCATGCCTTAGCCAAACTTATGGAGCTTCGATTCCATTAAGTTGATCCTAACTTCATATCCCAGAGTCCAAAATCCGGAGCCCCGAATCCAATTTGTTGAGTCCACCGATCCTAATTTTGCACTGATCCAAGGGTACGAAATTCCCATACTGACCACGCAACACTTAGAGGATTTTCACCGATCCTTGAACCATCCATAAGTAATACTGATCCCCGAAGACTTGGGGGATTCATACCGATCCTTGAACCTTCTGTGATCCTTACCGATCCCGGTATACTTAGAGTAAATTTAGAGTATGTGAGGAGTTGACCAAGCTGAATACCAATCCCGGGATACGAATGAAGGAATACTGATCCCGAGGGTTGATGAGAAAATGTCGATCCTGCTTGGGGATTCACACTGACCCCGTATGGGGATTATAACACCCCATAAAATATACCCTAAATAGACATTAGCAATTAAATTAAATATAAACAATAATAAATTAATAAAATATTAATGGGCTGACAAGAAGAATTTTAGATAATCGAGAATAAGGCCACGAAATATTACTATTATATTCTCGGCGAAATTATGATCTGTTTTCATATTTTATTTATCAGAAACGGAGTTCGTATGAAGTAGTTATTAATAAAACAAGTTATACGTAAATTATATACACACAAGATTTGAAATTCAAACCAAATGAATATAATTATGTAGTATAATTATATACTGATTGGCACAATGTAACATTCCCTAGAAATTTGAAATTGTGTGTGTGTATATATGCAAGAGGGGACAAGAATAATCAAATAACGGAAAGAATCAATCAGTTTAATATTATAATTAATATAAATTAACAACATGGAAACAGATCTCCCTGGCTTGACCAGAGAAAGGGGTCAATCTCCCTCCTGGTCATAAGAGGGAGAGAGGCAATGTTTTGAGATATTTTTATATAGTTTTACTTCAAACGGACTGTTCAAATTTAACATAACTAATCCTACGGTCCATATACACACTAGCTACTATAAATAGACCCTCCTATTCTCTCCCCAAACCCTACACTTTATTCTATTATACGCCTCCATTTTGTCCCTCCACCATTTCTTAATTCCAAAAGAATAGTTAGGCTTCTTTGCTTCCTCTAATCTATATTCTATCTCTTCTAATCTAATTTCTAGATAGATTATGGAATTAAGTATAATATATGTGTGTGTATGTGTATATATATATATATATATATATATATATATATATATATATATATGGAGAATTTAGAGTACGTTGGTTTGAAGATTAAAATCCAGATTTGATAGATTCTACACTAAACCCAATATTTTTCCCTTCTTATCTCTTTGAGTAGAAATTACATCAATTTTCTATTTTCTATATTACACTACACCATAATGGTCATTTGGCAACCCTTTTTTTTCACAATCGCCAACACTTATTTGTGTTGTAGGGTAATAACAATAATAAGAGTTGCTATATTAAAAAAGTGTCGCTAAAAATACATAATTATAATTTTTTTATTGGCAACGCTTATATGGGTTGGTAGCGCTGATTTCTAAGGGTAAAAACGTAAACTGCCTTCCGTAACCCTATTTCCCATGTGCCAATCGTTTGTCCAACGCTTATCCAAGAAGCGGCCGCCTAAATCGGATTATCCAAATCCGTTTTCAGAGGAAAAAAAAAGCAGCATGCCGAAGATTCATTCGCGAGTAGATTACAATCCCGTTCAGTCTCGATTTCATTATCCAAGAAGCGGCCGCCTAAATCATTATCCAAATCCGATTTCATTCTCGATTTCAATCCCATTCAGTCGCTTCAGGTATATTTTATTTTTATTTTTGCTCACTTAAATCCTATTTTTGTTGATTTGCCTCTACGTGTCTCATCGGGTTATGTGGTCTGATTTTTGACTCTTTGTCATGGTTTTCTATTATTTTCCAGAAGCAAACGTTTATTGGCTTGGATGCTTGGAATATCGAGACTTGAGTATTCTAGTTGTAACGGATGTGTGGATAGGAAAGCAAGATAAAATAATTACACTGATGCATTGAACTAAATCGTCATTTTTTATGTTTTTATGAATTACAGGGCATGCGAAAATATAAAAGTTTTAAACAGACTGTAAACAGATTAGAAGAAGCTGCTGTGTCTTGTAGGGGACAAGAGAGAGTCCAACTTCTTAGATGATGGTTGGTTGCATTGAAAGAGGTAGAGAGGACCTATGGAGTTAGTCTGGTAGATGATAAAAGTGTAGAACAAATCCAGCATTTCGATGAGTTGGTCTGGTAGATGATAAGCTACTGTTATTTCCTTGTTTAACTGACATTCTAGCATCGAATTTTCGTTCGACACATTTTATTATAGGCTTTCATGTTTTTTCATTTGCTTGCAGACTTTGTTTTATAGGGGAAAGGAAGTTCACAATGGAATTATTAGTAGTATTCAGGATTTAGCAAAAGTAATTTCTGGCTACCAAGATGAAGTACTGGTATGCATCTTCTTATGTTTTTCTTCAGCTAATTACCTTTCACCAGTTAAGCTAAAACATTGGCTGTTTGCATAGCATAAGTAATTTTAGTACCTAATCACTAAAGATTTTCCAGAGAGTTGAGAACAGCTACAAATTTCAATAGGGAGGGTGATATGAATCAGAAATGGGTATGGCCTTCAGGATCTCCATGTAACTGTGTTCTATGTTGTTCAGGTCTGACTGCCAAGGAGAAGGTAAAAATACACATCTGTGTGTAAATACAACATATGCAACCATTAACTACTTGTAATTGTTTTTATATGATGCACATGCATGCACACACAAATGTATGCTTGTTCTTATGTATCATGCATGCACTCATATGTAATATTTTTCTTTAAGGATGTCATGACTGAGTTTACAAAGTTAATACCCAATCAACACTAGTTAGTTGATCAATTAAAAGCATGAGTTGTCTTTTAGGTTCTGTTAGCATTGTTTGTATCATTGATTAATTGGAAGCAGCTAAATCGTTGAAGCTTCTCAATAAAGATTACCAACTAAGGTGATTTTTTCTGTGTTTTTATCTTGTTAAGAATACGTTAGTGATATACGTTTGTGCTGGCTGGCTTTTTAAAATAAAAAGTTAGATCTTGCCATTGTTGTGAAAGAGAATAAACAGCTGAAGTTTGTGGCATAAAAGAATGTGAAAAAAGGGAATAAGAACAGTAATTGAAAATATGGACATTCCAAGAAGGAAACAAAAGGCATTTCAAGTAGTACTGTCAATTGAGATTGGGTTGAGTTCAGTTTCAGTCACCAGATCTGGCAACAAACTTCATAGTTGCGTATCTTACACAGACCAGAGAGTTTATGTCTAACTTAAGGTCCCTGGTGGGTATTCCTTTGGGTTTTGGACTTGAAAATCGAACCCTATGCCTGAACTGATTTATTGCAGTTTTTTTATTGTGCAGAATAAGCTGTCGACAACACTAGTCAGTTGATCAAAGTGGTTTCATTCTCCTTGAATGTTTAATCGGTCAATCACATAGTTTGTGCTCTATTGGCTGCTTCCGTGTCAGGTATTCTTTGATTGATTATTTAGTATGATTTCTACCCTTTTTGATTTTATTTAGTTCTCGACGTCAACTTTTTACGCTGATGATTATATGGGATTTAAATATTGGATTGATTCCACATATTTCGTATATTCACCGATTTTAAATTACGGTTTTGAATTCTTTAGTTATGTTTTCTTGGTTATGTATGTTTGGTCGAGCGCTCTTGATAATTCTTTGACGCGTTCATTGTTCAAACATATTATTGGATATATTTTTGAGTTCACTTGAGACTTAACATCGAACTGCATCTGTTTTCAAGACTAGTTTATTCTCTTTTAACTCTGAAACACAGTTTAGACTAAAAAACAAAAGAGTTAGTGGATGTATGAAAAAGAATCGGTGGTGATATCAAATACAGTTCTAACCATGGATAAATTAACTTTGCTCAAAAATTGCTCCTACTACTCCATATGATATACATGGAGAAATAAATTAAATAATGAACTAACTATCCAAAAGAATTTTTACCTTCTATTTGCTGACGAACGCTATTCCAATTGAAATATAACATACAATGGTTTAAAATAATGCCTTGAGCATAACATAAAATGTTTGACATTAATTCAACCAAACAAAGCTAATTTCTTGATAACATAAAACTTAAAGTTTAAAAAAAAAACAAAGTTAATACTCGATCCCTTCCTGCTAAAACAACAACATCCGATAGGAGTAATAATAACCAAATCATTCTTTATGGCTAACTAATAAAAAGAATGTCATAAACAATTCCGTGTTAATTAACTACGTACTTATATTTGTGCTGCTTACTAATTAGTCCTTTTTTTTACAAGTAAATACCGTTAATAATGAGCCGCTTGCATTTGTGCAGGTTAATAATTAGTCATGTTAATTTACAACAGAAATTCTTGTGCATAATTATACTGTTATCAAAGAATTCAATTGGTTGTCTTGGATATCCTAAAATCTAGTGCTACTTATTATCGTAATGTGTCCTAGGCTTCAATTTCATGTACACAAATTATATAGGTTTATACTTATGTAATGTCGTGCAACCGATGAAATAGTATTATGTGAAGGGACCGATGAAAAAGTTGAGAATGTGAAAACTTTGATATATCAGAAGATAATTAAATCGAGCCGACATGCTCTGTTTTTCTGAGCCTATGGCTCAGTTTTTCTGAGACTGTGGCTCAGTTTTGCTGAGCCTTATGGCTCATAAAAACTCAGCCGTAAGGCTCAGCAAAACTGAGCCTATGGCTCCATTTTTCTAAGCATATCGCTCAGTTTTTCTGACCCTTACGGCTCAGCAAAACTGAGTCGTTCGGTATTATTGATCACTCCGAGCCTGCAAGTTTATATTATTTTGTGCGAGATGTAAACTCATGTTTTTCTGTTTTTAACAAGAAACTGAAATTTTTCAATTTAATGTGATATTCAATGAATGCAGGCACTTCTAGAGGCAGCGGAAGAAAAGAGAAAATTTGAAGAAAAGAGAATTTTTAGATGGAGGCTTTGTTATATGGGCAGAGTTTCGTATTTGGTATTTGTAGAATCTTATTTATGTATTGAATTTAGCAAACGAATTATGTATTGAATTTGACATCTTAATTATGTATTATGCTTGTTTATTGTTAACTGATATTCTATGTCGTTATGTGATTATGAATGTTATCTATTAGTATGCATTGAGTTTAATATTAGTTTTTGATTCATATTAAATATCGTCTATATTATCATCATGTTGGTTATTAATTGACTATTAATGTTAGAATATGCGAGTTGCTAATACATATTTTTGTTATTGTTAAAATTTATATTTGTTGGTGAATTAAAATTTTGCAACATGTATAAGCGTTGCAAACAAAAATCTTACAACACTTATAAGCGTTGGTAAAGAAAATCTACCAATGCTTATAAGCGTTGCTAAAGAAAATCTACCAACGCTTATAAGCGTTGCGACTGAAAATATACCAACGCTTATAAGCGTTGGTACTAAATTGCCACCCCTCCATAGCAACACTAATAAGCGTTGTTGAAATTGTTTGCGACAGTTATACTCGTTGGGAATCACCTGTTTTGGTGTAGTGTTATGTAATGTAGATTTGGATTTTTATGCCTAAAGGGGTCTGGATTTTCACAAAAACAAAATATAAACAAATCCTCTAAATCTCTTATAATTTGCGGAAATGGTCAATCAATCGGTGTAAATTTGGTTTTGGTCATTGATGTAATAAAATATAGGCTTTTGGGTATTGTACAGTTTCTGATAATGGTCTGATTCACTTCCTTGTAAAATTATAAAAAAAATGTATGGCATAAGACTTGAGTATTGTAGATTTAATAGGTTTAAGCTTCTATTTTTACAATAGATAGTTTGAACGTATTATATACAAATCACTAAAGTCTTAAGTTTTGTGTATATATATAAATCATATGAAAAGTGAAGCAATGCCAAAAAGGAGATTTTATATATTGTACCATGTCTTGCTTTTATTATTGAAATAATCTTTAAACCTTGGTTACAAGTTTTTGTGTATATATTTCTATTTCCCTGTTGATTGAATGTGATTATACATGTTTATGCCATACTGTTGAAGTTAGGAAAATAAACTTATAAACCTTATTTTGATGTTAGGATTGACATTTCAACGGTTTAGGATGTTTCTTACGTATGCTTAATTAACATTTTATTATTACTATTTATAACGTAATTAACGTATTATAAATGCAAATTAAATTCATATTGAGAGCGTATTAAATGCGTTAAATAGGAAATTTTAATTATAAATGTTCCACATAGGAAATTTGTACGTGATGCAAGTATTAATGGCTTTTATTAGTATTAATGACATATATATAGACACGAGGTTAAATCCAACTTGTAGTAGAAGCCTGCTCGGAACCGACCGGCATACCCGGCATCTACAAGTTAATCGGGTTGATGTCAGAGGTCTAAATGACATGATCCATTAAAATTATTACACAAGGACGTGAGGTTAACCCCAACTTGTAGTAGAAGTCGGTTCGGAACCACCCGACAAATCCAGCATTTACAAGTGGTCAGTTTAATGTGAGATGTCTTGTGTGTGTATAGCATGTATATATATATATATGTGTGTGTGTGTGTGTGTGTGTGTGTGTGTGTGTGCGTGCGCGCGCTTGAAGTAAGCATGCCTTGAGGGGGTACTAAGTGATTGGCCTATCTTGTTGGGTGTTAAGTGGTTTGGACATTAGGCCTTTTCTAAGTTTATTCTTTAGAAGGACTAAAGTATTAGGCCCGCCTTTTTAGGTCTTAAGTGGTCATTGGGACTTCCTTTCTCTTATAAGGTATTAAATGGTCTTAGTTAAAACGATAGATGTATGAGTAAGGTAGTTCTCCGAAAGTTGTCTACTTCTTATCTAAGGGTTATGTGAGAGCATACCTAGGGATGGGTAAATAAGAGTTTCTAAGAACATGTTAAAGGGACCGCCTGTCTAAGGGAAGTATTAAGTAGCTAGAAGTCCACCTGTAATGACAACTAGATGGTAAGAAAGGGGTCTGCTGGGGGAACGTCATAAATGACGGTTAGTCGTCTACCATCCTGAGGTAATAAGTGATTGCTTACTATCTCTCGATTTACATTGAGAGTATATTTAATAACATTGACGATTATAAATTGAGGTATTAAATGACAAGGGTCCGCCATAGGGTATTAAGTGTGTTAGAGACTGAGATGTTGATGGTGATAGTTTTGATGACAACAACCTTGTTTCAACATTGTTTCAATTATTATTATTATAAAATATATACTAACGTTATTATCTAGAATATATATATATATATTAGGGCTGTCAATGGGTCGTGTCGGGTCGGGTTCGGGTCGGGTAAAGTCAGGTTTGGGTCGATTTATAAACGGGTCGGATCAGCCCGTTTATTAAACGGGTCATATTTTCCCAACCCTAACCCGACCTGTTTATAAACAAGTTGACCCAACCCGACCCGCGTAACCCATTTAACTAAATGGGTCATGTCTAGTCATGTTGGGTCGGGTTTACCCGTTTGACCCATTGATAGATATTGCCTACTAATATGAGCAACAAAAGAGCCGAATCACCAGCATGCAACATGCACACTGTTATATAATCACCAACATGTAACAAGTTGCAAAGTCACCAACAGACAACACTATATAAAGCACGAAATCACCATATCCAAAAATAATTTTCTATACATAAATATATATTCCCATACTGTATAAATTAAAGACTACCAGTATGGAAGAGATGCAGTTGTTATAAGTAAAATATAACTAACAACATATAAGAATAAATTAGTAAAATATAACATCTTACATATACGAGCATACTGATTACTGCATACATAAAAGATTAACACTAACAGTATACATAAAAGACTAATATTATGGAAGAGATACAACATATAATCGGGTTTGGCGGGTTTAAATCAGGTTAGCGGGTCAACCCTAAACCCACCCGTTTATAAATGGGTTAAATTCGGGTTGACCCGAAAATGACCCGCTAACTAAACGGGTCGGGTTAACCTGCTAATTTCCGTGCGGGTTTCGGGTCAGGTCACGGGTCGTGTAGGAAATTGACAGCCCTAATATATATATAGGAAATATTTACAGGAAATGATTATTGAAGACTGTATAGTTCAGAGAATCAAGATTTCAAAGTAGAAGAGTTCAAGATTCAAGACTCATGAGTATCAAGAATTAAAAAGTTCAAGAGTTCAAGATTCGAGACTCATGAGTGTCAAGAATTAAAAAATTCAAGAGTTCAAGAATTGCAGAGTAATTGTGTCTAGTTATCTTGTTAAAACTCTGGTTAGCACTAAATTCTGATTTCAAAATTAATTCTGATTTCAAACTTCTTTTCAAATGATTTCAAAATTACTTCCTTGTTTTTAAATCTATTTTTCAAATGATTTCAAATTTACTTCCTTATTTTAAATTTATACTTCTTTATTTCTAGAAATATTTCAACTCCTGAAATGTATTGTAACTCCTGTTTTTAAAATTATACTTAATATATTTTAACTCCTAATTTAAATAAGTTTTACTAATAAATTTAATACTAATTTTGTTATAGTTTTTATATTTTCAATTTTCTTATTTATATTAAGTTTAAGATATATTTATAGTTTTATATATATACACTTTTATATCATTTTATATTTAGTTTTTAATCATCTTTTTAATATATGTTTTAAAATATGTTTTTATTTAATATACTCTATTTCAATACAAAGGAAAATAGTTTGTTTTAACTTAGGAGTTTCCATAATTTATTCAGACATTACTTGATTTAATTTAAAATTTTGTTTTTAATTTTTTTTTTCAAAAGGATGTCGACATACTAGTTTGTGTATATTGACATAGGAGCCATTAGATTGTTTTTAAATTTTTGAAAAGTCGTGTCTTTTGAATTTAAATCTTTTCTAAAAGGATGTGGTTGTTGGAAATCTATATAAAGGCTTCAAAATTTGAAATTCTTAATTAGTTTTCATCTCCTTCTTCTTCCTTAATCATTCCACCATTATTCTTCTTAATTTATTAACTTTCTGCAATTATATTCCCGATTTCCATAGAAATTATATCATTCTTATTCTCTTTCAATTCTACATCATACTCTCTTTGAAATTCAAGTGCTACTCAAGAGTTATAGGCTGGTTGTAATCAAAGATCGCAAGATCAAGTCCTATCGAGTCAATACTACAAAAACTGATAAGAGAAGGGTGTGGTAGTGTCCCGTATAAATCTACTAGGTGCGATTATGTCCCATAAATCGATTAGGTCATGTAAACTTATGGCCGGTAAAATCAACTAATTCTCACTATACTTGAAATCAGTTGGGGTGTGTCCTTGTTACCATGAAATCAAGGATTGTAATTGGATTTATTGAATAAAAATCCTCATCAACCAAGCGTTGTGTGGGACTGGATATAGGGAATTCCCGAACCAGTATAAGATCTTGGTGTGTACTTTCCTATTTTATGTTCCGCATATGTGATTGATTCAATGATTTGTGATATCTGTGATTTGCATAACATTTTGTTTAATTCAAAAAGAATTCAAGAAATTTGATATATTCCATATAACATTATTCACGCTGCCCCCTCTAGTGTTTAATTTTCCTTATGATCCTTAATCTGCATCCCCAACAATTGGTATCAGAGAATTGGTTTTCAAAGTTTTCATAATCTGAATTTTGAAAAGTTTAAATGGCATTTTTTGAAGATTATCATAACATTAGTTCAAAAGTATGCATTTCATCATTGTTTCATATGTCTGCATTTAATCATTATGAAAAATCAAGTTGTCTACCGAACCAGTGTGTGTTGTACAGGAACATAAGTGTTACATGGCTATTAATGATTCAAAACTTGATGGTAAAATGGTGCAAATCAAAAGAGACAGATGGATACTGGATAGTGATTGTTCAAAGCATATAAAAGGAAATCTAGAACTATTGAATAATATAGTTTATGAGGATGGTGGAAATGATCAATTGTGGTGATAACTCGAAAGGATATGTGATTGGCATCGGCAATGTCGGTAATTTTAAAACTCCAACCATTTCTGATGTTTTATTAGTTAGGATGACTTGCTTAGTATAAATCAATTATGCCATTAAGGATATCAAATTAAATTTGAAAATGATAAGTGCTTTATCGAAGATAATAATTCAAACATAATTTTTGAAGGAATTAGAAAGAAAAATATTTACGTATTGTAACACCCCGAAAATTCGATAACTGTGAAATTCATAAATTAAAGTATAATTAATTTGAAATCAAAGAACTAAGGGAAACGGGATACGCCATTGCGTTCGTCTCGGAAAAATACGCGAAATAGAGTCCGAGTTTTCGAAAAACGGAGTCCGTATGAAGAAGATATGGCCTTCGGAAGTTTTGAATTAAATTTAAAATTCAAACAGAATAAAATAATAATTTAAAATGGGGCCCAATGGGCCAGGCGGATAAAACACCCGCCTAGCCACCCAGGTCGACTGGGCTGTCGACCTGGGCTACCCATGTCGACAGGGCTGTCGACAGCCCTATCGACAGGGGTATCGACCTGGTCGAGCCCAGTCAACCTGGCTGGCCAGGTCGGTGTGTGGTCGAATTTCTGTGGTCTGCTTTGTCATTAGGGCTAGGTGGCGGGTTTTTATTGGTCTATCTTCCTAATGAATGGCTATGATCTAACCTAGCAACATCAATGGTCCTAATCAATTCCTAACCTCTATATAAACAACCCTAGACTAAACCCTAATCTATTCATTCAAAATAAGATTATAGCCGCCATGTTGCTGAGGAACGACAAAGAATAGCCGCCAACTAAAGAGAGGATTAGGGAGAAAGTTCTAAGGCCTAAAGCAATTCAAGCAACCTAAAGCTAATCAATTCAACAAAGGAATTTGCGTCTTCAATCCCTAAACTAAAGAATTCATCAAACCATTGTAAGTAGAGTATTACTTTGGTATAATAAACAACTGTGTTGATGTGTATGCTTGAATTGTGGCAATGGAAGTAATTCATATTTATGCGTTCTTATCAATTTATATACGTTTGGATATTTATGGATTATGTTATAAAGAACTACATGCGGTAGTTCTATACAAGTTTACGTTTGGAATATTGCGCAAATTATGTTATCTATGTTGAAGCTACATGTATGTAGTTGATTGAAATTTATGCGAGTTTGGGCTTTGTTATTATGCCAACATGATGTATATTTTGTGCATAAATCATTTTGCAAGTAATTGAAACAAGTTTGGTTGTTATAGTTCATATGAAAACTATGTGGAATTTTGACACCATAATCCATGTATTAAGTCATGCTTTTGCAAACTTATGAATATGGCTAGGAATGACATTTGGCATAATTGAAATCCGTTATTAAGTCTATCTTGTTTCAAAGGATTATATGATGACATGGCTAGGTTGGACTCAAAAATCCCCTTTTTGCAAGTTTAAAGCAAACACCATGTTTAGGAATATTTATGCATAAGTATGTTTATACCATCGTTATGTGATTAGGCTTAAATCATGATTAAGTTGAATTATGCTATGTCCATGCTAGAAGTATTTTATGCCATGCTTATGTTTGACAATATGCCATGCCTATGCAAGAAGTATTTTATGCCATGCTTATGTTTGACAATATGCCATGTTTATGCTAGAAGTATTTAGGCCATGCTTATGTTTGACATTATGCCTAAATAAGAATATAGGTTCATGTTGTAGTTAAACCTATGCAAGTTTACATACCTTGATTTATGTCACCTATGTTTTATGACCAAAATATATGTCACCACTATGCCAGTACACCAATTTCTATTATGTATTTCCCAACGTCATATGTAAGTTCATGCGCTCACTTTCCCCTCTTTGTGTATACGCCATAGCCTCCCCTTTTCGCATGGCTAAATTGGGCTTTAAAAGGCTAAGCCCAATATATATGAACGGACGTGTAAAACGGGGGAAAATAACGTTGGGTTAAAATGAATTAATGAATGAAAATATAAAATAGAAGGGCCCAAGTTCAAGTATGGGTTGGGCCCATGGTTGGTGTAACCTTTACACCATTAACTTAATAATGGGCCGCAAATATTTACATATAAGAAATAAAGAAGAATGACAAAATATGTAAATGTAGAAAAGACGATGTGTTTAACCCGAGGTTGGATTGAGTTGTGATGTAAACCTGCCCGGAACCGCCCGGCTGTCCAGTAGTCACAACAATACCTATCCAATGTGGGAGGTTAAACATGGAGCCCAGCAAGGACCCGAGGTTAGACTGAGTTGTGGCGTAAGACTGCCCGGAACCAACCGGCAACAGGCAGCCACAACAATACCTGTCTAATGTGAGAGGTCAGGGCCTTAATAAGACAATTAAGGCTGAGTCAGGATTGTTAGGATTAAGTGGACAAAAGACTTAATCAAATTGGAACATGCTAAACTAAACGGACTGGTGGGGGGTTAGGTTAGAAAACACTTAACCAACTTAGCATGTTGGCTAGAGATAGAAAACCTAGTAACGGGGGACCCTTTTCAGCAGTAACCCTAGAAGGTGTATCAGGATACCCTGAAACTAGGCAGGGTGGGGCACGATTACTGGGCTGATTGTAAGAGGTCAAAAATCGACGGCGGTGGTGTAGCAGTGTAGGTTCTAACGGTGTGCGGGCGTGCACGCACTCCGGCGCAGAAAAATAAAGCACTGGACACCAGTAGCATACCTTTGCACTCTAAGGTTGTGTCGGGTTGCCACTATGGGACTTGATACACCCCATGGTGGGACCAGCATAGGTAACTACAGACATCGGGGGCCGTAAGACACATGTAACTATGCGAGTAGGAGCCGATCATCGTAGAATGGATCACATCACCCTGATTTTGGGGTGCAAATTGGAAACTAGTTTATATGGGTTCAGAGATCAACATGGGGTACGATAGTATATTCGACCCTAGATAACTTAACCAAGTTTATAATGTTGCCCACTTCCTGTTTTACTTATCATACCCAGTTCTTTATTCATAGACAAAGTAGTACTAGACTTACTCAGGCTTTATGTCTGACTCTATTTTTCTTCCGTCTTCTTTCTTCCGTTTCCCCCCCCCCCCAGGTCCTCAGGGAGGGAACACAGCAGCTTGACCTACCTCAACATCCAGCTTTGAAGAAGAGAAATGTATTGCTTGGACTTTCCTGTTTTGAACTATGGCTTTGGACAATCCACTATGGGGCTTTGGTAGTTTGTCTATGTTTTATTTATGCTTCTTTAAAAATAATGTACTCAAGACAGATTATGAAGTGTTATGTTATGTTTTTGGAAAGGATGTTGTTGTAACACGTATTTGACTTTATGAAATAAAGTTTGTTGTTCTTCCGCTGTTTACAAATATGTGTTCTTATATCTGTCTTGTATATCTGTGACTTGTACTTATAACCCTCCACCAAAATTAGGGCATTCCCTTTGAGAGTGACCCTAACGGAGGTGGGGTGTTTCACTTGGTATCAGAGCATAGGTTTACCAGATAAGATAAAAAGTTTTGAAAAATTATTTTCAAAAAGAAAATTTAAAGAAGCATTTTTAAAGAAAAATATTATTTTATTTTAAAAAGCAAAGCCCACTCCCCAAAGCCATAGGTATTATCTCTTATCCTTCGTTTTGAATCTATCCTTTTTTTTTGTTTCAGCATGTCCCAAGAACTTAACTTGCCTGAGGGGGTACCCATACCTGGTTGGTTTAGACGTTTCTTAGAAGCAAGGGCCACTCAGCCAGGTCCTACCGTTCCTCCTCCTCCAGCTGAAGGGAATCATCCAGCCGCAGCAGCACCTTTTCCTCCACCTCCTCCACGGGGAAACACGTTCGCTAAGATATGTAAAGATTTTAAAGCTATGGGAGGAAGGGATTTCCATGGAACTGAGTCCTTCGTAGCAGCTAGGAATTGGCTAAAAGAAACGGAGGACCTATTCATCATCTTTGAGGTAGAAGATAGACAAAAGGTACAACTAGCGGTGTGGCTATTGAAGGGCGAGGCTTCCTACTGGTGGGAAGTCACCAATGCTGAAAGACCAGTGGATACATGGGAGGACTTTAGGGCAAGGTTTGAGACTAAGTTTCTCTCAGATGCAGAAAGAAGTTTGCAGTTGGAAAAATTCTTATTTCTTAAGCAAGGAGACAAGACTGTCAGAGAGTATGTGAATCAGTTCGGTGAGCTGGCTAGGTTTGGGCTTGACCTAGTCAACACCCCGCATAAGAAGGCTCTCCGTTTCGTCAAGGGGTTAAATGAGCCATTACATAGTTTGGCCATGACCCATATACCCATGGGAGCCACGTATGAAAGATTGGTGCAAATGGCATTGCTGAATGAAGAGGACAAGGGCAAGAAGGAGACCAAGGCAGAAAGCTCTCAAGGGAAGAAAGAGGGTTTGCAGCCTAAGAAGACAGACTTTAAGAAAGGCGGGGAAGGCAACAAAGAGAAGAGGACGTGTAATTTCTGTGGCAAAGTGGGGCACTTAGTAAAGGACTGCCGGAAAAAGAAGGCCAAGGAGAATGGTGGGTGCTTTTCTTGCGGTGAGACAGGCCACAGGGCTAAGGACTGCCCAAAGAAACGAGGACAGGGACAGGGGGCTGGATCCACCCCAGGGGCACAGGTTCATGTGCTAGAAGCGCCACCATTGCAACAGCGAGGTACCAATACTTCTGTAGAAAGTGTAGTTTATCTTTATGATCACCCCGTTCGCACTTTATTTGATTCTGGCGCATCACACTCCTTTATCTCGTCTGCTTTAGTAGAATCTCTGCACCTAAAAACTAGTATGGTAGAGGACCCCTTAATTGTTTCAAACCCAATTGGGGGCCCAGCTCATTTGTCTATGATCTGTTTGGATTTGAAAATTTCTATCCTAAGTGTTGAATTTCTATGTAGTGCCTTTGTTTTGGGCTTTTCGGGGTATGGTTTGATTTTGGGTATGGATTGGCTATCCAGTAATGGGGCCGTCCTTGATTGTGAGAAAAGGGTTGTTAGGCTCCTAACCCAGCTCGGTAATACTTTGGAAATTTCTTGTAATCCCTCGTATGCGGTTATGCTTAGTTATCTTGAATCGCTAGATGCCTCTGTTGAGAATTTGCATTCAGTTAGAGTGGTCCGGGAATATCCGGATGTCTTTGAAGAGGTGAAGGGCTTACCTCCGAAGCGGGAAATAGACTTCCGCATATATCTGGTAGATAATGCAAAGCCCGTTGCGTTGCCCGTTAGACATATGGCTTCACGAGAAAGGGAAGAGCTCAGTAAACAGATTAAAGAGCTTCTAGAAAAGGGGGTTCATTAGGAGGAGCATTTCAGAATGGGGCGCTCCGGTAGTGTTCGCCACTAAGGCGGAAAATTCATTTCGCTGATGCATGAGTTGTAAAGAATCACCTTAGTAAGTACATAGTTGACACTTGTTTATTTTCAAGAGATAATTCATCTATGTGGAATACCTTCTAGTAAGTTAACAAGATCCAAGATTCACTAGTGAATTTTGGAGAGCTTGCATGGAACCATGAGTACGCAGTTAGGCTTGAGCCAAGTATACTAGAAGGAGAATGAGTGAAAGAGGAACGAGAGGCAAGGGTTCCAACTCATATTTTGGAAAACAAGAATTAAGAAGCTACGAAATTGTGAAGTTAAAGACGGACAAAGCATAATGGGGTTAAGCTCAAGAAATGCGACTTAGAAGATTGAAGACTAGATTCGTGCATCGTATCTCTTCTTAAGAGTACATCCTTGATCCCTCTCTTCCTGTAGAGCTTACTTGCATGGTATCTTTTGTGTATATCCTCTCGGTCCCATTCTCAATCCAAATTTCTGTTGCAAACCTCATAGGGAGTATGACTCAGTAACACATGTTGGGGCTCGAGGGTGTTCATCGGTTTGACTAAAGTTTTCGAGTTTTATAGGATACAGATTGGTCTTAGGAAGGGACTCCCTTGTAACCTAAAAGGAGTCCATCATGCTTAGTTGCCTAGAATCATATAGGGTGGTTGGGTTGATTAACTCTTTGGGTGTCAGTCTGATGTTGATTTCGGTCTTCGGGGCTGATGCTTAGGGAGTTCTTCTCCTAACCAATATATATGTGGCATAGATTTTCAGTTTTGACATTGCCTAATGGGCACAAAGTTTTTACTTGCTTCTATCATTCGACTATACCTTTAGATAGGAACAATTGGGAAAATGTCCTATAGATTAGAGCTACCCGAGAAACTGGCCGAAGTTCACAACGTTTTTCACGTTTCACACCTCCGAAAATGTCTACATGAGTCTGCTGAAGTGGTAGAGCCAAATATACTCGAAGAGGCCAAAGTGGAACGCGAAGCAACCATAAGAAAAGTTCCAACCCGCATCTTAGGAACGGAAGTGAAGAGGCTACGCAACCAAGAAGTCAAGCTCGTCAAAGTTCAGTGGAGCGACGCCGAGGGAGACGCGACTTGGGAAACTGAAGCTAGAATCCGTACCGCCTACCCTTTTCTGTTCGAGGGTACATCCTTGATCTTTCTTTTCCTTAAGTTGCGCTTTTATCTATCTATCTTTTAGGGTATATTTCCTCGACCGTATCTTTTAGGTAGAAAACCTTTGGATGAAAACATGTAGTTGAAACATGTTATGTATGAATGGTTGCAAGTGGTTGCAAGTGATTGCTAGTGGTTGCTCGTGGTTGCATATACACACACAATCTAGGTTTTAGATCGGCTCAGTCACTTCATATTGCATATGCATATATGTTTGTATTCGTATGTGGTTGAACTATAACGTGTTGTCATGTGGATGTTGCATTTGTATTGAATGATTGTGCACTCATGTAGAATCAAGAATAGGAAAATTTGCATACATAATGGATTCATGGCACTTACATAATTCGCATTAAGGAGGTCAACTGAATCAGTAGACCGCCTGATTTTGCATTAGATAAGGACATGTATACACACACACTTCGCATATGATCATGAAGCATTAGAAATCTTTTAAGGACAATGGATGCTCGTGTTTGATGGATAAGTAGATGGATGATTGGATGTTAGGATTTACATTCCTCCTAACTTGAAGATTTCGGGGACGAAATCCTTTTAAGTGGGGGAGAATGTAACACCCCGAAAATTCGATAACTGTGAAATTCATAAATTAAAGTATAATTAATTTGAAATCAAAGAACTAAGGGAAACGAGATACGCCATTGCGTTCGTCTCGGAAAAATACGCGAAATAGAGTCCGAGTTTTCGAAAAACGGAGTCCGTATGAAGAAGATATGGCCTTCGGAAGTTTTGAATTAAATTTAAAATTCAAACAGAATAAAATAATAATTTAAAATGGGGCCCAATGGGCCAGGCGGATAAAACACCCGCCTAGCCACCCAGGTCGACTGGGCTGTCGACCTGGGCTACCCATGTCGACAGGGCTGTCGACAGCCCTGTCGACAGGGGTATCGACCTGGTCGAGCCCAGTCAACCTGGCTGGCCAGGTCGGTGTGTGGTCGAATTTCTGTGGTCTGCTTTGTCATTAGGGCTAGGTGGCGGGTTTTTATTGGTCTATCTTCCTAATGAATGGCTATGATCTAACCTAGCAACATCAATGGTCCTAATCAATTCCTAACCTCTATATAAACAACCCTAGACTAAACCCTAATCTATTCATTCAAAATAAGATTATAGCCGCCATGTTGCTGAGGAACGACAAAGAATAGCCGCCAACTAAAGAGAGGATTAGGGAGAAAGTTCTAAGGCTTAAAGCAATTCAAGCAACCTAAAGCTAATCAATTCAACAAAGGAATTTGCGTCTTCAATCCCTAAACTAAAGAATTCATCAAACCATTGTAAGTAGAGTATTACTTTGGTATAATAAACAACTGTGTTGATGTGTATGCTTGAATTGTGGCAATGGAAGTAATTCATATTTATGCGTTCTTATCAATTTATATACGTTTGGATATTTATGGATTATGTTATAAAGAACTACATGCGGTAGTTCTATACAAGTTTACGTTTGGAATATTGCGCAAATTATGTTATCTATGTTGAAGCTACATGTATGTAGTTGATTGAAATTTATGCGAGTTTGGGCTTTGTTATTATGCCAACATGATGTATATTTTGTGCATAAATCATTTTGCAAGTAATTGAAACAAGTTTGGTTGTTATAGTTCATATGAAAACTATGTGGAATTTTGACACCATAATCCATGTATTAAGTCATGCTTTTGCAAACTTATGAATATGGCTAGGAATGACATTTGGCATAATTGAAATCCGTTATTAAGTCTATCTTGTTTCAAAGGATTATATGATGACATGGCTAGGTTGGACTCAAAAATCCCCTTTTTGCAAGTTTAAAGCAAACACCATGTTTAGGAATATTTATGCATAAGTATGTTTATACCATCGTTATGTGATTAGGCTTAAATCATGATTAAGTTGAATTATGCTATGTTCATGCTAGAAGTATTTTATGCCATGCTTATGTTTGACAATATGCCATGCCTATGCAAGAAGTATTTTATGCCATGCTTATGTTTGACAATATGCCATGTTTATGCTAGAAGTATTTAGGCCATGCTTATGTTTGACATTATGCCTAAATAAGAATATAGGTTCATGTTGTAGTTAAACCTATGCAAGTTTACATACCTTGATTTATGTCACCTATGTTTTATGACCAAAATATATGTCACCACTATGCCAGTACACCAATTTCTATTATGTATTTCCCAACGTCATATGTAAGTTCATGCGCTCACTTTCCCCTCTTTGTGTATACGCCATAGCCTCCCCTTTTCGCATGGCTAAATTGGGCTTTAAAAGGCTAAGCCCAATATATATGAACAGACGTGTAAAACGGGGGAAAATAACGTTGGGTTAAAATGAATTAATGAATGAAAATATAAAATAGAAGGGCCCAAGTTCAAGTATGGGTTGGGCCCATGGTTGGTGTAACCTTTACACCATTAACTTAATAATGGGCCGCAAATATTTACATATAAGAAATAAAGAAGAATGACAAAATATGTAAATGTAGAAAAGACGATGTGTTTAACCCGAGGTTGGATTGAGTTGTGATGTAAACCTGCCCGGAACCGCCCGGCTGTCCAGTAGTCACAACAATACCTATCCAATGTGGGAGGTTAAACATGGAGCCCAGCAAGGACCCGAGGTTAGACTGAGTTGTGGCGTAAGACTGCCCGGAACCAACCGGCAACAGGCAGCCACAACAATACCTGTCTAATGTGAGAGGTCAGGGCCTTAATAAGACAATTAAGGCTGAGTCAGGATTGTTAGGATTAAGTGGACAAAAGACTTAATCAAATTGGAACATGCTAAACTAAACGGACTGGTGGGGGGTTAGGTTAGAAAACACTTAACCAACTTAGCATGTTGGCTAGAGATAGAAAACCTAGTAACGGGGGACCCTTTTCAGCAGTAACCCTAGAAGGTGTATCAGGATACCCTGAAACTAGGCAGGGTGGGGCACGATTACTGGGCTGATTGTAAGAGGTCAAAAATCGATGGCGGTGGTGTAGCAGTGTAGGTTCTAACGGTGTGCGGGCGTGCATGCACTCCGGCGCAGAAAAATAAAGCACTGGACACCAGTAGCATACCTTTGCACTCTAAGGTTGTGTCGGGTTGCCACTATGGGACTTGATACACCCCATGGTGGGACCAGCATAGGTAACTACAGACATCGGGGGCCGTAAGACACATGTAACTATGCGAGTAGGAGCCGATCATCGTAGAATGGATCACATCACCCTGATTTTGGGGTGCAAATTGGAAACTAGTTTATATGGGTTCAGAGATCAACATGGGGTACGATAGTATATTCGACCCTAGATAACTTAACCAAGTTTATAATGTTGCCCACTTCCTGTTTTACTTATCATACCCAGTTCTTTATTCATAGACAAAGTAGTACTAGACTTACTCAGGCTTTATGTCTGACTCTATTTTTCTTCCGTCTTCTTTCTTCCGTTTCCCCCCCCCCCCCCCAGGTCCTCAGGGAGGGAACACAGCAGCTTGACCTACCTCAACATCCAGCTTTGAAGAAGAGAAATGTATTGCTTGGACTTTCCTGTTTTGAACTATGGCTTTGGACAATCCACTATGGGGCTTTGGCAGTTTGTCTATGTTTTATTTATGCTTCTTTAAAAATAATGTACTCAAGACAGATTATGAAGTGTTATGTTATGTTTTTGGAAAGGATGTTGTTGTAACACGTATTTGACTTTATGAAATAAAGTTTGTTGTTCTTCCGCTGTTTACAAATATGTGTTCTTATATTTGTCTTGTATATCTGTGACTTGTACTTATAACCCTCCACCAAAATTAGGGCATTCCCTTTGAGAGTGACCCTAACGGAGGTGGGGTGTTTCACGTATTAAGTATAAAAATTTCAAATGATAATTTATGTCTTTTGACCAATACAAGTGACCTTTGGATTTGGCATAAAGATTTAGTCATTTGAATTTTAAACATCTATCTAAAATCTAAATTAGATTTAGTTAGAGGATTACCCAAAATGAATTTTAAATTAGATAATTTATGTGACTAGGGTTGTAAATTTTGTACGAATGTCTGATGTTCGTTTGTGTCTGTGATCGAAATACGTCCGTCTGAGTTTGTTCGATTTTCATTTAGGTCACGAGTTAGAATAACAAAATTTGTATGAGAAAAAATCATGTCCTGTAACACCCCATGTCCATTAATGTCACTCACAAAGGGAATGCATTAACTTCTATGGAGAGTTTTAAGTGAGTATAGAACAGAAACTTAACAACAAGACAGATATAAACAGTACTTGAAAAATTAAAAACTTTATTTCATTGCAGCGGAAAATACATAAGTTTGGTTACATCATCAAAACCAGAGTCAAGTACATAATATCCATCTTGACTAAATCAAAGTACATAAATTGAAAGACATAATCCACAATACAAAATAACCATAAAATAAGAGAGGCTGAACTTTACTTCAGCGATCCAAGCAATCTTCTAAAAGCAAGAAATACAGTTGTCCAAAATCAAGCTCCACTGGTGCTAGTCCCAACCTGAGCACCTAGGGGGGAAGGAAGAAAAGAGGAGGAAACAAAGGGGGTCAGACATTAAGTCTGGCGAGTGCGATAACTTTAACAATATAATTACCAATATAAATAGGCTAAGGCATAAGTTGGAAAATAGGGAAATGACTGTGAACAATTGAGTATGACAGAGTAAACAAGGAAACTGGATGAACTAAGATAACGTTAAAGCGCACCTAATCCCACAATAAGATAATTACTATACTGCACCACCACTATAAGATATTTGCTATACTGTACTGCACCACCACTAGTCACCCTAAGGTTGATCCCGCCTACAAAACTTAACAATGATAATGGTAGATTCGTGCACCCCTAGCTGCCTTAATAGGTGTCGCCTGCCTCTATCTCCACTAGGTGTACCCACTACCCCCATTCGATCGGCTCCCTAACTCGTAGATACCCGTGCTGGCCCCACAGTGGGGTGTATCACTCCCCAAAGTGGCAACCCGATACCACCAATAATGCACGGCTTATACCTACACGATGCAACAACGTCTTACCTACCAGCCCGGGTCCACACACGCATATGAACCCGTTGGACTTGCGTTGCCACCGCTAACCCGGTTTGGCCTCTTGCAGTAAAGCCCAGTATGCGTGTCCCGTCCTCGACTTGGGTCGAGCCCACAAAGATACGTATGGGTTACTGGTTGAAAAGGGACTCCATTACTTGACACAAGCTATCCACCTAAGCTTGGTCCCCTCTAGTACATCCCACTTAACCCACTTCTTATTCATGTTCACTTACATGTTTCAATTTTGGTTAAGTGTTTCTAATCGTATTTCCAATGCCACCCAAGACACCCACTAGATTCCACATGCCACCCAAGGCACCCACTTAACCCCTCATGTCCCACTACATGTTTATCTGGTTAAGTGTTTCTTAATTCATTAAGACCGTAACCTCATAAAGACCTCTCACATTAGACTGGCATTTGTGGAAGCTGGATTTACCGGGCGGGTCCGGGCAGTCTTATACCACAAACGAGTCTAACCTCGTGTCTTTACAATTGTTACGTATTTAATTTATGCCTAAGACCTCTCACATTAGACTGGCATTTGTGGCAGCTGGATTTGTCGGGCGGGTCCTGGCGGTCTTACACCACAAAAGAGCCTAACCTCGTGTCTTAGACGATTAATTACACCTAATTAATCATTCCCCAATTTGAATTACTTTCCCTATTCAAATTATCAATTAATTCCAAATTTAACTATGCCCATAATTGAATCAATTATGTCCATCTATTTATGGTATGTAAAATCATACCAATTTTCATCACAAATTAATTTTATGTCATTTAAGGCATTTATGCCAATTAAATCTTTTAATATTATCCCCTTTACCCCACGTTGTACGTTCATTCGCTTAACGTAAAATATACGTTAGACTCGAATAGTCTAACTCATGGAATAAAGAGAAAATATCACAACATACACATAATTAAAACTAGATCTAAACATAAGGGGTGAACTTGCATGTGTGAATGATGTTCTACATCTAAAACTTGCATAAGCTAAAGTTACAACTTGCATAAAACTACATATGTCATAGATCCAAATCTAAAGGTGTAAATTTGATGGTCACAAACTTGCATAAATCATGTGTGTCATAGATCTACATCTAAAGGTGTAAACTTGCATAGGCAATAACCATAAACTTGCATAACATGATTCATATTCCAAACTCATTTATATAAACTTGCATATGTGATTTATGCAACATAACAATGGTGTAAACTTACATCTAAACATGTAAACTAGCATGAAGAATTTAGCATATAACTCACACATGTCATAGCCTAACTTTAGATCTAAAATAGATGTCATCAAACATGTAAAGTTATACCTAATCTCTACTAACTTGCATATGATCCACATCTAAATCAACACCTAAACTTGCATACCTACGTATGATTTATCATATGAATCAACATAACCAAACTGGCATATGAAACATGATGATTGGATTATACATTAAATTACAACATAGATGATAACAACATAACTTTACAACATAGATGATAACATCACAACATAACATCATAGAATTTATAACATATATGATAACATCACAATTTTACAACATAACTATAACATGCGGTCAATAATTCACATCACATCCATACAATCTGCATCATAACTTAATCCAATTAAATTGCAAATTAATTTATTAAAGAAATCGAACTCACAACTCAAAGAAGGTCTTGAGTTCTGAATTCTGAGTTCTGAAGTTGTATTAGCTTTCCTTTGAAGAAGATTCGTTGTTAAAGTTGAATAGAACTGATTTGATTTGTTGTTCTTCCTCTCTAATTGGTGGCGGGTACTCTAGGTTATAAGATGACAGCATGACGGCCATAGTTTCAGTTTTTATTTTGATTTAGGGTTTGAGCCTACCCATGTTTATATAGAATTTTAATTTAATTATAGCCGTCAGATGATCTTAGGGTTAATCAAAACCATTCAGTCGTGATAGGGTGACACCTCAGCCCTAATGACTCAGCAAGGAGTCAGAAAGGACTCAACAACATGGGTCAGACTGAACCAGAAAGCTGTGCAGGCCTGCTGCTCGGCCTGGGCACACTTGGGAAGTGCGCCAATGCAAATTTGTACTGGTGCACTTCCCAAGTGCGCCAGTGCAATCTATTTTTTTTCTATTTTCTCTTCTGACTTTGTTTGTCTATATCTTCTTCATCTGATATCCGTTTTACGCAAACTCGGATTCTATCTTGACCAGAATTCCGAGACGAACACAATGGCGCAACCCATTTCCCTTAATTTTCACGTATGAGATTAATTATTCTTGAATTTGGTTAATTCAATTATTCAAAAATCCGGGGTGTTACATTCTCCCCTCCTTAAAGGATTTCGCCCCCGAAATCTCCAAGTTAAGGAGAATGCATATCCTAACATCCAAACAACCATCTACTCAACCATCAAACACAGACATCCATTGTCCTTATAAATTTTTTAATGCTGTATGAACATATGCAAGAAGTGTGTGTATATGTTCCTTTATCTAATGCAAAATCAGGCGGTCTACTGATTCAGTTGACCTCCTTAATGCAAATCATGATAGTGTCATGCGTCCATTATGTATGCGAAAAATCCTATCGATACATATTATTTCTACATGTGTGCACAACCATTCACCAATATGTAACATCCATATGATAGTACAACCATTATACATCTATTAACTTAAATATGTACACACATTTATATGCAATATGCAATATGAAGTGACTGAGCCGATCTAGTCCCTAAAGTGTGTGTATATGCATCCACGAGCAACCACTAGCAAACACTTGCATCCACATGCATCCATCATACATAACATGTCTCAAACACATGTTTCAACCATAGGACTATCCTATCTAAAGGTCAAAGATACTAGCGAGAGGACATACTAAAGATAAGATAAGTACAAGCTAAGCGATAAAGGAGAAATTAAAAGACATACCCTCGAAAAGAAAAGGGTACAATGAACGCATCTTCTCTTCCGTCTCCCAAGTAATGTTGCTCTCGTTATCTCCCCATTGCACTTTGACTAGCTTGACCTCTCGATTCATCAACTTCTTAATCTCCGACCCAAGAATGCACGTAGGAGCTCGTCGAATCGTCGCATCGCGCTCTATCTCCACCTCTCTAAGCAAGCTCGGCTCTACCACTTCCGCGGTCTCGTGCAAGCACTTCCTCAAATGTGATACATGGAATACGTCATGTACACCACTAAGTCTCTCGAGCAACTCCACTCTATACGCCATCTGCCCAATCCTTTCCTTAATAGGAAACGGCCCTACGAACCTTAGTGCTAACTTCCCAAAGGACCCAAAACGAACGACGTTCCGTAATGGAGACACCTTAACAAAGACCATGTCCCCAACATCAAACTCAAGATCCGTCCTCCTCTTGCCCGCATAAGATTTCTGCCTATCTTGCGCCGTCTTCATCCTCCTTCGAATCAAATCGATCTTTTTCGAAGTCTGTCTAATCATATCGGGCCCAAGTAAGATCTTATCTGTAGACTCCCACCAACATGTAGGCGAACGACACAGCCGTCCATATAGAGCCTCGAACGGTGCCGTGCCAATGCTAGACTGAAAGCTGCTATTATATGCGAACTCCACCAACGGAAGATGTTCCTCCCATGTTCCTCCGAAGTCTAAGACACACAACCTTAACAGGTCCTCTAGAATACGATTCACCCTCTCGGTCTGGCCGTCCGTCTGAGGATGATATGCGGTGCTCAAACATAACTGAGTCCCTACCGCCTCTTGCAAGCTCTTCCAAAATTCGCTAGTGAAGATAGGATCGCGGTCGCTCACTATGCTAGAAGTAACACCGTGCAAACGAACTATCTCTCGAATGTATACGGAGGCTAACCATGGAGCAGTCCTCTTACTCTTCACGGGAATGAAATGGGCGCTCTTAGTAAGTCTGTCTACCACGACCCAAATTCCCGTATTACCCTTCCTCGATCTCGGTAACCCATCGATAAAGTCCATCGAGACACTTTCCCACTTCCATTGTGGGACCTCCAACGGGTGAAGCAATCCACCGGGCTTCTTTTGCTCTGCTTTTACTTGTTGGCACATCAAGCATCTAGCGACAAACTCTGCCACGTCCTTCTTCATGCCGGCCCAAATGTAAACTCGTCTCATGTACATCTTGTCCCCGCCGGGATGAATGGTCATCTTCGAACGATGCACATCATCAAGAATGGTCTTCCTTAAGTTCTCGTCCCGTGGTACACAAAGTTTACCATCCCTACGTAACCAACCCTTATCATCTAGGGTATACCTACGGAGATGGCTCGATGACTCCCCTCCTTTGAGCTTTTCTACTAACTCAACCAACTGTGGGTCATCTCGTTGTGCCTCACCAATCCGTCCCAAAAGCGTAGGTCTGACCTCTAAGGATGCTAGCAAACCAGGTACAAAGTCAATGGAAGGTATAAAGTCAAACGTAGAGATGAACTCTAAGCTTCGCCGCTCAACAAACAACGGACTCAAGGACAACCTTTTCCTACTTAAGGCGTCTGCCACCACGTTACCCTTGCCAGGGGTATATGCTATCTCGAAATCGTAGGACGCTAAGAATTCCATCCACCTCTGCTGCCTCAAGTTCAAGTCCTTCTGAGAGAACAAGTATTTTAGCGATTTGTGGTCAGTGAACAATTCGAATTTCTCGCCAAGAAGATAATGACGCCAAGACTTGAGCGTGAAAACAATAGCGGCCAACTCTAGGTCATGTGTAGGGTAATTTCTCTCATGCACTCTCAACTACCTTCCATCATAGGCTATTACCCTTCCCTCTTACATTAAGACTGCGCCTAGTCCTGTCCCACAAGCATCGGTATAAACGGTAAATGGCTTACTCCCATCTGGCAACACTAAGACTGGGGCTGTGGTCTAAGCTCTCTTCAAACGTTGGAACGCATCATCACAATCTACGTCCCATGTGAAAACTAGATTCTTCTTCGTCAAGCGTGTTAATGGGGCTGATATTTTTGCGAAGTCTTTGATAAACTTCCTATAGTAGCCAGCCAACCCTAAGAAACTCCTCACCTCGGTAGCATTTTTAGGGACCTTCCAATCTTGGATGGCCACTACCTTCGCGGGATCCACAGCTATCCCTTCTTTGGAAACCACGTGCCCTAAGAATCGAACTTCCTTCCTCTAAAAGTTACATTTAGAAAATTTAGCTTTAAGGCTATGCGCTCGAAGAGTCTCCAACACTTCCCTAAGATGTAGGGCATGCTCTTCCTCGTTCTTAGAAAAGATCAAGATGTCGTCCACAAAGACTACCACAAATTTATTAAGGTACTCCCTAAACACCCTACTCATCAAATCAACAAAGTATGCGGGGGTGTTTGTCAAACCGAAGGGCATCACAAGCCACTCGAAGAAGCCGTCTGGAGTCCTAAAGGCAGTCTTGTCTATGCTATCCTCGGTCACTCTCAACTGGTGGAAACCCGTGGCTAAGTCCAACTGCGAAAACACTGAGGCGCCAACTAACTGATCGAAGAGATCGTCAATCCTCGACAGTGGGTGTCTATTCTTCTTAGTAAGCTTATTAAGTTCTCTATAGTCCACATAAAGTCTAAGGGACCCATCTGCCTTCGTTGCAAATACTACTGGAGCACCCCACTCCGATATACTACGTCTGATGAACCCCTTCTCAAGCAATTCCTTTACTTGCTTACTGAGTTCTCTTCTCTCTCTTGGAGCCATGTGGCGCACTGGCAATGCAACTGGCTTTGCATTATCCACAAGATATATTCGAAAGTCTATCTCACGTTTTGGGGGTAAACCCCTCACCTCATCGAAGACATCAACATATTCACGGACTATGGGAACAGAATGCAAATCATCATTGGATGCGTCAAGGGATTCTAGGTAGCTAAGCATTACTGGACCTCTAGGGTCACAAGAAATATCAAGGGTCCTTCCACAACGAGTCAACAATCTAACTACCCTTCTTTCACAATCTAGGATGGTCTCGTATCTAGTTAGCCAATCCATACCTAGAATCAAGCCGTAGCCCATGAAACCAAGAACAAAGGCATTGCATTCAAACTCAACGCCCAAGATAAACACTCTCAAATCCCGACAGATCATAGAAAGATGAGCCGAACCACCAATAGGATTTGAGACTACTAAGGGTTCAGTAACAAGACTAGTATCTAGGTGCAGTGTTTCAACTAATGATGTAGAGATAAACGAATGTGATGCGCTAGAATCGAATAAAGTACGGACAGAATGATCAAACAGAAAAACTAAACTTTCAACGGAAATTGCTCTACCTCGTTCTTGCAGCGGTGGGACCACAAGAGCCTGAACTTGTCCCCTTGCCTGCCCTGGTGCCATAAGAGCCTGCATCTGTCCTCCCGAGGTAGACCCTGCCCTCTGCCCTTTCTTTGGGCAGTCCTTAATTAGATGTCCTGCTTCGCCACAGTGGAAACAACCAGTCTTCTTTTTCTTCCTACAATCTTTGCTTAGATGGCCTGGTGTCCCACAGTTTAAACACCTTTTCTTTCCCTTAGCATTGTTGCCTTTGCCACCTTTCTTGTTCTGTTGTTGCTGTTGCGGCTTCTTTTGATCCCCTTTCTTCTCGGGTGCCTTATTAGCATTGGCGCCCTTCTCCTCTTCATGCATAAGCGTCATGTCAACTAGTCTCTCAAAGGTAGCCCCCATAGGGATGTGGGTCATAGCTAACCCATGAAGCGGCTCGTTCAAACCCTTAACAAATCTTAGAGCCTTCTTTTCTGGAATATTCACCAAGTCCAAGCCAAATCTCGCCAATTGATTGAACTTATTGACGTATTCTTTCACCGATAGATTGCCTTGCTTCAGCGCCAAAAATCTTTCCATGTATAGATTATCTTCAGCCCATGAGAGAAACTTTGCTTCAAACCTCCGCCTGATATCTGGCCATGTATAAACTGGACGTTCTCCATTAGTGACCTCCCACCAAAACGAGGCCTCATCCTTCATTAGCTAGGCAGCTAACTAGACCTTTCTTCCATCATCCACTTCAAAGATCCCAAACAATTCTTCCACCTCCTTTAGCCAATTACGAGCTTCCATGAATGTCTCTGTCCCATGAAAAGGTTTTCCACCCATTGCTCGAAAGTCCTTACATATCTTTGCGAAAGTATCGACACAAGGAGGAGGAGGAGGAGGAGCATTTTCTGGACCTGCAGTGGTGGCCCTAGTCTCCAAATACCTCCTAAACCATCCTGGTATTGTTATTCCCTCGGGTATCTCGGGAATTCTAGACATACTGAAACGAAAAAGGAAAGATTCAATACAAAAGAACCGAAGGAAAGATACATGGCTCTTGGGGTTATGCTTTCTAAAATAAGCTTTTCTCTGGAAATACTTTCCTTAAAACATACTTTTGAAAGTACTTCTTTATAAAAGTGGTTTTGAAAAACAACTTTTCAAAATTCATATATGTTCTGGTAACCTTCAGCTCTGATACCACGTGTAACACCCCACGTCCATTAATGTCAGTCACGAAGGGAATGCATTAACTTCTATGGAGCGTTTTAAGTGAGTATAGAACAGAAACTTAACAACAAGACAGATATAAACAGTACTTGAAAAATTAAAAACTTTATTTCATTGCATCGGAAAATACATAAGTTTGGTTACATCATCAAAACCAGAGTCAAGTACATAATATCCATCTTGACTAAATCAAAGTACATAAATTGAAAGACATAATCCACAATACAAAATAGCCATAAAATAAGAGAGGCTGAACTTTACTTCAGCGATCCAAGCAATCTTCTAAAAGCAAGAAATCCAGCTGTCCAAAATCAAGCTCCACTGGTGCTAGTCCCAACCTGAGCACCTAGGGGGGGGGAAGGAAGAAAAGAGGAGGAAACAAAGGGGGTCAGACATTAAGTCTGGCGAGTGCGATGACTTTAACAATATAATTACCAATATAACTAGGCTAAGGCATAAGTTGGAAAATAGGGAAATGACTGTGAACAATTGAGTATGACAGAGTAAACAAGGAAACTGGATGAACTAAGATAACGTTAAAGCGCACCTAATCCCACTATAAGATAATTACTATATTGCACCACCACTATAAGATATTTGCTACACTGTACTGCACCACCACTAGTCACCCTAAGGTTGATCCCGCCTACAAAACTAAACAATGATAATGGTAGTTTCGTGCACCCCTAGCTGCCTTCATAGGTGCCGCCTGCCTCTATCTCCACTAGGTGTGCCCACTACCCCCATTCGATCGGCTCCCTAACTCGTAGATACCCGTGCTGGCCCCACAGTGGGGTGTATCACTCCCCAAAGTGGCAACCCGATACCACCAATAATGCACGGCTTATACCTACACGATGCAACAACGTCTTACCTACCAGCCCGGGTCCACACACGCATATGAACCCGTTGGACTTGCGTTGCCACCGCTAACCCGGTTTGGCCTCTTGCAGTAAAGCCCAGTATGCGTGTCCCGTCCTCGACTTGGGTCAAGCCCACAAAGATACGTATGGATACTGGTTGAAACGGGCCCCCATTACTTGACACAAGCTATCCACCTAAGCTTGGTCCCCTCTGGTACATCCCACTTAACCCCCTTCTTATTCATGTTCACTTACATGTTTCAATTTTGGTTCACTGTTTCTAATCGTATTTCCAATGCCACCCAAGGCACCCACTAGATTCCATATGCCACCCAAGGCACCCACTTAACCCCTCATGTCCCACTACATGTTTATCTAGTTAAGTGTTTCTTAATTCATTAAGACCGTAACCCCATAAAGACCTCTCACATTAGACTGGCATTTGTGGCAGCTGGATTTGTCAGGTGGGTCCGGGCAGTCTTACACCACAAATGAGTCTAACCTCGTGTCTTTACAATTGTTACGTATTTAATTTATGCCTAAGACCTCTCACATTAGACTGGCATTTGTGGCAGCTGGATTTGCCGGGCAGGTCCGGGCAGTCTTACACCACAAAAGAGTCTAACCTCGTGTCTTAGACGATTAATTACACCTAATTAATCATTCCCCAATTTGAATTACTTTCCCTATTCAAATTATCAATTAATTCCAAATTTAACTATGGCCATAATTGACTCAATTATGTCCATATATTTATGGTATGTAAAATCATACCAATTTTCATCGCAAATTAATTTTATGCCATTTAAGGCATTTATGCCAATTAAATCTTTTAATATTATCCCCTTTACCCCCACGTTGTACGTTCGTTCGCTTAACGTAAAATATACGTTAGACTCGAATAGTCTAACTCATGGAATAAAGAGAAAATATCACAACATACACATAATTAAAACTAGATCTAAACATAAGGGGTGAACTTGCATGTGTGAATGATGTTCTACATCTAAACCTTGCATAGGCCAAAGTTACAACTTGCATAAAACTACATATGTCATAGATCCAAATCTAAAGGTGTAAACTTGATGGTCACAAACTTGCATAAATCATGTATGTCATAGATCTACATCTAAAGGTGTAAACTTGCATAGGCAATAACCATAAACTTGCATAACATGATTCATATTCCAAACTCATTTATATAAACTTGCATATGTGATTTATGCAACATAACAATGGTGTAAACTTACATCTAAACATGTAAACTAGCATGTAGAATTTAGCATATAACTCACACATGTCATAGCCTAACTTTAGATCTAAAATAGATGTCATGAAACGTGTAAAATTATACCTAATATCTACTAGCTTGCATATGATCCACATCTAAATCAACACCTAAACTTGCATATCCACGTATGATTTATCATATGAATCAACATAACTGAACTGGCATATGAAACATGATGATTGGATTATACATAAAATTACAACATAGATGATAGCAACATAACTTTACAACATAGATGATAACATCACAACATAACATCATAGAATTTACAACATATATGATAACATCACAATGTTACAACATAACTATAACATGCGGTCAATAATTCACATCACATCCATACAATCCGCATCATAACTTAATCCAATTAAATTGCTAATTATTTTATTAAAGAAATCGAACTCACAACTCAAAGAAGGTCTTGTGTTCTGAATTCTGAGTTCTGAAGTTGTATTAGCTTTCCTTTGAAGAAGATTCGTTGTTAAAGTTGAATAGAACTGATTTGATTTGCTGTTCTTCCTCTCTAATTGGTGGCGGCTACTCTAGGTTATAAGATGACAGCATGATGGCCATAGTTTCAGTTTTTATTTTGATTTAGGGTTTGAGCCTACCCATGTTTATATAGAATTTTAATTTAATTATAGCCGTCAGATGATCTTAGGGTTAATCAAAACCATTCAGTCATGATAGGGTGACACCTCAGCCCTAATGACTCAGCAAGGAGTCAGAAAGGACTCAGCAACATGGGTCAGATTGAACCAGAAAGCTGTGCAGGCCTGCTGCTCGTCCTGGGCGCACTTGGGAAGTGCGCCAATGCAAATTTGTACTGGCGCACTTCCCAAGTGCGGCAGTGCAATCTATTTTTTTTCTATTTTCCCTTCTGACTTTGTTCGTCCACATCTTCTTCATCTGATATCAGTTTTACGCAAACTCGGATTCTATCTCGACCAAAATTCCGAGACGAACACAATGGCGCAACCCATTTCCCTTAATTCTCACATCTGAGATTAATTATTCTTGAATTTGGTTAATTCGATTATTCAAAAATCCGGGGTGTTACATGTCTGGTCCATGTTCGTTCGAATTCCTCATACTACGATATATAGTTGAGACAAATTCTAATAAAAAGTATAAAATTTAATATAAATAGCTATATCCGACCGGGTTCGTTCGTATCCATGTCTAAAAACACGTCCGTGCCTGACCGATTTCATTTAGGACACGAGATAGGATAACAAAATTTTTACAAGAAAAAAATTCATTTTGTCCATATCCGGTTCGATTTTATTTAAGACAAAACCTGAACACACCTCCATACGGTCCGGTCCGACCGATTACACCCTTGTGTGTGACGCCTGCCAAGTAGGGAAATTAAGAAAAATTTCATTCAAGTCAAAAGATGAGACTACCACTTCAAATCCATTAGATTACTTCATATGGATTTATTTGGTCCATCACAAACAAAATCAATAAACCATAGTAAATATATTTTTGAAATTATCGATGATTTCTAGAGATTTATTTAGACGTTATTTCTTAAACATAAAAGTGATGCTTTTGAATTATTTAATACTTTTGCTAAAAGGATTCAAAATCTATTATCTTTGAAAATTAAAACCATACGTAGTGATCACGATGGAGAATTTGAAAATGAGAATTTTGAGAAATTTTGCAATAAAAGGGAATTACTCATAATTTTTCTTTTTCAAGAACTTTTCAACAAAACGGAGTAGTTGAGCGTAAAAATTGGACGATTCAAGAGTGTGCGAGTACTATGCTATCTGATAGTAGTTTACCAAAAAGCTTTTGGGTCGAAGCAGTTGCTACAAATTGTTATTTTTTAAATAGAATTTTAATTAGACCATTAACTAGCAAAACACCAAATGAACTTCTGTATAACAAGAAACCAAAGGTATCTTATTTCAGAATTTTTGGGAGTAAATGTTGTATTTTAAATACTAAAGAAAATCTAGACAAATTTGATTATAAATCTAATAAAGGAATATTTATTAGATATTCAAATAAAAGTAAAGCATATAGAGTTTTTAATTTAAAAACTAATACTATTGAAGAAACCCCAAATATATCGTTTGATGAAAATTATAAAGATTTAAATCAAAATGAAGATGAATGCGATAATGATAATGATAATGAATCAAATGAAATAAATAATGAAATTAATCAAACTAATAAAGAATTAGGTATTTAAGAGATTGTTTTGTAGAAACACTACAACAAAATGACCATATTACAACGGTGGAAAACAGTTGTAAAAGACTTTTTACAACGGTGGGGCAACCGTCGTGTATTAAGAAGTTGTAATAGACTGAAATCGTTTACAACTTTTTTGCACTGTTGCAGCACCGTTGTTAAATGTGTATTTTACAACTGTTTAACACCGTTGTAATAAACTTTATTACAACTTTTATACATCGTTGTTGTTATTATTTATACAACTGTTTATAACCGTTGTGATATATTTTATTACAACTATTATTTTACAGTTGTAATATATCAACAAATTATATGCATAAAAATCTATATACATTATATATGTGCAACAATAAATAGATAAATAACACAAGAAATGGATGTAAGTTTAAAGGCAACATGATCCATTCATTAATAAAAATCACAACTTTATATTCATAATACAAATTATAAATCATATACCACATAAAAATATACAAAATTACAACTGTGCTTTTCATATGACTCTAGAAGCCTTTAACCCAATTACAAAACTTAATTTTGTGACAGCGGTAAGAAAATACACGTGATTCTGGTGAAGGTTGATGCTGAAGGCGTCCTCTCTCACTTGGATCTGTGTCATGTTCTTTGAAGTTTGCATGTTGAGTACAGGTTCCACGTCCCTAATGCAACTTGAGAGAAGCAGCCCCACTGCAATAAAGGGAAATTAAAACAATATAACTCAATGATCAAAAAAAGAAAATTCAAACAGAAATAAATACACTCACCTATATGGAAGCTTTGGCTGTATACTCGCATTAACTGCATGGCATATAACCTTCAGTTATAAATTCAGATCCTTAATTATTTTATCCCAGTAACTTCTAGTTTGCATTATTTGAAAAAAAATGAAGCTGGATGTAAACAAGAGCTCATCTAGTGTGTGGCTGGATGGAAAAGCAGGGAAGTTTGATCCCGTGAGCCCTTCTGCTCAGTACCTCAACACTGATGCACTTTGCATTGGCGTTTCAACGTTGTTTGAATCGGAAATTCCAGTTGATGACTCTGCTATTTCAACTACGCTACAAACTGTCTTCTTGCCTATAAATCATCGTTTCTCCTCGGTCATAGCAATTTCTTTTTCTGATTTTACGAAGTTCCCATGAGTTGATATTTATATGTGAACTGCATGGCATATAATATTCATATATAAGGGCATATCCAAACATCCAAAAAATGAAGAAAAGGAAGAAACACATACGTAAGGGCACATCCAAACATTGATGATTTAATATGTGCTGGCATGTCATCTGGACCTGCAAAGTTACGTATACATTTTTCACTAGTAGAATATGTACTTTCATATGTTATTACTGAAAACTTATATGAACACATTAACGAAAACTTATATTACTAGTTTGTGTTTAAGGGATAACTTTCAAACCAACAGTTGCACTCAAGAGATCAATTTTTTTAGTTCCTTTTGCAAGCTAAGTAGTCTTCTCAAAGGAAAATTTTGCTTTGCTTCTAGTACCTATCCCACTTCCTGAAATAAGCAAGACAGTCATTCATGTATTTGTCATAAAATGATGACAAATTGTAAATTTTTTAAAGTTGAAAATTTGAGCAAAGAATTAATTACCTTCAAAATTCCCATTAACAAACGCATGTAAAATGTGACCAAGATATTCTACATGAAGATTAGTCTGAGTACCATTCATCAGAATCGGCTCATCGCCTTTAATATCAATGCCGTAGAATTTGATAACAAATGTCAATACAATTTAAAAAGAAGAATCGCCGAGAAGTTACCAAATAGATACTGTTAGGACAACAATAGGATATTTACACAGGTAATAAATTCTGTTGCCTGAAAAATCTCTTCTGATTCCATAACATGTACAAGGGATCATGATGCTGTCAGGACACACAACTTTGTTATCAACGGTCCAAGAAGACAATTTCTGGCAGAACTCAATGTTATCTATTTTTTTTAATCTTTTATGCTTGCTACACTAAAATTTTATCAGTAAATACCTTGTTTAGTTACAAGTTATTCGACGGATATCTTATTTGGTAATTCCTAATAAGCATTTCCCAACCGGTTTCATTTACCCTATTTGCTTATATTAAGCTTTTCTGTATTGAAGTTACATAAGAGCAATCCAATAAGTTTATCTATCCAATAATGACATGGAAATCACGAAGATACCAAAATTATAATTCAGAATTAGCTCGTCTACAAAATAAATCATCATGGGTAATATGCAGTTTCAGTAATTTCACTACTATTTTATTACCTCACTCAACAAGCGACCATTCCCTAATTTTTAGTTCAACTCAATGTCAATGCTAGGGGTGCAAAACATGCAAGGATACAATGACATCATTTTAAACAGTTGGGCTATGCAATCTTCGGGCAATAAGCTGTATAATTTCCTGTATAAACTCAAAGCAGTCTAACATGCGCTTAAATTGGAATAAAGGAAGCACTTCTTTATCAACTGCTATTTCAATTTTGAAGGACAAGTCTAATTTTTTGTACAACTAATTGCATGCTTATCCTGAGATCATATGATTATGCAGCAGTATAAGGATACTATTATGCAACTGGAGTGTTTTATATTTCATCATACAATGGAAATTAGACAAAAAGCAAAGATAAAATTGTTAACTACCGGAGATCAACGTTTACAAATTTTCTATTCTAAAATGACCAGTAATGAAAGAAGACAAAGTGTGTATGGTGTTGTGAATAAGCATGGTGATGCTGTGATGGACTCCTCCAACTTGCAACAAATGGCTTTTTGATATTTTACAAGTCTATACAATTCTGCTGATGTGCCTAAAGTATCTAATAATGTTATTTGTAAAACAATACTTATTACATTAGTTTGATGTCTATGTTGTTTTATTAAGTGTTTAAAACAAAGGGCTTAGTTGGTCGAGTGTTGTGACGTTCAGATTTGAATGAAAAGAAACGTCCATCATAAAATGGTCACGTAACATTTATGTTCAGTTAAATATTTTATACTTACCATTTCAATCTACTATTTTATTACAGATACAAACACATGGCCGGTCCTAGTAGTTTTGCTACCTAAAGCCAATTGTGAAACCGATGCCCTTATATAAATTAATGTTACCATTGCTAACTAAATCATCGAAATAATACATGTTGTTTACAAGCAATGAAAAAAAGGGGGAAAAAATCTTCTAGCCTTCCTTCTCTTACCTTTCTTGTAACACCCCGTGTATTTTATAACAGTGAAATTCACAAATTAAAGTATAATAAATTTCAAATCAAAGTATTTAGGGAAACGGGATACGCCATTGCGTTCGTCTCGGAAAAATATGCGAAATAGAGTCCGAGTTTTCGAAAAACGGAGCCCGTATGACCAAATTATGGCCCGATGAAGTTTCAGAAAATTCAAATTTCAAAAACAGATTTGAATTTCAGCCCAATCAGAGTAGGTGGGAAAAGTTCCCGCCCAACCCACCAGGTCGACCTGGGGGTCGACCCTAGGGTCGACCTGCCAGGCCAGGTCGACCTGGGAGTCGACCTAGGGGTCGACCTGCCCCAGGCAGGTCGACTCTAGAGTCGACCTGGGGGTCGACCTGCCCAGGCAGGTCGACTCTAGAGTCGACCTGGGGGTTGACTGGGGAGTCGACCTGGCCCCTGAGCCAGGTCGAACCCAGCCCACCCTGGCTGGCCTGGTCTGTGTTTGGTCGATTTTCTGAGCCTTGCCTTGTCACTAAGGCTAGGTGTCAGCTCCTGGTTGGTCTCTCCTTTGAACGAACGACTATTATTAAACCAAGCTCCATCGACGGTCTAAATTAACTCAAAAACTCTATAAAAAGGACCTAAGACTCACCCTAATACACACAAACAAAAATGGAGATGAGACCGTCATGCTGCTGAGGAGAGACTAGAGATAGCCGTCAGAAATTGAGAGACAATTAGGAGATAAATCAAAAGCTTAAAGCAACGTTAATCAAATCAAAGCAACGCCTACAACAAAGGATAGCATCTCCAAATTCAGAATTCAGATTCCTGAATTGAAGATTCGTCATACGTTGTAAGTAGAGTGCTATTCCGATGTGAATTAAATAATTGTGTTGATTTGTGTAAAGTATGAAATGGAATTGTGGCGATATTAATCTATATTTGTATGTTGCTTTGATTATAAACGATTTGGGAATGTTGTAGTATACGATTTGATATTCGCAAGCATATGATTCATATTGAAAACTACGTGTTTGTGGTAGTTATTTACAACACCCATTTGGTAATTGCAAGTATATGATTCATGTTGAAAGTAACAACTATATGTTGTAATAGTTTATTTGAGATTCATGCAAATATATGATTTACTGTTATGCCAACATGATGTAAAATTTTATGGTCATCTTTAGTGTAATGGGATCCATTTGAGTATTATGATTCATATATGTTGGAATTGGCATCATGGTTCAAGTATAAAAATCATGCTTTTGTGATAGTGACAAAAACAAGCATCATTGTGAACTTGTATTAATTTTATGAACATGACTAAACTATGTTTGTTGTTATGCCTAGTTGAAAAACATGTTTTTAGGCTTATGTTGTTAGCATAATCATATGATAATATATGTGACACATAAGTTACATTAGAATTACATTAGAATTACATTCCACTTGCAAGTTTACATAGATAGATTAAGAACCATGATTTAAGTTTAGGTATGTTTATGCTATAATTCCATGAATAGAATAAAAACCATGATTTAAGTTTAGGTAGGTTTATGCTATAATTCTATAAATGGATTAAATCCCATGATTCATATAAGAATTAGGTTGGGATAATTCTAGTTGAACCATACTTTTGTATTAGTGACAAAAGTAAGTACCTTTTTGTTAACATGTAGTGATTTTATGAACATTATTAGTTTATATTATGCCTAAATAAAAATATAGACTTATATTTCTAGTCAAGACCATGTGCCAATAATAATGATATCTAATTTAGTTAGATTCTTAATTTCAAGTTTACATGGTTAGTTGAACCTATGATTCATGTTTAAGTATTGTTTATGCCTTAATCATGTGAATAGAATAATTTATGTTTAAGTATTTCTTATGCCATAATCATATGAATAGAATGATTCATGTTTAAGTATTGTTTATGCCATAATAACATGAATAGAATGATTCATGTTTAAGTATTTTCTATGCCATGATTATATGAATAGAACGATTCATGTTTAAGTATTGTTTATGCCGTAATTATATGAATAGAATGATTCATGTTTAAGTATTGTTTATGCCATGATTATATGAATAAAATGATTCATGTTATGCCATGATTATATGATGTTACAATTGCAAGTTCACATGTGCCTACTTTATGTTAATTGAATCGTTCGTTGCAAGTTCATGCGTTCACACTCCCCTTTTTCATGTTACCTTATAAACACCATGTTATAAGCCTCCCCTTTTCATTTGGCTAAATTGGGTTTAAGTATTAAACCCAACACACCTTACATTGGAGCGAACGTATAAAACGGGGGTAATGACGTTTGGGCTAAAATATAGAACATATGTGTTGGCATGTTTGACGCATGCCAACAACCTTGAAAAAAAAACAATTAGGTGGCATAAATGAAATTTAACCAATAAAGATGAATTTGAATAATGGGCCGCAAATATTTACATATAAAAAGAAGAGAGACAAAATATGTAAATGTAGGAAATACGATGTGTTTAACCCGAGGTTGGATTGAGTTGTGATGTAAACCTGCCCGGAACCGCCCGGCTGTCCAGTAGTCACAACAATACCTATCCAATGTGGGTGGTTAAACACGGAGCCCAATAAGGACCCGAGGTTAGAATGGGTTGTGGCGTAAAACTGCCTGGACCCAACCGGCAACAGGCAGCCACAACAATACCTGTCTAATGTGAGAGGTTGAGGCTTTAATAAGACAATTAAGGCTGAGTCAGGATTGATAGGATTAAGTAAATTATATTAATACTTAATCAAAATGGAACATGCTAAACTAAACAGATTGATTGGGGGTTAGGTTTATAAAACACTTAACCAACTTAGCATGTTGGCTAGAAATAGAAAACCTAGTAGCGGGGGACCCTTTTCAGCAGTAACCCTACAAGGCGTATCATGATACCCTGAAACTAGGCAGGGTGGGGCACGATTACTGGGCTGACTGTAAGAGGTCAAATCGACGGCGGTGGTGCAGCAGTGTAGGTTCTAACGGGGTGCGGGCATGCACACACTCCGGCGCAGAAAAATAAGGCACTGGGCACCAGTAGCATACCTGTGCATTCTAGAGTTGTGTCGGGCCGCCACCATAGGACTTGATACACCCCATGGTGGGACCAACATAGGTAACTACAGCAACGGGGGCCGTAAGACACATGTAACTATGCGAGTAGGAGCCAATCATCAGAAAAAGGATCGCTTCACCCTGATTATGGGGTGCCTGTTGGGAACTAGTTTATATGGGTACAGAGATTAATATGGGGTACGATAGTATTCGACCCTAGACCACTTAACTTAGTTTATAATGCTTTCCCATTTCTAGTTTATGCTTATCATACCCAGTTCTTTATTCATAGACTGAATAGTCCTAGACTTACTCAGGCTTTATGTCTGACTCTACTTTTCTTTCGCCTTCTTTTCTTTCGTTCCCCCCCCAGGTCCACAGGGAGGGAATACCGCAGCTTGACCAGTTTCCGCATCCAGCTTGAAGAGAAGAATGTATTGCTTGGATCTTTTCCGTTTTGGACTATGGCTTGGGACAACAATTATGGGACTTTTGCAGTTTATTTATGTTTTCTTTATGCTTCTTTAAATAATGTAATCAAGACAGTTATGATTTTGGAAGTATTGTAAGACAATTATGGCATGGTTTGTGTAACATGTATTTTGATGAAATAAAAGTTGTTGTTTTCCGCTGTTCAAAAATATGTGTTATTATATCTGTCTTGTATATCTGTGACTTATACTTATAAACCTCCACCAAAATTAGGGCATTCCCTTTGAGAGTGACCCTAATGGAGGTGGGGTGTTTCACTTGGTATCAGAGCTGAAGGTTACCGGATCAGATAAAAGATTTGAAAAATTATTTTTCAAAACGGTCTTTAAAGAAGCATTTTCAAAAGAAAAGTTTTGTTTTAAAGGCATATTCCCCAAAGCCATACGCACTATCTTCTCTTCCTCTATTTGAATTCTTGTCTCCTTCTTTCTTGACTCTCTGGGGCTCCTGGCATTCTGGGAGGTAACCTCATCGAAGGGCGAAGTAGTGCCCGACTTCCATCTATAGCCGTAGTTGTTTTACTTACAGCCAGTCTTCTTTCAAGTTTATAGGGTTTTTCCGTGCGATAGAGGCAACTTTCGAGAGATTTGCATACATAATGGATTCATGGCACTTACATAATTCGCATTAAGGAGGTCAACTGAATCGGTAGACCGCCTGATTTTGCATTGGATAAGTACATGTACACACACACTTCGCATATTATCATGAAGCATTAGAAGTCTTTTAAGGACAATGGATGCTCGTGTTTGATGGATGAGTAGATGGGTGTTTGATGTTAGGATGTACATTCTTCCTGAACTTGAAGATTTCGGGACGAAATCCTTTTAAGTGGGGGAGAAAAAAGAAGACGGAAGAAAAACAGAATACAAGATAACACCATGATGATAAGATCAACAAGATAGGATTGACACAAGATATGCTAGGAGTAACTGAACTTACTCAGGCTTTATGTCTGACTCTGTTTTTCTTCCGTCTTCTTTTCTTCCGTTCCCCCCCCCCCCTCAGGTAGTAAAGGAGGAAATAGTATAGCTCAGGTTAGATTGGAATTTCCCAGCTTGAAGATTTGACGAAGTTGTGCTTGGATTCTCTTTTCAGATGCTATGGCTGGCTCTTGCTACATTGGGGAATATAAAATGTTGTTTTATGCTTCTTTATCTTGTAAGACAGATGATACTCTGATATTGGAAAGCAATTGTTGTACAAACTATTTTGTCAATAAAGCAAAGTTTTATTTTCTGCTGTTTTAATTTTGTCTGTCTTGTAATTTATCTGCATCTTTTACCCTATAATGCTCCACAGAACTTAGTGCATTCCCTTTGTGAGTGACACTAACGGATGTGGGGTGTTACATTTCTAGCATGTCCAGATTCTTGTTTACACATTTTTAAGTACCATAAAACATCAAATGGTATTATTTGTTAATAATCCTTCACATAACAAAAACAGTTTAATTATGAATATGTAATCTGCTACTTATAATTAATAAAAAAATCGCAATGATAATTCAAAGAGAAAACTCTTCTTAACTACTCGATTCAACTAAAAAAAATTAACGATGAATTCCTACAAAAAAAGAGTTATTTATTGATAAATTATATGCAAACTGGTTGTGAGAAACTTATTAACTATTACCAAACAAATCAATATTATACAATTTTGTCAAATGACAATTTAAACATACCAATATTGATTTGAGTATTATTAGTTATTACTCAATTCAATCCTTAAATTAATCAATATAGAATTAACTACCTAGAATAAGAACACACACTCAAAATTGAATTGACATCATAGAAGATTCATAGATTACAATATAACACCTACAGCTAAAAATTAAAACATATAATTAAGCATTAACCTTTCAAGTTTTAAAACCTGCGGTTATTGGATTTATACCTCGGCTCCCGCGACCTATGTTTCTCGATGTGTCGATTAGAGTACTCTTTGGAGCCACTGTCAATTGGAGGAGATTATGCCCAGATTAAGTCATTGCCGCCTACCACCTATCCCCAATGGTCAAGCAACGCATTGCAAGCTGCTATGTTTCTGTAAAATTGTTCGCTTCTTCTTTTTACAGTTACGCAATTTGTTTTTGTTTTTGCTCTTGCCTCCTGTGTTGCATTGGAAGATGGTGCCAAAGGGTGATTACCAAGAAAAAACATCATATCAAAACTCAAATAGAATCATACAAAGAGAAGTAAAAAGAAAAAAATACCAAAATGAAACGCGTAAGCAGCAGGCGTAATCTGCCGGAACAATACCGTGGTTTTCACTCGAAGCCTCAACCAAGTAGTTGAGATCCGGGTACTTCGAAGTGGATACATAGCAAACCCAATAGGGGATCGACCTCCGAGCCTAAAAAGGAAGCGGCAGCATCTCCTCATCAGATGAAAATCACGATGAGGCCAGATCTGTTATATTGGGTTCGATTTTGGATAATTTTATCGCGTGTAGGGTTTGGATGATTCTAGCAGTTCTCAGATTTGGGAAAGGGTTTGGAAGAAAACGTTTGGTGGTTGGAGATTAAATTACAAAGCAAGTGATTTTGGGTAAGGATTTCGAAGCGGAGCTAGACCTGAAATGTTTGGTTTGGAGCCCAGAAAACTTGTTTTGGAGCCAAACGAAAAATTTTGTTGGAGCCAAACGGAATTTTCATTGGAGCCAAGAATTCCTTCTACATGTTACGCCTCAGATCAAACATTGCATACAAATTGAATTCTTTTTTGTTCAGATTTAAGACTATAATATCCAATAAATACTGAATTTTAACATGTAACTATTTTCACATAATATAATATTACTCAATATTAATCACTTGTATTTAATAGTGAATTATGTTTGTTAATTATTAATTAAATTGTATATTTAATATTTATTTATCAATTACTGATTATTGATTATTAATCAAATAATTACTTATTTATTGATTACTTATTTAACATTTCAAATTAATTATTATTATTTAGTAGCCAAAATTGTTACTAGCTGCCAAAATTATATTTATTAAAACTGTTGAAACAATTACAACCAAATCAAATATTACTTATTAATAATAATTATTATTTAACTTTTACTTATTTCTACTTAGATATAATCGATTAATAATTATTAAAAGCTTATGATGTATGTTACTAATTATTGATTAATAAGTAGTGTTAACATACATTAACGATTAAAAATAAATTACTACTTATTAAATATTAACTATTTAATAATAATTAATAAATATTATTGATTCCTATGTTTATTATTAATTATAAAATATTAATATAATTAGTTTTTAAATATTGATATTATAAACATGAAGTTTGTAATCGGCATCTATTACAACTAACAAAATGAAAAGTTGTTAAAAATACGTTCATTACAACTTTAGGGAAATGACAGTTGTAAAAAACATTTATTACAACGGTGCTTTTACCACCGTTGTAAAATAAAAGTTGTAATATGGTGTTTTTGTTGTAGTGAAAATATACTATGAGATATTGAATCTGTAGTTAGAACCATAAATCAATTAACTTATACGAGTAATATAGCATTTACATTAACTATTAAATCCAAAAATCCAAAGAAAACATCATCTGATGATTCATGGGTACTTTCTATGCATGAAGAATTGAATCAGTTCACCAAAAATGATGTATGGGAACTTGTTCCTAGACCAAAGGATAAAACTATAATTGTAATGGGCTTATAAAAATAAAATGAACGAACTTGGTGAGATCATTAGAAATAAAGCACGATTAATTGCTCAAGGATATTGTCAAGAAGAAGGAATAGATTACGATGAAACATGAAACGACCCGAACTTCCCCGTGAAGGAAAGCCCAAATTGAGTTGAGAACACGACAAATCAGAACACAAACAGAAGAACATTTCATTGCTTATTACAACAATTTCATCATAATACAAGAATATACAGAGTATGAATAAATATTACACATTTACTAAATATCAAAGATTTACAAGTTACAATGCAACGGAAAATAATACAAAACACAACTGAAAAGAATATATGGATACAGAGCTTTCCGAATATCATTCCAGCTGTAAACCAGGATCCTATAAATATAAATCTGCAAAACCAAAACTACAAGCTTCCCGTGTGGAAAATAGGGGCACCCAGAGTTTAGGTTAAAACAATAAACTCCAGGTCAGTCATGTGACTGGTGTGAGAACTAAAACAGTTATTAATCTTTATTTTAAAGTTAGGTAAATCAAGGGACCACGCCGTATAACACGGAACGGGTTTCCTCCCAAGAATACCAGTGCATAAAACAAACAGCGCAATGCTAAATAAAGAACAATGAAGCTATTATAAGACTCGGGTCCCATCACAAAATGCAACGCAAGCCGAATGATAGAGTTTTGACTTATAATAGCCAAATAATGCTTGATACGCGAAATTTAATCTTTTATTATTACTATAAGTGAAGAAATCAACTTTAAATATAAATGTATCAATCGTAGACGGCATGAGCGCCCCATCCCACTATGTCGCCAATACTAGGCTCTACAGTCAAAAGCGAAATATCATGTATTGGAAATTGGATTCCACCTGTGAACCAAGGCAAGGGATCGTCCTTACCGCTTCGAGACACTCCAGCCCGCCCCTCAGGATCAGAGCTCGAGTGACCCTTGGATCGTCAGGGCCGGTCAACCCGAAGTGCAAAGGGTGAATTAAAATGCCTGAACATGCGTTTCCCCGCCCTATGGGGCGTAAGTCTGGTCTGTATAAAGACCATATCATCCATCGGCTCCGCAGTGCCGATATATGCGAGGTGCCTCGCTATCCATCATCCACATAAGTAAAACATCTGGGCATGCAAAACCCAGACACCACTCCTAGTAAGAAGGAAACGCATGTCCTCCCTGATGTCCTCCCCCGTTTCTGGTTCACACCGGGGTGCGAGGCTCGCGAATTAACGCTACACAAAGCTATGCTATATTAATGCCGTGCTTTGATCATCAACCACAAGACTCTGCTTTTCAACAGAAGCCTTGATCATTTGCATCTCAGCATGCCACACAGGCAATTCATGCTATGCAGCCGATGTCTATCAATCACACAGAATGAAATCTGATGTCATACAGACATCCATTTACAAGTTCGTTCTGGGTCAGAATGAAACCGGAGGCCCCTTATTCCTCGTCCCATATGTCCAATACAGGAGAGAGGTCCTCACATATCCGGTCGATCTCCAAGTACGTCTGGACGATCACCACTTATTACCTTGTATTGGGTGTACAACCCAATCAAGACATCAGTAATCATCCAAACGATGTGAAGACCTTCGATCTTCAACCACCGTCTTCATCCTCGACATATCGTCGAATCAGTTATTCAGAATGGGATAAACCCGGTCTTTCTGAATAATTCGCGTATTTAATAAACAAGTGCTATAAAAACACAACATGCGCCTCATTCCAATCCAGATTATTCCTTTATTCAAATATTCTTATACTTTGGGAAAGGTTCCCATTAATTTTATCCAAGATAAATTCTTTAAATTTATTCTTTAATCTTCCTTTGGAAATCAATCCATACCAAATTATGGTTTATCCAAACGAGTCGGGATTATTTGAACTTTACAAAGTAATCATTTGTTTTAATTTCCCAATCCCAACCTATTCATCCCATGAAGTAAAACTGGCAACACTTCATATCTAACACCACGGTGTTATCGGTAAAATTAATTACCATTTCACGTTCAAATCTAATTAAAGATTTAACTAACGCTTGGAGCAAAACTGGTGATACTCCATTCTCGATCATTTCTTGGATTTGATAATTTTAGTTATCAAATTCACCTTTCAATCTATTTAAAGATTCATTAAAACTCTAATTCAGTTTTAATTTCCAACCATCATTACTTAATGATTTTTCCAATTCAGGAAATAAATCCTGCCTTTAACTGGGTTAAAGAACTAATGTCATTTAAAACACAGTTCACGATAAACCCAAAATCACATTCCATTAATTATGGAATTTTCACGGAAAAAAAAACCAATCTATAATCGATATCAATTTCCGTATCCGACTAAAATTATAAATGGAATAATGGAAAAGCCTATTAAATTCCACATATATTATCAGTCTTCCTCCATAGAAATTCATTTCGATTATTATCAAATCGAATCCCATTCCGTTCCAATTTATTTTATTAAACTGGAAAACTTTACTTTGGAAATTCCATTAAATCTTAGAATAAAGATTTATAAATTCCAAATCACATTTCACTGCAAATCGGGTTAAAGAATGAATGTCGTTAATACACAGTTCACAATAAACCCGATTTACATTCCATTTCAATTCCAATTAAATGTTCATTAATTGGTAATTCTTCTTTAAATCTTAGTTAAAAGATTTATTCTTTTCACACGGGGTTTCAGAACAGTGTTAGTGAAGACACCGTTCACGACAAACCCAAAATCCCATTTGATATTAAATACAAGGCTCTGAATAGAAGATATATCGACTTATATTCAATATTAAATTTTGAACTCAACAACCATCGTATTGGAAAACGATATATATCTTCCAAATTCCTCCACAATGCCCATATAATCACGGAATCCAATATCGAAATATTCCGAAGATAATTTCGATTCAAATTCATTCTAATTCATATATTGGAAATTCTGGTTACTTTTAAAACAATTTCAAATCCAATTTATTTATTTAAAAATAATTGGATTATAATTCTAGTTCATAATTAGTTCATTTCGATAAAAATCTATTTTTATCTTTTCAAATATGAAATTTTTCATCCCAATTCTTCCCAAATCATTTATTATGATTTTACACAAATTATTAATATTTTTAATAATTTTATCAAGGCCCGTATAGTCGATTTCCATAAACAGCCATCGAACTGCACTTACAACGACCTTTTCCAAATTTGATTTGGACATAATTCCAAATCCAACCATTATATTTCAAATCTCTAATATTCATTAGAAAGCTATTTTCAATACGAACCCAACGGTTCTGGTTTTAGGAGAATCCGACGGTCGGATCTCCCGTAATGTCCATTCGAAGTCAATAGTCGAAATTCGCGAACTGCCGCAGTGCGGCGCGTTCTATTCAGGCCATTATATTATATATATAATATATATAATTTATATTTCATCGATTTCCATTTAAAACGTATTTTATAAATCGTTTTAAATTCTTTTTCAAAATGATTTCAACTTCATATTCAATTTCAAATCAAAATTGAATATTCCATATCATTAATATATAAATGATAATATTTTCAAAACATTAGATTTTGAAATCAATTCCTTTTCACTATTCAGTATAAAAATGAATAAAATCGATATAAATATCGTTCACGTCAAAATGACATTAAATTAATCAACACAACTTTATATATTTAAATGTATTCGTGTTCATCCCAAATCGGACATCAAAATCATATTGTGATTCTTTTCTGAATATTATTTTAAAACATTCATTATTTGAAAATATTCGTTATTTTAAAATATTCGTTATTTTAAAATATTCGTTCGTTCTGAATCGGAATCAGGCACAGTCAATTACCATATAATGTTGTTTATATGGATTTCATACAACACACGTATATAACAACCATAATCAAAAATCATCCATCATCCAGAGTGCATTCTACAATGTATAAGCATTAAACATAGATATTTAATGCTTACAACAGCCTGTCAACCTATCGATTGACATACAACTAAACAGTTAAGATTAGTGTACGTCAAATATCATCCCAACACCCGTGTGGGGTTTCAATCCACAAACACGGAATTTATTTGTGCAATTGGGCGATGTGTAAAATTTATCGTCCCAATCAATATCAATAAAATGGGTGTACATAAAAAAAAATCGTCCGATTTGTAAATGAATATTTATTTTATTCATATACAAATTAAAAATTATATTTTTAACGATAAAATATTTATTTCAACACATGAATATTTTACACAGTTCATTTGTACAATAAAAAATGATATTTTTATTATTCGAATATTTTTATTCAACACATGAATATTTTACACAATCCATTCCACATCTCAATCAATTTTCACATAGAATACAATCAAACAAGTCGTCCATGGTCTGTGGACGATGGGGAGCAGTTCATATATGCAGTTATAAAATAAATAACTGTACAGAGATAAATTTAGTGAGAAGTTCTCACATTGGGATCCACTCCATCAGTTTTATTTCTAAATTTCTATTCTTTTTGGATCTGAATTTGCCTGAAATTCTAATCTACTCCGTTTTTGTCCTGGTTAGTTCTGAACTGTAGTGCTCGACGATACGAGTGCAACGCAACTCGTTTCACTGAATTTCGTTTCCGAATGTAAAAGTTATGACCATTTGAATATTAATTACATTAATTAATTAAGTAAATAAATATTAATTACTTTGCCTTATCTTCCTCTAATCCGCTCTTGCCTCGTTGAAGTCTGGAACCCATCATCGACATGCCAAATTCACCATGCGCCGCCCACCCAAGGTGATCGAACCACCATCGTCGGCCACCACGAGGTGCGCCTCGACGCCCCCTTTGTTGGTGATCACCCTGGCCCAATCGCGGCCCCCACCTTCTCCTTAAGTCGCCATGAACGGCAGGGCATTGATCCCCAAAATCAAACAAATGGAGCTGCTATAATAAATCATACTTGCATGATTTCAAAGATCATGAAATTGTTTTTGATTTTCGTTTTACAAACTTTCGAAATCATATCGTGGATTAGGAGAAAAGTCACGAAGAAATTGGGAGTACTTTAGCAGTCCGTTTCAGCTGAGAGCGGCGGAAAATAAATAATGAACTAGGGTTTAATGTGATTGGTTAGAATATATATATATATATATATATATATGTATATATGTATATATGTGTATATATATATATATTATATTATAAATATTATTCAATTTCCAAAATGAAATTTTACCTCCGAACTCCAAATCGAACCCAACGACTGTCGTCCCAAGCTAATTACCCCAATTTCGGACACAATGGGATATGTTCCGTAACCCAATTCAATCATTTTAATCAGTTATTATTTAAATTAAAATATAAATCAATATATATTGAATTTAAATGTACATTTTAATTTACCAGGGCCACATACTGTAACCAAAAATTCCAAAAAAATAATTCTAGCTATGTTTTGACGATACGGTCCTAACAAAACTAATTTCATCGAATTTGGAGACCGTTTGTAAAACGGCCATTTTCTGATCGATCCAAATTGACTGAAACTGTTCAAACATGTTTTCTTTTGCCACACTCACATATTGATTGCAAAAATTATGAAAATTAGATTCTAGCAATAATTTAACATCCCGGATCCAACAAAAGTGGTTTCATCGAAAACGGAGGTCGTTGGCAAAATGGCTATTTTTAAGGCCTATATTTCCATAGCGACTATTCTGAATTTTCAACTGGACATAACTTTTTATTCCCGCTATGAAATTTGGATTTTTCAGGTTCATTGGAAAGATATTTTCAAATAGATTCTAATATTTTTGGGTTCACTAAAATTCGGTTTATTTTGAATCCTGTACATTCATTTGAAATTTGAAATCGAATTTTCAAACTACCGCGCCATTTTCAATTCCTTTTATAATTAAAATAAATATTTATATTCTAACTTCGATTTAAATAAATATATACATTCAAATTCTATTCAAAATAAATTTCTAGTCGTTATTATTTAAAATAATTCATTTTAAATATTCAAAATTCATTAAAACTGCTAAAATAAAAAAATTAAATTGGTTCTGATTTTCCGGGTTGTTACAATCTCCCCCACTTAAAATCTTTTCGTCCTTGAAAAGGAATGGAGCTGAAAGTTGTTTAACTCATCAGCTCAACTTTAATTCGGGATTTCATTCTTCAATTTTTCAGTTTCTATGAATTTTCCAATTCTTCAAAAATTTGGCTAACACCCTAAATTTTTGAAAATTTTCGCCATAACCTCCTTTGTACCGGTAGCACCCGGAAAATCCCCAAACCGCCACACAGGCCCTCTCATCTCAAAAAGAAAAAGAAAAGGCCAAGCGGCTAGCCAATCGGCTTATAAAATCATCCAAACCCAATAAATTAGTAAACATGTACCTATTTGTTGGGCATACAATTTTATTCCTCTTCTCTAGCCTCCTTGCTATGACCTGTTCAATGTATATACATGTATATGCATGCAATTCCAAACAATTTTCAATTCAGTACAATATTCGATACAATTTGGATAAATGGTTCAAATTTTAATTAATCAACCAATAATCAAACAACACAACCAAGAATCAATTAGTTTATTATCATTTCAAATTCATAATTTATATATATATATATATATACAAAAATTCGTTTTTGATGCCAAATCACAACAATAGACCTTATCTAGTTTTGGTTCTTACACCAGTCTAATGGAAATATATAGATATCCCACTTTCGAAGTTCGAACAAAAATGCTTATGATGACGCGTCAATCATCAGAACTATGCCCGGACGACTAGAGTGTGATTCCATATCCATCCCGTATATTCGAGGCTTCATATACACGTGGATCAGACGTATATTAAAATCTCTATATACTCGACGGTCCAAATCAATTTAAAATAAATTATTCAAATACGTATAATCCATTTTAAATTTTCAAAACAAAATTCGTTTTCATTTTTATTTTAAAATAACATTCTTCACACTCGTTCTAGGATACTGCTAATCCCATCTCTAATGAGTCATTCTCATTGGATATTACAAATCTAATCTCTGATGAATACTTTCGTTCGGTTCTAATCTGTCTTGTTCTCAAGCTCTGTAAACCCAAGCTCTAATACCAAAATGAAACGACCCGAACTTCCCCGTGAAGGAAAGCCCAAATTGAGTTGAGAACACGACAAATCAGAACACAAACAGAAGAACATTTCATTGCTTATTACAACAATTTCATCAGAATACAAGAATATACAGGGTATGAATAAATATTACACATTTACTAAATATCAGAGATTTACAAGTTACAATGCAACGGAAAATAATACAAAACACAACTGAAAAGAATATATGGATACAGAGCTTTGCGAATATCATTCCAGCTGTAAACTAGGATCCTATAAATATAAATCTGCAAAACCAAAACTACAAGCTTCCCGTGTGGAAAATAGGGGCACCCAGAGTTTAGGTTAAAACAATAAACTTCAGGTCAGTCACGTGACTGGTGTGAGAACTAAAACAGTTATTAATCTTTATTTTAAAGTTAGGTAAATCAAGGGACCACGTCGTATAACACGGAACGAGTTTCCTCCCCAGAATACCAGTGCATAAAACAAACAGCGCAATGTTAAATAAAGAACAATGAAGCTATTATAAGACTCAGGTCCCATCACACAATGCAACGCAAGCCGAAGGATAGAATTTTACCTTATAATAGCCAAATAATGCTTGATACGCAAAATTTAATCTTTTATTATTATTATAAGTGAAGAAATCAACTTCAAATATAAATGTATCAATCATACACGGCATGAGCGCCCCATCCCACTATGTCGCCAATATTAGGCTCTACAAACAAAACTGAAATATCACGTATTGGAAATTGGATTCCACCTGTGAACCAAGGCAAGGGATCATCTTTACCGCTTCGAGACGCTCTAGCCTACCCCTCAGGATCAGGGCTCGAGTGATCCTTGGATCGTCAGGGCTGATCCACCCGAAGTGCAAAGGGTGAATTAAATTGCATGAACATGCGTTTCCCTACCCTATGGGGCGTAAGTATGGTCTGTATAAAGACCATATCATCCATCGGCCCTGCAGTGCCGATATATCTGAGGCGTCTCGCTATCCATCATCCACATAAGTAAAACATCTGGGCGTGCAAAACCTAGACACCACTCCTAGCTAGAAGGAAACGCATGTCCTCCCTGATGTCCTCTCCCGTTTTTGGTTCACACCGGGGTGCGAGGCTCGCAAATTAATGCTACACAAAGCTATGCTATATTAAAGTCGTGCTTTGATCATCAACCACAAGACTCTGCTTTTCAACAGAAGCCTTGATCATTTGCATCTCAGCATGCCACACAGGAAATTCACGCTATGCAACCGATCTCTATCAATCACACAAAATGAAATCCGATGTCAGACACACATCCATTTACAAGTTTGTTCTGGGTCTGAACGAAACCGGAGGCACCTTATTCCTCGTCCCATATGTCCAATAAAGGAGAGAGGTCCTCGCATATACGGTCGATCTCCAAGTACGTCTGGACGATCACCACTTATTACCTTGTCTTGGGTGTATAGCCCAATCAAGACATCAGTAATCATCCAGACGATGTGAAGACCTCCGGTCTTCAACCACCGTCATCATCCTCGACATATCGTCGAATCAGTTATTCAGAATGGGATAAACCCGGTCTTTCTGAATAACTCGCATATATAAAAAACAAGTGCTATAAAAACACAACATACGCCTCATTCCAATCCAAAATATTCCTTTATTCAAATATTCTTATACTTTGGGAAAGGTTCCCATTAATTTTACCCAAGATAAATTCTTTAAATTTATTCTTTAATCTTCCTTTGGAAATCAATCCATACCAAATTATGGTTTATCCAAACTAGTCGGGAATAGCGGACCTTACCGAAGTAATCATTTATTTTAATTTCTCAATCCCAACCTATTCATCCCATGAAGTAAAACTGATAATACTTCATATCTAACACCACGGTGTTATCGGTATAATTAATTATCATTTCACGTTCAAATCTAATCAAAGATTTAACTAACACTTGGAGCAAAACTGGTGATACTCCATTCTCGATCATTTCTTGGATTTGATAATTTTAGTTATCAAATTCACCTTTCAATCTATTTAAAGATTCATTAAAACTCTAATTCAGTTTTAATTTCCAACTATCATTACTTAATGATTTTTCCAATTCAGGAAATAAATCCTGCCTTTAACTGGGTTAAAGAACTAATGTCATTTAAAACACAATTTATGATAAACTCAAAATCACATTCCATTAATTATGGAATTTTCATGGAAAAACAAACCAATCTATAATCAATACCAATTTCCGTATCCGACTAAAATTATAAATGGAATAACGGTAAAGCCTTTTAAATTCCATATATATTATCATTCTTCCTCCACAGAAGTTCATTTCGATTATTATCAAATTGAATCCCATTCCATTCCAATTTATTTTATTAAACTGGAAAACTTTACTTTGGAAATTCGATTAAATCTTAGAATAAAGATTTATAAATTCCAAATCACATTTCACTGCAAATCGGGTTAAAAAACGAATGTCGTTAAAACATAGTTCACAATAAACCCGATTTACATTCCATTTCAATTCCAATTAAATGTTCATTAGTTGGTAATTCTTCTTTAAATCTTAGTTAAAAGACTTATTCTTTTCACATGGGGTTTCAGAACAGTGTTAGTGAAGACACTGTTCACGACAAACCCTAAATCCCATTTGATATTAAATACAAGGATCTAAATAGAAAATATATCGGCTTATATTCAATATTAAATTCTGAACTCAACAAACATCGCATTGGAATAACGATATATATATCTTCCAAATTCCTCCACAATGCCCATATAATCACGGAAACCAATATCGAAATATTCTGAAGATAATTTCGATTCAAATCCATTCCAATTCATATATTGGAAATTTTGGTTATTTTTAAAAACATTTCAAATCCAATTTATTTATTTAAAAATAATTGGATTATAATTCTAGTTCATAATTAGTTCATTTCGATAAAAAAACTATTTTTGCCTTTTCAAATATGGAAATTTTCATCCCAATTCTTCCCAAATCATTTATTATGATTTTACACAAATTATTAATAATTTTAATAATTTTATCAAGGCCCGTACAGTCGATTTCCATAAACGGCCATCGAACTGTACTTACAACGACCTTTTCCAAATTTGATTTGGACATAATTCCAAATCCAACCGTTAGATTTAAAATCTCTAATATTCGCTAGAAAGCTCTTTTCGATACGAACCCAATGGTTCTGGTTTTGGGAGAATTCGATGGTCGGATCTCCTGTAATGTCCATTCGAAGTTAATGGTCGGAATTCGCGAACTACCGCAGCGCGGCGCGTTCTATTCAGACCATTATATTATATATATATATATATAATATATTTTGTCGATTTCCATTTAAAACGTATTTTATAAATCGTTTTAAACTCGTTTTCAAAATGATTTAAACTTCATATTCAATTTCAAATCAAAATTGAATATTCCATATCATTAATATATAAATGATAATATTTTCAAAACATCAGTTTTTGAAATCAATTCCTTTTCAATATTCATTATAAAAATGAATAAAATTGATATAAATATCGTTCACGTCAAAATGGCGTTTAATTAATCAACATGGCTTTATATATTTAAATATATTCGTGTCCATCCCAAATCAGACATCAAAATCATATTTTGATTCTTTTCTGAATATTATTTTAAAATATTCATTATTTGAAAATATTAGTTATTTTAAAATATTCGTTCGTTCTGAATTGGAATCAGGCACAGTCAATTACCATACAATGTTGTTTATATGGATTTCATACAACACACGTATATAACAACCATAATCAACAATCATCCATCATCCAGAGTGCATTCTACAATGTATAAGCATCAAACACAGATATTTAATGCTTACAATAGTCTGTCAACCTATCGACTGACATACAACTAAACAGTTGTGATTAGTGTACGTCAAATATCATCCCAACACCCGTGTGGGGTTTCAATCCACAAACACAGAATTTATTTGGGCAGTTGGGCGATGTGTAAAATTTATCGTCCCAATCAATATCAATAAAATGTGTGTACACAAAACAAATCATCCGATTTGTAAATGAATATCTATTTTATTCATATACACGTTAAAAATTATATTTTTAACAATAAAATATTTATTTTAACACATGAATATTTTACACAGTTCATTTATATAATAAAAATGATATTTTTATTATTCAAATATTTTTATTCAACACATGAATATTTTACACATCCATTCCACATCACAATCAATTTTCACATAGAATACAATCAAACAAGTCGTCCATGGTCTGTGGACGACGGGGAGCTGTTCATATATGCAGTTATAAAATAAATAACTGTACAGAGATAAATTTAGTGAGAAGTTCTCACATTGGGATCCACTCCGTCAGTTTTATTTCTAAATTTCTGTTCTGTTTGGATCTGAATTTGCCTGAAATTCTAATCTGCTCCGTTTTTGTCCTGGTCAGTTTTGAAATGTAGTGCTCGACGATACGAGTGCAACGCAACTCGTTTCACAAAATTTCATTTCTGAATGTAAAAGTTATGACCATTTGAATATTAATTACATTAATTAAATAATTACTAATTACTTTGCCTAATCTTCCTCTAATCTGCTCTTGCCTCGTCAAAGTCTGGAACCCATCATCGACATGCCAAATTCACCGTATGTCGCCCACCCAAGGTGATCAAACCACCATCGTCGGCCACCACGAGGTGCGCCTCGACGCCCTCCTTCCTTGGTGACCACCCTGGCCCAATCGCGGCCCCCACCTGCTCCCCAAGTCGCCATGAACGGTAGGGCATTGAGCCCCAAAATCGAACAAATGGAGCTGCTATAATAAATCATACCCGCATAATTTCAAAGATAAATCATGAAATTGTTTTTGATTTTCGTTTTACAAACTTTCGAAATCATATCGTGGATTAGGAGAAAAGTCACAAAGAAATTGGGTGTACTTTGGCCATCTGTTTCAGCTGAGAGCGGCAGAAAATAAATAATGAACTAGGGTTTAACGTGATTGGTTTGAATATATATATATATATATATATTATATTATAAATATTATTTAATTTCCAAAATGAAGTTTTACCTCCGAACTCCAAATCGAACCCAACGACTGTCGCCCCTAGCTAATTACCCCTATTTCGGACACAATGGGATATGTCCCATAACCCAATTCAATCGTTTTGATTAATTTTTATTTAAATTAAAATATAAATCAATATATATTGAATTTAAACGTACATTTTAATTTACTGGGGCCACATACTGTCACCAAAAATTCCAGAAAAATAATTCTATCTATGTTTTGACGATACGGTCCTAACAAAACTAATTTCGTCGAATTTGAAGGCCATTTGAAAAACGGCCATTTTCTGGTCGATCCAAATTGACTAAAACTGTTCAAACACGTTTTCTTTTGCCATGCTCACATATTGATTCCAAAAATTATGAAAATTAGAATCTAACAATAATTTGACATCCCGGATCCAACAAAAGTGGTTTCGTCGAAAACGGAGGTCGTTGGCAAAATGGCTATTTTTAAGGCCTATATTTTCATAGCGACTATTCTGAATTTTCAACTGGACATAACTTTTTATTCCTGCTATGAAATTTGTATTTTTCAGGTTCTTGGAAAGATATTTTCAAATAGATTCTAATATTTTTGGTTTTACTAAAATCCAGTTTATTTTGAATCATGTACATTCGAAATTTGAAATCGACTGTTCAAACTACAACGCCATTTTCAATTCCTTTTATAATTAAAATAAAATTTTATATTCTAACTTCGATTTAATAAATATATACGTTCAAATTCTATTGAAAATAAATTTCTACTCGTTATTATTTAAAATAATTCATTTTAAATATTCCAAATTCATTAAAATTGCTAAAATAAAAATTTTTAATTGGTTCTGATTTTCCGGGTTGTTACAAACATTTTCCCCCATCGCAAGATTAGAAGCTATTAGAATTCTACTTGCTTTCGCTAATATAATAATTTCAAATTATTTTAAACGGATGCAAAAAGTGCCTTTTTAAACGGATTTTTTGAAGAAGATGCTTATGTTGAACAACCGCTATTATTCGAGGATGAAAATTTTCCAAATCACGTTTATTAATTAAATAAAGCCTTACATGGTCCTAGAGCTTGGTATGATCGATTAAGAACTTATTTATTGCAATCAAACTTTGAAATTGGTAAAGTATATAATATGCTATTTATTAAAAGAAATAAAATGATATTCAATTAGTACAAATATAAGTAGATGATATAATTTTTGGATCAACCAATAATAAAATGAATCAAAAAATTATAATATCATGACAAAAGTATTTGAAATGAGTCGTATGGGAGAACTCACTTTCTTTTTGAATTACAAATTAGACAATTAGATAATGGAATATTTATTATATAAGAAATATATACTAGGAGTTCAATTAATAAATTTAACGTGCCTAATACTAAAGAAAACCCACTCCTATGGCAACTAACGAAGCCTTAAGTAAAGACAATTCTTCAAAAGATGTTGATCGGAAACTATACAGAGGAACGATAATGTAACTACCCGCATTTTAGGGTCAATTTAAATTTTGATTTTTAATCAATTTTAATGAATTCTGAAATAGAAAATGTTGATTTTGAATCGATAAGATGTAAGAATAATTTTAAATTTTGTTTTAATGTCTTATTTGACTTAAAACAGGGTCAGTAAAAAAATTAAATTAATTTAAAAGCTCGGATTTTGAAAATCGATATTTCAATGCTCTATAAAAGGACCATTTTTAAGATAGCCCCCCGGAATCCAACGAAACCACGTTTACTAGATCCGGAATGTTGAAACATGTCATAATTTAAAATTTCAAGTCAAATGGAGTTCGTATGCGAGAGAATGATATATAAATGTACTTTGAAAATTCAGTCAAAATTTAATTTAAGCTGGAAATAAGGCGATTTTTCAAACGAATTCGGAATTCGACGAAACTTTATTTGTTGGAATTGTAATTCCATAACGTAGCTAGATTTCAGTTTTCATAATTTTTGCAGTTAACGTATGGTCGTGCGACTAGAACGAAGTTTGCAAGGTGTAATTAATACATGACTTAAAGAGTCACTTCTTGCTACATGCCTCCAACCAATAGGATTTAGTAACCTCTTCCCCTCTCTCCACCACATGTCACGTTCTTCTTCCTTAGAAATTCATGAAGTGATTTAGAGCCTAAGTGGATTTTATTTAAGTTTAAATTCATTTCATTTTGCAAAACCATCTCTAAGGCTTGAAAATACACCATTAATGGCTCCTCCTCCTTCCTAGAATCCCACGCTGCCACTAGGGCCCCACCCACTGCCTTCATCTGCCTACAGCTGATCCGGTGTCCCCCACCAGCACCAACGAAGTGGACCCCCCTCTCTAATCTTGCCAAAAACCCTTCATTCCTCTTGTGTTTTAAAAAGCTACCTCCTTTAACATCCAAACCAAATTCAACAAACCTCCATGTCGCCACTCTAGACTGCTGGCCCGTCAACATGCCACGCTGGACAGCCCCACCGTGGTCTCCCTTGCCTCAACAAACTCAAAACACCACTAAAAATACAACTTTCCTTTGTATAATGTATACTAGTGTGTGTACAAGTGCTGTCACGAAGTATTGAGTTGATTTGAAGAGGAAAGGCGACATTTTTATCCTGTAGCAAGCTCTTGGAGTTCAATTTTGAAGTATCTTGGTGTTAGCATGGCTAGAATAGAGTTTCTCACTGAAAATATTATATTTATATAGTTTAATTATGATTGAATAGTTAATCGTTAAGTGATTGAAGTTAATATTGAAGTTAATTTGAATTTAAGTTAGAAATTGGTTAATCATGTAACTAATACGATGTTGTAATATATGACAGTTAGCTAGTTAAACAGTTGTGAGAAGTATAGTTTTAATTTGGTTAATTATCACAAATTGTTATATGGTAACTCACATCACAAATTGTTTGCAAACCCGATGGATGAATGGAAGATTTATTGCGTTATGTTTTGTATGTGATTTCGAATTGACTAACTTGTTAAAACGATGTTAATATATTTGTGGTAGTTGAAATAGGATTAAATATCTATTTGTAATCCAAATTATGAATTTATAATCACTTCTTTAAGTGAAATTGTTTAGATTGAACTTGGAATGAATAAGTTATGATTAAATTCATGAATCTGTGGTTGAGTTGAATCGTTATTTGTTGGATGAAAACCCCACATGGGCTTTGGGATGATATTTGACTTACACATCTCTGTTGTATGTAGTTGTATGTTGATCGGTTGATTGACAGACTAGCATAAATATTAAATATTTAATTTAAAGCTTGTGTGTGAGTAGGTGCACACTGGATGCTAATTGGATGTGTGATAGTTGTTTACAACTATTGTTAGATGTATAAAATTCATATAAGTGATTATATGGTGTTTGGTGGAATGTTATTACAATCCGGAATAAATAAGAATATTTTAATATTATAATATTCAGTGAAAAATCAAAGTTTGGTTTAGACATCCGATTTTAGCTGGATGCGTAGATATAAAAATATCGATGAATATTCGTAACTATAACGAATGGTTTTGAAGTAAATTTAATATAATTATGGCATGTCGAAGTTTTTAATTCGAAATGAATAGTAACTTTCCAAAGAGAAGTTCGGTTAGGCTGTGCTGCGAATGTTTTAAAAAAAGTTTTCTTTCGAAAGTTCTTCGTTTATTTTTAGTAATTCTTATAAGGAAAAGTTAGTGTAAAATGATGACTTTCGAAAAATAATACTATATTATTCATTGAAATAATGTTAAAGTTAACCGTATAGTGAAATACGTGATTTTGAAGAGAAATGACTGAAACAAGTTTTAAAAGATGATTACAGAAATTTTATATAATTTATAAAAATGATTTAGAAGTCTTTCGATTTATTTTTAAATTATAAATCTGTTCGGTCTTGAATTGAACACGTCGCGCAGCGAAGGCTTGTGAACGTCAACACGTAACTTCGAATTGACGTAACGGGAGATCCAATCGTCGGATTCTCCTAAACCAGAAAAATTGGGTTTGTATCAAAAAGATCTTTCAAAAGATAATAAGAGCTTTAAAACCCAACAGTAAGATTTTAATTTAAGTCCAAATCAGTTTTGGAAAAAGGTCGTTATGGATGTAGTTCGGTGGTCGATATTGAAAACCGACTGTAAATGCCTTAATAAAATTATTAAAAATATGAATAAATTATATAAAATCATAATATATGATTTGGAAAGATTGTGGATGAAAGATTCCAAGTTTTGAAAAGATATAAGATACTTCTATCTAAATGAACTAGTTAACAAATAGAATAAAGTGCTGAAAGTAATATACGATGTTTTCTGAAGAGTAATAATCCAATGATTTTAAAATAATAAATTGGATTTGTGAACGATTTTGTTATAACCATAGGTTTCCAGCATATAAAATGGAAGGGATTTGAATGGAAATTATCTTCGGATATTTTTGATATTGGATTCCGTAATTATATGGATAATCATTAAGGAAGTTGGAAGATTTGGATATCGTTATTCAATACGATATCTGGTGGTTTCAGAATTTGGTATTGAATGTAAGTCGAAATGATTTCCATTTAAAGCCTTATATTTAAAAGCAAACAAGATTTTGGGTTTGTTGCGAATGGTGGCTTTAATAACACTATTCTTAAACCCTGTTGAAATAAAGTAAATCTTTTAATTAAGATTTAATGGAATTTTTCAATTTAATAAATTAAATTGGAATTAAATGGAAGTTGATTTTGGGTTTATTGTGAACGATGTTTTAAAATGACATTTGTTCTTTAACCTAGTTAAAGACTGGATTAATTTCTTAAGGTTGGGATTTGAGGATAGCGATATAAATATTATTTTGCGTATAAGATTCGATTATCCCGTTAAGGTTTATAAACCTTAAAGCATGAAAAGATATTATAAAATCTTTTGAAATGATTTCCCAAGAAAGAATTAAACAAGAGTTTAAATGATATGAATCTTTGATAAAATTAATGGGAATCATTCCTAAAATAATGAATATTTGAATAAAAGAATATTATGGATTGGATGAGATGTGTGTTTATCTTTATTTATCTCTTGATTTCAAAGATGCGTGAGTTATTCGGAAAGACCAAGTTTAACCTATTCTAAATAATTGTAATGACGATTAAAAGTCGAAGATGAAGACGGTGGTTGAAGACTGGAGTCTTCACATTGTTTGGGATATTGCTGATGTCTCGGTTGGGTCGTACACCCAAGACGTGGTAATAAGTGGTGGTGTTGTCCAGACGTACTTGGAAATCGATCGGATATGCGAGGACCTCTCTCTTGTATTAGACATATGGGACGAGGAATAAGGTGCTTTCGGTTTCGTTCAGACCTAGAACGGACTTGCAAATGGATTGTATGTCTGACATTGTATTTTATGCTATATTAATTGATCTCTTCTAAATATATATCTATTTGGTGGTGAAGAATTTGTTCTCTTAGCTTAACACCCTTCTCTGAGACGTATGACCTCAAAGGTAATATATTGGTGGAAATCAATGGTATGATATGGATTTACAATGTGGTATGCTGAGATGCATGGATCAAAGCTTTTGTTGGAAAAGCAGAGATTTGTGGTAGATGATCAAAGCATGGATGATATAGCATAGCTTTGTGTATGACGTTAATTCGCGAGCTTCACACCCCGGTATGAGACAAAAACGGGATAAGGGACTGCAGGGAGGACTTGTGTTCCTTTCCAGCTAGAAGTAGTTTCATTGTATGGAGCCCGTGCATATTTACTTATGTGGATGTTGGAAAGCGAGGCGCCTCAAATATGGATGCACAAGGTCTAGATGGTCGACGTACTGACCAAGTGGTCTGATAGGACCGGGAAACGTAGTGTTCAGGAATTGCCAATAAGCGGCTGCAGTTGACCGACCCGACCACTCCAAGGGCTCATCAGAGCTTGAGTCCTGGACATCTTGCTAGAGATGGTCCGAATTCGGTGAGGAGAGATCTCTTGCCTCGGCTCATGATGGAAATCCAAATTCCAGTACGTCTTACAGTTTTAGTTGTATACCTATGGCGACATAATAGGATGGGGTATTATGTCGTCTAAGATTGATACATTTATTCTTGAATTGTTTTCCACACTATGCACTAGCAATAGTATCAACAATATTTGTTTTATAGCGTATCAAGCATGTTTGGCTATTATAAGGTAAAATTCTATCATCCGGCTTGCGTTGCATTGCATTGCATAATGGAACCTAAGTCTTATAATAGCTTCATTTTACAAAAAAAAGCATTGCATTGTTCTATTTTAAACTGGTATTCATGTAGAGGAAACCCGTTCCGTGTCACACGGCATGGTCCCATGATTTTTCCAACTTATAAAGTAAAGTTTTGATAACTGTTTTAGTTCTCACACAAGTCTTATGACTGACCTGGAGTTTATAGTTTTTCACCTAAACTCTGAGTGCCTATATTTTCTACCCGGGCAGCTAGTAGTTTTGATTTTGCATATTTTCTATTCACATGATCCTGGTTTACATATGGAGCTATACTCTAGAATGCTTTGTATCTATTTCCTTTACCTATGTTAGTTAATGTTTTTTCGTTGTGCGTTGTATCTATATATTTACATTTCCGCTGCACTGTTGTAATTATTTATTCTCCGATATTTATTTTTCTACTATGTATTTATTTGTACTCTGATATAATTTTGCTGCAATAGCAATGAAAAGTTCTCTTGTTCTATGTTCCAATGCATGTTCTCGTAACAATCCATCTTCTTGTTCGGTTTAGGCCAGCTAGGAATTTGGGTCGTTACAGATAGGATCATTACGATATCTAATTGCGAATAGAACAGACATAATGCATAGCGTTTATTTTTGCGCTATCAATCACAACCAAAGGAAACTCACTTAAAAGCTGTAAAGCATATTTTACGATATGTTAGACATACCTTAGACTTTTGTTTATTGTATCCTAAAAACGATTCATTCGATTTAATTTCGTATTGCGATGCTGACTATGTTGGTTGTAAATCAGACTGAAAAAGTACAGGTGGAACTTGTCACTTTTTGGGTCATTCTCTGGCTTTTCGGTTCAGTAAAAAGAAAAATACCGTTTCGTTGTCAACAACTGAAGCAGAATATATATCTGCTACTTTGGCTTGTTCTCAAGTAATATATATATATATATATACACAAAAAAATCTAAGATATTTTGGTTTAAATATAAACCAATCACCAATTTACTGCGATAATATGAGTGCTATAAATCTATCTAAAAATCCTACCCATCGTGCTAGAATAAAACATATTGATGTAAGAAATCAATTTTTAAGAGATAACGTAAATAAAGAAAATATTTCATTAGGATTTATTAACATAGAAAATCAAATTGCAGATATACTAACTAAACCATTAAATGAAGTAACATTTACTAAATTAATAAGAGAACTAGGAATTTGTTCTCTAACCAAAGTAAAATAATTGAATATATTAGTATAAACATAGTATAAATTATAAGAAAAATAAAAAATCTTTATATATATATATATATATATGTCGACATATATAAAGAGGGAGGTCGACATATAACAGAAAAAGTTTAAAATTAAAATTCCCTCTAAAGTTAATTATTACTCTTATTTAAACTCTCCACTTCTAAAATTCTTCTCTTCTCACCCCTTTTCTCTATAATAAAATTTTTGAAACTATAAAACAATGGTTCCCCCTTGAAATAATAACAAAAAAACTCCTTTTTATTTCGCATGCCTATCCAAGGCCCGTTTCAACGATCTACGCACGCAAGGATTATCAAACTAGACGAATCTATTAAAATACCCTATGGTTGCTCGCTAAAATCCAACTCTTCAACTCTGGATGGCAAAAGAGCTAGAAGAGCAATGGAAGATCATTAGGAATCTTCAAAAATATATAATGGATAACCAAGGAAATCCAATTATGATTGAAGATGGTTCCTCCAACAATCAAGTCCATAATCCGATGAAGGAAGATGAAGAAGAAGAGGAAGAGGTTGAAGAAGAAGAGGAAAAGGTTGAAGAAGAAGAGTAAGTAGGGGAACAAAATCAAGGAATAGACGAAGACGATCAAATAATCTATGTCAGTGAAGTCTGTTTCGATAAACATGGGAACGTGGTTGAACAAAATGGAGAATTCTATCTCTATTATCCAAATTGTCCAATTCACGAGTCCCCGATTGCTAAAAACAATTAATAATTAAATTTGTATATTCGTGAATTCACATTATTGTACGAAAATATTTGTGTATATATTTGTTAAATATATACTTGTAAATAACATATAATAATAAAATTTATATATTTTCAAAGTAAGTTCTTTAGTTTTCTAGTGTTTGTATGGTAGTATATTTATATATATACCTAAGGATATTATTAGGCAAGTATACTTAGTTAAGATTATGATAGTTTTAAGTTTGGTAGTCTTAGATTTAGATATTAGAAATATGCCTTATTTTTAGGGGGAGTATTGTAGTTTAGATAAGATTATATAGTTTATTTTAATGACAAAGGGGGAGAATTATAAAATGGGCTTAGTTTAAAGGGGAGTTAGTTGGAAGATAATAGAGTAAGGGGAGTAATTTAAGAATCAAGACATCATGTATGAATTTATAACCAAGGTTGTCATCATCAGAAAGGGGGAGATTGTTAGAAACTGAGATATTGATGGTGATAGTTTTGACGACGATAACCTTGTTTCAACTTTGTTTCAATTATTATTATTATAATAATAATAATAATAAAATATATACTAACACTTTTATCTATATTATATATATATATATAGGAAATGATTATTGAAGAATGTACAGTTCAGAGAATCAAGATTTCAAAGTAGAAGAGTTCAAGATTCAAGACTCATGAGTATCAAGAATTAAATAGTTCAAGAGTTCAAGAATTATAGAGTAATTATGTCTAGTTATCTTATTAAAACGCTGGTTAGAACTGAATTCTGATTTCAAATTTAATTCGGATTTCAAACTTCTTTTCAAATGATTTCAAAATTACATCTTGTTTTTAAATCTATTTTTCAAATGATTTCAAGATTGCTTCCTTAATTATTGTAAATTTATATTTCTTTATTTCAAAAATATTTCAACTCCTAAAATTTATTATAACTCCTGTTCTTAAAATTATACTTAATATACTTTAACTACTAATTTAAATAAGTTTTACTTATAAATTTAATACTAATTTTATTATAGTTTTTATATTTTCAATTTTCTGGTTTATATTAAGTTTTAGACATATTTATAGTTTTATATATATACTTTTATATCATTTTATATTTAGTTTTTAATCATTTTTTAAGTCATTTTAATATATGTTTTAAAATATATTTTTATTTAATATACTCTTTTTCAATACAAAGGAAAATAACTTGTTTTAACTCAGGAATTTCCATAATTTATTTAGACATTACTTGATTTAATTTAAAATTTTGTTTTTATTTTTTTTCAAAGGGATGTTGACATACTAGTTTGTGTATGTCGACATAGGGGTCGTTAAATTGTTTTTTAAATTTTGAAAATTTATGTCTTTTGAATTCAAATCTTTTCTAAACTACATAAAGGCTTCAGAATTCGAAATTTTTAATTAGTTTTCAACTCCTTCTTCTTCCTTAATCATTCCACCATTATTCTTCTTAATTTCTTGACTTTCTGCACTTATACTCTGCCGATTTCCATAGAAATTATATCATTCTTCTTCTCTTTCAATTCTACATCAAACTCTCTTTGAAATTCAAGTGCTAGTTAGGAGTTATAGGTTGTTTGTAATCAAAGATCTCAAGATCAAGTCCTATCGAGTCAATACTACAAAAACTGATAAGATAAGGGTGTGGTAGTGTCCAATATGAATCTACTGGGTGCGATTGTGTCCCGAAAATCGATTAGGTGTAAAGTTGTGGGCTGGAAAATCTACTAAGTCTCACTGTACTTGGAATTAGTTAGGATGTGCCTTTATAGCCCTGAAATCAAGGATTTAACTGGATTTGTTGATTAAAAATCCACATTAACCCAGCGATGTGTGGGACTGGATTATAGGGGAATCAAAGACCAGTATAAAATCCCGGTGTGTACTTTCCTATTTACTGCTTTTTATTTATGTTTTGCATATGTGATTGATTATGTAATTTGCATAGCATTCTGTTTAATTCAAAAAATATTCAAAAAATTTAATATATTCCATATAACACTATTCACCCCTCTCTATTGTTTAATTGTACTTAAGATCCTTAATTTGCATCCCCAGTAAAGTGATAGCGAAAGCTCGCCCTTAAATAAGTATAGTAAATGACCTTAAGTGATCAAATGGTAGTCTACCTCATAGGGTATTAAGTGATAATAAAATCCACTCTTATAAATAAACATGTGGGCCTTAAATGACTATAGAGTGGTATGCTTAATTAATATGTGTGTTTGTGTGTTATACTTTCATAGACATAATTTGATGAATTTATACTACCAAATATAGAAAATAAACATTCCTTAAACTTTTGTGATTTTCATTCACCAGATCTTGTTGGCATGTTTATGCTTACGTGATAAGGGATTCTTGCCTTATGATCAGTGGCAAGGCATTGACTCCTACCCTTACGTGTCCCAAGTAAATGGCTTGGTTTGCGACTGCCGAAAGGCTAGCTGTAAAACAAGTGAGCTTGGGGTTACCAAGTGTAGCCACGCCTTTTAACGGGAGGGTCATGCTACCCGTTACATTTGGTATCAAAGCGTAGGTTACCCGAATACGGGGAGACTATACGTATGAAAGGCATATTTGTTATTTTGAAAAAGAGTTTTCAAACTTTTATTACATGTATAAGTATATATATTTGAAGTACGGGTATCTCTGTAGAGAAGTATCTGTAGGTCCATCTAGGAAAGGATTGACCTTAATTTCTAGAAATACCCTAGAAACCATATAGCGATTTAGCAACTTCCTTATCAATTTAGAAATCACTAAGCATATAATTGCTATAAGAACCGCAAGGTTGAAAAATGGAAAGGATTTAAACTTCTGATTAAATAGGTAGTGAACGGAAATTTAATTGGTGACTAAATTATCATTATAAGGAGAAAAAAATACAAATAATTTGGAATAGGTGTCCGTTTGGATAACCTGTAATGAGGTCAAATTTCTGTCTATTGCATAAGAATATCTTGATTCTTAAGGAAAGATGGAAGTACAACTTTTGTTAAATGGTACAAACTTCCATAATAATAAATATGAAAATCGAAATTTGAAAGAGCACTAAATGGTTAATAAGTAAAAGAAAACTGGGAACAGAAAATATGAACAGAAAATATAAATGGAGTAATTAAGACCAATTATGCAAAGGTATAAATATTTGACCTTGAGTTAAGTAATAGATGTCCATAAGAACGAGCATTACTTAAGATGGTTTAAATGGACATAAAGGACATTTCTAAGGCAACTATAAGGGACATTAAGAGAAAGAATAATAGGAATACGGAAGAAAGGAGTTAAGATAAGAATTAATTTCGTGAAAGAGTGTACATCAATCTTTATTGAAAAGAGATAGGTAGAATAGGAAAGTTTGAAGGAAAAGAACAAATATGTTTTTCAAAATAGGCAAAAAGCTTTACTAGAAAACATACAAAGTGATTTTTGACATATCACTTAGTTATGTTGTAAAATGAAATTTTAAAATAATCTCGGTTCATTCATATGCTGAAATTATGTAATAGTTCCATTAAGAAAGAAATTGAAAATATAATTTTTGAAAACATATATCTTGTTGGAGTAATTTGAAAAGTCTACTAGTTCTTCAGTTAGTGTAACAAACCTCCCCGAATGGGCTAAATTTTGACCAAAAAGGCCAATCGAAACTTAGAGTCATTCTAAATGGATCGTTGGTTCCTATAAGGAAATCGTATAATAGCTGTAACACCTCACGTCCATTAATGTCACTCACAAAGGGAATGCATTAACTTCTATGGAGTGTTTTAAGTAAGTATAGAACAGAAACTTAACAACAAGACAGATATAAACAGTACTTGAAAATTTAAAACTTTATTTCATTGCAGCGGAAAACACATATGTTTGATTACATCATCAAAACCCAGAGTCAAAGTATATAATATCCATCTTGACTAAACCAAAGTACATAAATTGAAAGACATAATCCCCAATACAAAATAGCCATAAATAAGAGAGGCTGAACTTTACTTCAGCGATCCAAGCAATCTTCTAAAAGCAAGAAATACAGCTGTCCAAAATCAAGCTCCACTGGTGCTAGTCCCAACCTGAGCACCTTGGAGGGGGGGGGGGAGGAAGAAAAGAGGAGGAAACAAAGGGGGTCAGACATAAAGTCCGGCGAGTGCGATAACTTTAACAATATAATTACCAATATAACTAGGCTAAGGCATAAGTTGGAAAATAGGGAAATGACCGTGAACAATTGAGTATGACAGAGTAAACAAGGAAACAAGACGAACTAAGATAACGTTAAAGCGCACCTAACCCACAATAAGATAATTACTATACTGCACCACCACTAGTCACCCTAAGGTTGATCCCGCCTATAAAACTTAATAATGATAATGGTAGTTTCGTGCACCCCTAGCTGCCCTCATAGGTGTCGCCTGCCCCTATCTCCACTAGGTATACCCACTACCCCCAAGCGATCGGCTCCCTAACTCGTAGATACCTGTGTGGGCCCCACAGTGGGGTGTAACACTCCCCAAAGTGGCAATCCGATACAACCAACAATGCACGGCTTATACCTACACGATGCAACAACGTCTTACCTACCAGCCCAGGCCCAAACACGCACTTGAACCCGTTGGACTTGCGTTGCCACCGCTAACCCGTTTTGGCCTCTTACAGTCAAGCCCAGTATGTGTGTCCCGTCCTCGACTTGGGTCGAGCCCACAAAGATACGTATGGGTTACTGGTTGAAACGGGCCCCCATTACTTGACACAAGCTATCCACCTAAGCTTGGTCCCCTCTAGTACATCCCACTTAACCCACTTCTTATTCATGTTCACTAACATGTTTCAATTTTGGTTAAATGTTTCTAATCGTATTTCCAATGCCACCCAAGGCACCCACTAGATTCCACATGCCACCCAAGGCACCCACTTAACCCCCTCATGTCCCACTACATGTTTATCTGGTTAAGTGTTTCTTAATTCATTAAGACCGTAACCTCATAAAGACCTCTCACATTAGACTGGCATTTGTGGCAGCTGGATTTGTCGGGCGGGTCCGGGCAGTCTTACACCACAAACGAGTCTAACCTCGTGTCTTTACAACTGTTACGTATTTAATTTGTGCCTAAGACCTCTCACATTAGACTGGCATTTGTGGAAGCTGGATTTGCCGGGCGGGTCCGGGCAGTCTTACACCAAAAAAGAGCCTAACCTCATGTCTTAGACGATTAATTACACCTAATTAATCATTCCCCAATTTGAATTTCTTTCCCTATTCAAATTATTAATTCCAAATTTAACTATGGCCATAATTGACTCTATTATGTCCATCTATTTATGGTATGTAAAATCATACCAATTTTCATCACAAATTAATTTTATGCCATTTAAGGCATTTATGCCAATTAAATCTACTATATTATCCCCTTTACCCCACGTTGTACATTCGTTCGTTTAACGCAAAATATACGTTAGACTCGAATAGTCTAAATCATGGAATAAAGAGAAAACATCACAACATACATATAATAAAACTAGATCTAAACATAAGGGTGAACTTGCATGTGTGAATGATGTTCTACATCTAAAACTTGCATAGGCCAAAGTTACAACTTGCATAAAACTACATATGTCATAGATCCAAATCTAAAGGTGTAAACTTGATGGCCACAAACTTGCATAAATCATGTATGTCATAGATCTACATCTAAAGGTGTAAACTTGCATAGGCAATAACCCTAAACTTTCATAACATGATTCATATTCCAAACTCATATATTTATATAAACTTGCATATGTGATTTATGCAACATAACAAGGGTCTAAACTTACATCTAAACATGTAAACTAGCATGTAGAATTTAACATATAACTCACACATGTCATAGTCTAACTTTTAGATCCAATTCACATAAACTAGATGTCATGAACATGTAAGGTCACATATAATTTTACCCAACTTGCATATGATTCATGTCTTAATCAACATCCTAACTTGCATAAGTACATATGATTTATCACATGAATCAACATAACCAAACTAGCATATGAACAACATTATTATTTGATTATACATAAGCCAATCATATAATTACATCATAGATGATAGCATCATAACTTTATAACATAGTTTATAACATCACAACATAGCATCATAGAATTTACAACATAAATGATAACATCACAAAATTACAACATAAATGATAACATGCGGTCAATAATTCACAACATCACCATACAATCTGCATCATAACTTAATCCAACTAAATTACTAATTATATTATTAAAGAAATCGAACTCACAACTCAAAGAAGGTCTTGAGTTCTGAATTCTGAGTTATGAAGTTGTATTAGCTTTCCTTTGAAGAAGATTCGTTGTTAAAGTTGAATAGAACTGATTTGATTTGCTGTTCTTCCTCTCTAGTTGGTGGCGGCTACTCTAGGTTATAAGATGACAGCATGACGGCCATAGTTTCAGTTTTTTATTTTGATTTCGGGTTTGAGTCTACCCAAGTTTATATAGAATTTTGATTTAATTATAGCCGTCGGATGATCTTAGGGTTAATCAAAACCATTCAGTCGGAATAGGGTGACACCTCAGCCCTAATGACTCAGCAAGGAGTCAGAAAGGACTCAGCAATGAGTCACAACATGGGTCAGACTGAACCAGAAAGCTGTGCAGGTTTTCTCTCGGCCTGGGCGCACTTGGGAAGTGCGCCAATGCAAATTTGTACTGGCGCACTTCCCAAGTGCGCCAGTGCAATCTATATATATATATATTTTCTATTTTCTCTTCTGACTTTGTTCGTTCATATCTTCTTCATCTGATATCCGTTTTACGCAAACTCGGATTCTATCTCGACCAGAATTCCGAGACGAACACAATGGCGCAACCCATTTCCCTTAATTCTCACGTCTGAGATTAATTATTCTTTAATTTAGTTAATTCGATTATTCAAAAATCCAGGGTGTTACATTCTCCCCTTTGTAACAACCCGTAAATGCGAACCAGTTTAAATTTTTTATTTTAGCAATTTTGTTGAATTTTGAATATTTAAAATGAATTATTTTAAATAATATCGACGAAAAATTTATTTTGAATATAATTAGAACGTATATATTTATATAGTTCGTCGTTAGAATATAAATAATTATTTATAATTATAAAAGGAATTGAAAATGGCGCGGTAGTTCGATAAGCTGATTTCAAACTTCAAATGAATGTACAGGATTCAAAATAAACCAGAATTTAGCAAAACAAAAAATAATAGAATCTATTTGTGAATATCTTTGCAATGAATCCGAAAAATCAAAATTTCATAGCGGGAATCAAAAGTTATGTCCAGATGAATTTTCAGAATAGTCGCTATGGAATTCTGGCCCTTAAAAATGGGAAATTTTGCAAACGACCTCGGATTTCAACGAAACCACTTTTGTTGGATCCGTGATGTCAAGTTATTGCTAGATTCCAATTTTCGTAATTTTTTGAATCAATATGTGAGCGTGGCAAAGGAAAACGCGTTTGACCAGTTTTAGTTGATTTTAATCGACTGGAAAATGGCCATTTTTCAAACGGTCTCAGAATTTGACGAAACTAGTTTTGTTAGGACCGTATCGTCAATACGAAGCCATAAAATATTTTTCTGGAATTTTTCGAGTTAGTATGTGACCCCGGTAAATCGAAATGCGCGTTCAAATTCAATATATAGAGTTATATGTTGATTTTGACGAAAACTGATCGAAACGATCGATTCAGCTTACGAAACATATCCCATTGTGTTCGTAATGGGGGTATTACGCTAAGGGCGACAGTCGGTGGGCTTGATTCCGAGTTCGTATTAAAAAGTTACCTTTTTGTAATTAAAAATAATAAAATAATATATATACATATCGTATTGGAAATACCGATATGTAAATATATCTTTCAAATTTCCATAACAATATCCGTATAATCACGAAATCCAACATCGAAATATTCCGAAGACAATTTCGATTCAAATCCCTTCCAATACAATTATTGGAAATTCTGGTTATTTTCAAAACCATTTCAAATCTAATTTATTTATTCTAAAAACAAAATAAATTATTATTCTAGTTCAAAACTAGTTCATTTCGATAAAAATCTATTTTTATCTTTTCAAATGTGGAGTTTTTCATCCCAATTCTTCACAAATCATTTCTTATGATTTTACACAAATTATTACTATTTTTAATAATTTTATCAAGGCCCGTACAGTCGATTTCCATCAACGGCCATCGAACTGCACTTACATCGACCTTTTCCAAATTTGATTTGGACATAATTCCAAATCCAACCGTTAGATTTCAAATCTCTAATATTCGTTAGAAAGCTCTTTTCGATACGAACCCAACGGTTCCGGTTTTAGGAGAATCTGACGGTCGGATCTCCCGCAATGTCAATTCGAAGTCATTGGTCGAAATTCACGAACTGCCGCAGCGCGGTGCGTTCTATTCAGGCCATTATATAATATATATAATATATATAATATATACTTCGTCGATTTCCTTTTAAAACGTATTTTATAAATCGTTTTAAATTCGTTTTCAAAACGGTTTCAACTTCATTTCAAATTCAAATTGAATTGAATGGAATTCAAATTGAATTGAAATTGAATTGAATAGAATTCAAATCAAATTAGAAATTGAATTGAATAGAATTCAAATCGAATTGAAATCAATTTGAAATGAAATTAAAACGAATCTATAAGGAAAGATTCAATTTTGATTTGAATTTGAAAGGAAGTTGAAACCGTTTTGAAAATGAATTTAAAACGATTTATAAAATACGTTTTAAAAGGAAATCGACGAAGTATATATTATATATATTATATATATAATATATATTATATATATAATATAATGGCCTGAATAGAACGCGCCGCGCTGCGGTAGTTCGTGAATTTCGACGAATGACTTCGAATTGACATTGCGGGAGATCCGACCGTCGGATTCTCCTAAAACCGGAACCGTTGGGTTCGTATCGAAAAGAGCTTTCTAACGAATATTAGAGATTTGAAATCTAACGGTTGGATTTGGAATTATGTCCAAATCAAATTTGGAAAAGGTCGTTGTAAGTGCAGTTCGATGGCCGTTGAAGGAAATCGACTGTACGGGCCTTGATAAAATTATTAAAAATAGTAATAATTTGTGTAAAATCATAAGAAATGATTTGTGAAGAATTGGGATGAAAAACTCCACGTTTGAAAAGATAAAAATAGATTTTTATCGAAATGAACTAGTTATGAACTAGAATAATAATTTATTTATTTTTAGAATAAATAAATTAGATTTGAAATGGTTTTGAAAATAACTAGAATTTCCAATAATTGTATTGGAATGGATTTGAATCGAAATTGTCTTCAGAATATTTCGATGTTGGATTTCGTGATTATACGGATATTGTTATGGAAATTTGAAAGATATATTTATATATCGTTATTTCTAATACGACATTTTTTGGTCGTAGAATTTGATATTGAATATAAGCCGATATATTTTCTATTCAGAGCCTTGTATTTAATATCAAATGTGATTTGGGTTTGTCGTGAATGGTGTCTTCATTAACACTGTTCTGGAGCCCAGTTGAGTAAAAGATTAAATCTTTTTATTTAGATTTAATGAAGTGTACCAATTAAATGATATTTAATTGGAATTGAATTGGTATTGATTTTTGGGTTTATCGTGAACTGTGTTTTAAATAACACTTGTTCTTTAACCCGATAATTAATGGAATGTGATTTTGGGTTTATCGTGAACCGTGTTTTTAAATGACACCGATTCTTTAACCCAGTTAAAGATTAAAACTAAGTGGAGTTTTAATGAATCTTTAATTAGATTGAAAAGATCGAGAATGGAGTATCGTCAGTTTTACTCCAGGCGATAGTTAAATCTTTAATTAGATTTGAACTTGAGATGGTAATTGAATTTAACGATAACACCGTGGTGTTAGATATGAAGTATTACTAGTTTTACTTCATGGGATGAATAGGTGGGGATTGGGAGATAAAATAAATGATTACTCCGGTGTGGTTCGCTAATCCTGACTAATTTGAATTGATATTCAGAGGAGATTAAAGAATAAATTTAAAGAATTTATCTTTGATAAAATAAATGGGAACTTATCCCAAAGTATAAGAATATTTGAACAAAAGAATATTCTGAATTGGAATGAGGCGTATGTTGTGTTTGTGTAACACTTGTTTATTATATACGCGAGTTATTCAGAAAGACCGGGTTTATCCCATTCTGAATAACTGATTCGACGTGGTGTCGAAGATGAAGACGGTGGTCGAAGACCGGAGGTCTTCACGTCGTTTGGATAATTACTGATGATCTTGATTGGGCTGTACACCCAAGAAGATGGAAACAGTTGGTGATCGTCCAGATGTACTTGGAGATCGTCCAGACGTACTTGGAGATCGATGGATATGCGGGGTACTAGGTGCCTCCGGTTTCGTTCAGACCCAGAACGAACTTGTAAATGGACTGTGTGTCTGACATTGGATTTCATTCTGTGTGACTGATATCGGTTGCATAGAGTGGTTTGCCTGTGTGGCATGCTAAGATGCAAATGATCAAGGCTTCTGTTGAAAAGCAGAGTCTTGTGGTTGATGATCAAAGCACGGCCTTTGTGGCGTAGCTTTGTGTAGCGTGAATTCGCGAGCCTCACACCCCGGTATGAACCAGAAACAGGATAGGACCTCAGGGGGGACGTGCGTTTTCTTTCTAGCTAGAAGTGGCATCAGGGGTTTTACACGCCCTGACGAGTTTGACTTATGTGGTTGTTACTGTTGCAAGGCGCCTCGGTTATATCGGTCGATCCAGGACCGATGGAGTCATTCGTTGGCTCATTTACGCCCCAAAGGGCGGAGAAACGCATTGTTCAGGCATTATAATCCACTCCGTGTGGACCGACCCTGACGATCCAAGGTACGGTTGCGGCTGTGCCTAAGACTCGGGCTAAACAGTCTCGAATTCGGTAAGGACTATCTTTTGCCTTGGTTCATGACGGAAATCCAATTTCCAAATACGTGACTGTGCGGTTTTGATTGTATACCTATATATGGCGAGATAGTGGTATGGGGCATTAATGCCGTCTATGATTGACACTTATGATTTGAAATTGTTTCGACACTATACACTTATAGTACTATCAAAATAATCTGTTTTAAACGTATCAAGCATTCTTTGGCTATTATAAGGTAAAAACCCTATCCTCCGGCTTGCGTTGCATTGTGTGATGGGACCTGGGTCTTATAATAGCTTCATTGTCCTTTATTTAGCATTGCGCTGTTGTTTTATGCACTGGTGTTCTTGGGAGGAAACCCGTTCCGTGTTATACGGCGTGGTCCCTTGATTGCCGAACTTTAAAATAAAGATAAATAACTGTTTTAGTTCTCACACCAGTCCCATGACTTACCTGGAGTTTATTGTTTTAACCTAAACTCTGGGTGCCCTTATTTTGACACGGGCAGCTAGTAGTTTTGGTTTTGCAGATTTATATTCACAAGATCCTGATTTACAGCAGGAACGATACTCGGAAAGCTTTGTATCCGCGTATTACTTCTAGTTGTGTATTGTATTATTTTCCGCTGCTATGTAATGTATTGTAATCTCTGATATTTATCGAATGTGTAGTATTGATTTATACTCTGTATATTCTTGTATTCTGATGGAATTGTTGTAATATACAATGAAATGTTCTTCTGTCTGCGTTCTAATTTGTCGTATTCTCAAAACAATCAGGCGTTTCGAACGGTCTTGGTTGGTTTAGAGACTGATTCGGATCGAGCGAAATTCCATTTTGTTACACCCTCCTTAAAGGATTTCGCCCCCGAAATCTCCAAGTTAAGGAGAATGCATATCCTAACATCCAAACAACCATCTACTCAACCATCAAACACAGGCGTCCATTGTCCTTATAAAATTTCTAATGATGTATGAACATATGCAAGAAGTGTGTGTATATGTTCTCTATCTAATGCAAAATCAGGCGGTCTACTGATTCAGTTGACCTCCTTAATGAAAATCATGATAGTGCCATGCGTCCATTATGTATGCGAAAGAACCCTACATACTATTTCTACATGTGTGCGCAACCATTCACCAAAATGCAACATCCATATGATGGTACAACCATTATACATCCATTACTTAAATATGTACACACATTTATATGCAATATGCAATATGAAGTTACTGAGCCGATCTAGTGCCTAAAGTGTGTGTATATGCATCCACGAGCAAACACTTGCATCCACATGCATCCATCATACATAACATGTCTCAAACACATGTCTCAACCATAGGACTACCCTATCTAAAGGTCAAAGATACTAGCGAGAGGACATGCTAAAGATAAGATAAGTACAAGCTAAGCGATAAAGGAGAAATTAAAAGACATACCCTCGAAAAGAAAAGGGTACAATGAACGCATCTTCTCTTCCGTCTCCCAAGTAGCGTTTCTCTCATCGTCTCCCCACTGCACTTTGACTAGCTTGACCTCTCGATTCCTCAACTTCTTAATCTCTGACCCAAGAATGCACATAGGAGCTCGTCGAATCGTCGCATCACGCTTTATTTCCACCTCTCTAACCAAGCTCGTCTCTACCACTTCCGCAGTCTCGTGCAAGCACTTCCTCAAATGTGATACATGGAATACATCGTGTACACCACTAAGTCTCTCGGGTAACTCCACTCTATACGCCATCTGCCCAATCCTCTCCTTAATAGGAAACGGCCCTACGAACCTTGGTGCTAACTTCCCAATGGACCCAAAGCGAACGACGTTCCGTAATGGAGACACCTTAACAAAGACCATGTCCCAAACATCAAACTCAAGATCTGTCCTCCTCTTGTCCGCATAAGATTTCTGCCTATCTTGCGCCGTCTTCATCCTCCTTCGAATCAAATCGATCTTTTCCGAAGTCTGTCTAATCATATCGGGTCCAAGTAAGATCTTATCTGTAGACTCCCACCAACATGCATAAAGAGCCTCGAACGGTGCCATACCAATGCTAGACTGAAAGCTGTTATTATATGCGAACTCCACCAACGGAAGATGTTCCTCCCATGTACCTCCGAAGTCTAAGACACACAACCTCAATAGGTCCTCTAGAATACGATTCACCCTCTCGGTCTGGTCGTCCGTCTGAGGATGAAATGCGGTGCTGAAACATAACTGAGTCCCTACCGCTTCTTGCAAGCTCTTCCAAAATTCGCTAGTAAAGATAGGATCGCGGTCGCTCACTATGCTAGAAGGAACACCGTGCAAACGAACTATCTCTCGAATGTATACGGAGGCTAACCATGGAGCAGTCCTCTTACTCTTCACGGGAATGAAATGAGCGCTCTTAGTAAGTCTGTCTACCATGACCCAAATTCCCGTATTACCCTTCCTGGATCTCGGTAACCCGTCAACAAAATCCATCGAGACGCTTTCCCACTTCCATTGTGGGACCTCCAATGGGTGAAGCAATCCACCGGGCTTCTTTTGCTCTGCTTTTACTTGTTGGCACACCAAGCGTCTAGCGACATACTCGGCCACATCCCTCTTCATGCCGGCCCAAAAGTAAACTCGTCTCATGTCCATGTACATCTTGTCCCCGCCGGGATGAATAGTCATCTTCGAACGATGAGCATCATCAAGAATGGTCTTCCTCAAATCCTCGTCCCGTGGTACACAAAGTCTACCGTCCCTACGTAACCAACCCTTATCATCTAGGGTATAACTACGGATATGGCTCGATGACTCCCCTCTTTTGAGCTTCTCTACTAACTCAACCAACTGTGGGTCATCTCGCTGTGCCTCACCAATCCGTCCCAAAAGCGTAGGTCTGACCTCTAAGGATGCTAAAAAACCAGGTACAAAGTCAACGGAAGGTCTAAAGTCAAACGTAGAGATGAACTCTAAGCTTCGCCGCTCAACAAACAACAAACTCAAGGACAACCTTTTCCTACTTAAGGCGTCTGCCACAACGTTACCCTTGCCAGGGGTATATGCTATCTCGAAATCGTAGGATGCTAAGAATTCCATCCATCTTTGCTGCCTTAAGTTCAAGTCCTTCTGAGAGATTAAGTATTTTAGCGATTTGTGGTCAGTGAACAATTCGAATTTCTCGCCAAGAAGATAATGACGCCAAGACTTAAGCGCGAAAACAATAGCGGCCAACTCTAGGTCATGTGTAGGGTAATTTCTCTCATGCACTCTCAACTGCCTTCCACCATAGGCTATTACCCTTCCCTCTTGCATTAAGACTGCGCCTAGTCCTGTCCCACAAGCATCGGTATAAACGGTAAATGGCTTACTCCCATCTGGCAACACTAAGACTGGGGCTGTGGTCAAAGCTTTCTTCCAACGTTGGAACGCATCATCACAATCTACGTCCCATGTGAAAACTAGGTTCTTCTTCGTCAAGCGTGTTAATGGGGCTGATATTTTTGCGAAGTCTTTGATAAACTTCCTATAGTAGCCAGCCAACCATAAGAAACTCCTCATCTCGGTAGCATTTTTAGGGACCTTCCAATCTTGGATGGCCACTATCTTCGTGGAATCCACAGCTATCCCTTCTTTAGAAACCACATGCCCTAAGAATCGCACTTCCTTTCTCCAAAAGCGACATTTAGAAAATTTAGCTTTGAGGCTATGCGCTTGAAGAGTCTCCAACACTTCCCTAAGATGTAGGGCATGCTCTTCCTCGCTCTTAGAAATGATCAAGATGTCGTCCACAGAGACAACCACGAATTTATTAAGGTACTCCCTAAACACCATACTCATCAAATCAACAAAGTATGCGGGGGCGTTTGTCAAACCGAAGGGCATCACAAGCCACTCAAAGAAACCGTCTGGAGTCCTAAAGGCAGTCTTGTCTATGCTATCCTCAGCCACTCTCAACTGATGGAAACCCGTGGCTAAGTCCAACTGCGAAAACACTGAGGCGCCAACTAATTGATCAAAGAGATCGTCAATCCTTGGCAGTGGGTGTCTATTCTTCTTAATAAGCTTATTAAGCTCCCTATAGTCCACACAAAGTCTAAGGGACCCATCTGCCTTCGTGGCAAATACTACTGGAGCACCCTACTCCGATATACTACGTCTGATGAAGCCCTTCTCAAGCAATTCTTTCACTTGCTAACTGAGTTCTCTTCTCTCTCTAGGAGCCATGTGGCGCACTGGTAAAGCAACTGGCTTTGCATTATCTACTAGATATATTCGAAAGTCTATCGCACGTCTTGGGGGTAAACCCCTCACCTCATCGAAGACATCAGCATATTCATGGACTATGGGAACAGAATGCAAGTCATCATCGGATGCGTCAAGGGATTCTAGGTAACTTAGCATTACTGGACCTCTAGGGTCACAAGAAATATCAAAGGTCTTTCCATAACGAGTCAACAATCTAACTACCCTTCTTTCACAATCTAGGATGGCCCCATATCTAGTTAGTCAATCCATACCTAGAATCAAGCCGTAGCCCATGAAACCAAGAACAAAGGCATTGCATTCAAACTCAACGCCCAAGATAAACACTCTCAAATCCCGACATATCATAGAAAGATGAGCCGAACCACCAATAGTATTTGAGACTACTAAGGGATCCGTAACTAGACTAGTATCAAGGTGCAGTGTTTCAACTAATGATGTAGAGATAAACGAATATGATGCGCCAGAATCGAATAAAGTACGGACAGGATGATCAAACAGAAAAACTAAACTTTCAACGGAAATTTCTCTACCTCGTTCTTGCAGCGGTGGGACCACGAGAGCCTGAACTTATCCCCTTGCCTTCCTTGGTGCCATAAGAGCCTGCACCTGTCCTCCCGAGGTAGACCCTGCCCTCTGCCCTTTCTTTGGGCAGTCCTTGATCAGATGTCCCGCTTCGCCACAGTGGAAACAGCCGGTCTTCTTTTTCTTTCTACAATCTTTGCTTAGATGGCCTGGTGTCCCACAGTTAAAACACCTTTTCTTTCCCTTAGCATTGTTGCGTTAACCACCTTTCTTGTTTTGTTGTTGCTGTTGCGGCTTCTTTTGATCCCCTTTCTTCTCGGGTGCCTTATTAGCATTGGCGCCCTTCTCCTCTTCATGCATAAGCGCCATGTCAACTAACCACTCAAAGGTAGCCCCCATGGGGATATGGGTCATAGCTAACCCATGAAGCGGCTCGTTCAAACCCTTAACAAATCTTAGAGCCTTCTTTTCTGGTGTATTCACCAAGTCCAAGCCAAATCTCGCCAATTGATTGAATTTGTTGACGTATTCTTTCACCGATAGATTCCCTTGCATCAGCGCCAAAAACCTTTCCATATATAGATTCTCTTCAGCCCGTGAGAGAAACTTCGCCTCAAACCTCCGCCTAAAATCTGGCCATGTATCGACTGGACGTTCTCCATTAGTGACCTCCCACCAAAACGAGGCCTCATCCTTCATTAGCCAGGCAGCTAACTGGACCTTTCTTCCATCATCCACTTCAAAGATTCCAAACAATTCTTCCACTTCCTTTAGCCAATTACGAGCTTCAACAAATGTCTCCGTCCCGTGAAAAGGTTTTCCACCCATTGCTCTAAAGTCCTTACATATCTTTGCGAAAGTATCGACACGAGGAGGAGGAGGATTTGCTGGACCTGCAGTGGTGGCCCTAGTCTCCAAATACCTCCTAAACCATCTTGGTATTGTTATTCCCTTAGGTATCTCGGGAATTCCAGACATACTAAAATGAAAAAGGAAAGATTCAATACAAAAGAATCGAAGGAAAGATATATGGCTCTTGGGGTTATGCTTTTTAAATAAGCTTTTCTCTTGAAAATACTTTCCTTAAAACATACTTTTGAAGGTACTTCTTTATAAAAGTGGTTTTGAAAAACAACTTTTCAAAATTCATATCTGTTCTGGTAACCTTCAGCTCTGATACCACGTGTAACACCCGACGTCCATTAATGTCCCTCACAAAGGGAATGCATTAACTTATATGGAGCGTTTTAAGTAAGTATATAACAGAAACTTAATAACAAGACAGGTATAAACAGTACTTGAAAATTTAAAACTTTACTTTATTGCAGCGGAAAACACATATGTTTGATTATATCATAAAAAACCAGAGTCAAAGTACATAATATCCATCTTGACTAAACCAAAGTACATAAATTGAAAGACATAATCCCCAATACAAAATAGCCATAAATAAGAGAGGCTGAACTTTACTTCAGCGATCCAAGCAATCTTCTAAAAGCAAGAAATACAGCTGTCCAAAATCAAGCTCCACTGGTGCTAGTCCCAACCTGAGCACCTAGGGGGGGGAGGAAGAAAAGAGGAGGAAACAAAGGGGGTCAGACATAAAGTCCGGCGAGTGCGATAACTTTAACAATATAATTACCAATATAACTAGGCTAAGGCATAAGTTGGAAAATAGGGAAATGACTGTGAACAATTGAGTATGACAGAGTAAACAAGGAAACAAGACGAACTAAGATAACGTTAAAGCGCACCTAACCCACAATAAGATAATTACTATACTGCACCACCAGTACTATACTGCACCACCACTAGTCACCCTAAGGTTGATCCCGCCTACAAAACTTAATAATGATAATGGTAGTTTCGTGCACCCCTAGCTGCCCTCATAGGTGCCGCCTGCCCCTATCTCTACTAGGTGTACCCACTACCCCCAAGCGACCGGCTCCCTAACTCGTAGATACCCGTGCTTGCCCCACAGTGGGGTATCACTCCCCAAAGTGGCAACCCGATACAACCAACAATGCACGGCTTATACCTACACGATGCAACAACGTCTTACCTACCAGCCCGGGCCCAAACACGCACTTGAACCCGTTGGACTTGCGTTGACACCACTAACCCGTTTTGGCCTCTTACAGTCAAGCCCAGTATGCGTGTCCCGTCCGCGACTTGGGTCGAGCCCACAAAGATACGTATGGGTTACTGGTTGAAACGGGCCCCCATTACTTGACACAAGCTATCCACCTAAGCTTGGTCCCCTCTAGTATATCCCACTTAACCCACTTCTTATTCATGTTCACTTACATGTTTCAATTTTGGTTAAGTGTTTCTAATCGTATTTCCAATGCCACCCAAGGCACCCACTAGATTCCACATGCCACCCAAGGAACTCACTTAACCCCCTCATGTCCCACTACATGTTTATCTGGTTAAGTGTTTCTTAATTCATTAAGACCGTAACCTCATAAAGACCTCTCACATTAGACTGGCATTTGTGGCAGCTGGATTTGTCGGGCGGGTCCGGGCAGTCTTAAACCACAAACGAGTCCAATCTCGTGTCTTTACAACTGTTACATATTTAATTTGTGCCTAAGACCTCTCACATTAGACTGGCATTTGTGGCAGCTGGATTTGCCGGGCGGGTCCGGGCAGTCTTACACCACAAAAGAGCCTAACCTCGTGTCTTAGACGATTAATTACACCTAATTAATCATCCCCCAATTTGAATTTCTTTCCCTATTCAAATTATTAATTAATTCCAAATTTAACTATGGCCATAATTGACTCAATTATGTCCATCTATTTATGGTATGTAAAATCATACCAATTTTCATCACAAATTAATTTTATGTCATTTAAGGCATTTATGCCAATTAAATCTTTTATATTATCCCCTTTACCCCACGTTGTACGTTCGTTCGTTTAACGCAAAATATACGTTAGACTCGAATAGTCTAACTCATGGAATAAAGAGAAAACATCACAACATACATATAATAAAACTAGATCTAAACATAGGGGTGAACTTGCATGTGTGAATGATGTTCTACATCTAAAACTTGCATAGGCCAAAGTTACAACTTGCATAAAACTACATATGTCATAGATCCAAATCTAAAGGTGTAAACTTGATGGTCACAAACTTGCATATCATGTATGTCATAGATCTACATCTAAAGGTGTAAACTTGCATAGGCAATAACCCTAAACTTGCATAACATGATTCATATTCCAAACTCATATATTTATATAAACTTGCATATGTGATTTATGCAACATAACAAGGGTCTAAACTTACATCTAAACATGTAAACTAGCATGTTGAATTTAACATATAACTCACACATGTCATAGCCTAACTTTTAGATCCAATTCATATAAACTAGATGTCATGAACATGTAAGGTCACATATAATTTTACCCAACTTGCATATGATTCATGTCTTAATCAACATCCTAACTTGCATAAGTACATATGATTTATCACATGAATCAACATAACCAAACTAGCATATGAACAACATGATGATTTGATTATACATAAGCCAATCATAGATGATAGCATCATAACTTTATAACATAGTTGATAACATCACAACATAGCATCATAGAATTTACAACATAAATGATAACATCACAAAATTACAACATAAATGATAACATGCGGTCAATAATTCACAACATCACCATACAATCCGCATCATAACTTAATCCAATTAAATTACTAATTATATTATTAAAGAAATCGAACTCACAACTCAAAGAAGGTCTTGAGTTCTGAATTCTGAGTTCTGAAGTTGTATTAGCTTTCCTTTGAAGAAGATTCGTTGTTAAAGTTGAATAGAACTGATTTGATTTGCTGTTCTTCCTCTCTAATTGGTGGCGGCTACTCTAGGTTATAAGATGACAGCATGACGGCCATAGTTTCAGTTTTTATTTTGATTTCGGGTTTGAGTCTACCCAAGTTTATATAGAATTTTAATTTAATTATAGCCATCGGATGATCTTAGGGTTAATCAAAACCATTCAGTCGGAATAGGGTGACACCTCAGCCTTAATGACTCAGCAAGGAGTCAGAAAGGACTCAGCAATGAGTCACAACATGGGTCAGACTGAACCAGAAAGCTGTGCAGGTTTTCTCTCGGCCTGGGCGCACTTGGGAAGTGCGCCAATGCAAATTTGTACTGGCGCACTTCCCAAGTGCGCCAGTGCAATCTATATATATATATATATATTTCTATTTTCTCTTCTGACTTTGTTCGTTCATATCTTCTTCATCTGATATCCGTTTTACGCAAACTCGGATTCTATCTCGACCAGAATTCCGAGACAAACACAATGGCGCAACCCATTTCCCTTAATTCTCACGTCTGAGATTAATTATTCTTTAATTTAGTTAATTTGATTATTCAAAAATCCGGGGTGTTACAATAGCCATAACAAAGTACACTAAAACGAAATCAGAATCTCACACAATGGAAGGGATAAAATAACTTAAAATAGATGTACCTTTAATTAAAACCATCATTAATGTCGGTTACAACGAGTCTCAAACAATAATGGGTACATCAAGTAATTATCCCAATATAATACTTCCATAAATGATGACTAATAGTTATGGATCCTCCATCGACAGGCTCCATCTTCAAGGTATCACTGATCCAAGTGTCCACACCTACTATCCTATTTATATTTTAAATGGAGGGAGGTCATAATATAAAATTCTGGTGAATGAAAATCACACAAGTTTTAAGGAATAACTATTCCTTATATTTGGCAGTATAAATTCTTCATGATATGTCTATGAAATCAAACACACAACACTAAACATACGAGGTGGACCTCCTTACATTCACCTAAGGCCTATACGTAAATCTAAGCGTGGACATCCTTACAGTCACTTAATACGCTATAAGTTAATCTAAGGGAAGACACCCTTATACTCACTTAATACCCCCACAAGGCGGGCCATACTTAGTCACTTAAGGTTATTTCCTAATTTATTAAGGGTGGACATCCCTACAGTCACTTAAGACCCTATATCGGACTCCTAGCCAATTAAGACCTCGTCCTTAACGCCAACGTCACAAATAATAACTCTCCTTGTAGGACGAGAAATAGTAATAGCCATTTAATACCAGGTTTAGGTAGGAATACGATTTCATTTAAGACCCTCTTGGCAAACTATCTTATTACTATCTAGCTGGACCTACGGGTGAACTCCTAGTCACTTAATACTTCCCTTAGGTGATGGTTCCTTTAAGCCATTAGATAATCCGTCCCCAATTCAGCCCTCGCTATCCCTTAGATAAGAAGTGGACATTATTTGGAGAACTATCTTACTTATGTTATTGTCTATAAAGACCTTTTAATACCTTATAGGAGAAAGGCGGAGCCAATAACCATCTAAATCCTTGAAGGGCGGCTCACATTACTTTGGTTTTGAACCAAGTCCACTTAATGTAGGTCATCCACTTAATACCTTTTTCCAAGGCAGGCCTACTTCACACACAATATATATACACACACATTAGACATCTCACATTAGGTCGACCACTTGTAGATGCTGGATTTGTCGGGCAGTTCCGGTCAAGCTTCTACTACTAGTTGGGCCTAACCTCGCATCGTAATGTAATACTTATAATGGTTCATGGCACCTAGACCTCTCACATTAACCAAACTTACTTGTAGATGTTGGATATGTCAGTCGGTTCCGGGCAGGCTTCTACTACAAGTAATGGCTAACCCCATGTCTATGTGTCAGTAGTTATAATTCAAGGGCATTAACTCACACACACGTTGTTGTCAAAAATCTTACATCTTGAATCTTGTTTCAAATCAAATCTCTCCCTTTGCGATTTGATTTATATTCCGATTCAAATCTAGCTAACACCGCGGATTAGAAAAATAAGAATATGAACTGATATATTTGGTACACATATTTGAATCTAAAATCTCAATTCTAATCATTTACAAAAAAATAAAATCAAAGCAAGAGAGAAATAAAGTTTGAGGTTTAGACATAGAAGTTCAGACATCAAAATTAATTTAAAATGTGTGCACAAAATAAGTTTGAATTTTACGATTTATGATTTGAATCATTTTTTGAAAACCTTGCACACACATACATATAACTTCCTATGTTGACATTTAAATTCTATTTTCCTAATTTAATGCATCAAATACGTATTCAATATGCATTTATATTACGTAAATTATGCTATATATAAATAAATAAATAGTGCATAAATCAGGCATGCGTAAACAAACGTTCTAGTTCGTTTGAAATGTCAATCCCTAATAAATTAAAGATGTACAAGTTCATTTCTCAAGTTTCTCTCGATCATGGCATAAACATGCATATTAACATATAAAAATTAAAATGGGAAAAATTAAAATATCAGCACAAAACTTGTAACTTAGGTCTGATTCGATTATCTCAATAATAAAAGATAAAAAAGTGCCTTTTTTTTGAAAATAGGTACTCTTTATTACTATCCAATTTGGCATACAGAAAATATCAAAGAAAACCAAAGCAAAACAAATCAAAACACATACAACATAGCAGAAAGAAAACAAAACCCACTTCACACAACCCACAAACGGACTACTTATTCATCTCCTAATCATCTCCTAAAAACAAGTCCTTGTCTCCATCCTTATCCAGTGTCCAATAAGTCAACGCCCCAACGTTCTAAAATTTGTGAATTCCTCGAATTTCTTTCAGATCTTCTACCATTATTTCGAACAAGAAATGGAACCTCTCTTTCAATATGAGCTAAAGTAATAGAAACAGGAGCTTTTTTACTCTGAAATACTCACAAGTTTCTTTCTTTCCATATGAAATAGATGGCAGAAGTGAAAGCTCCACAAGCAATATATCGAACTTGATCAGAGGATTTGAATGCAGAATGAATACTCCTTGCTTCATCCTTCAAATTATCTTTAATCACTGGAGGAAGAAAAAGCTTCAATCTTAAGGCAAGCCAGATAAATGATGAGTAATTACACTCAAAAAACAGGTGCTTATTTGATTCAGGAGCACTACCACACAATGCACATATATTATTCGTTATATTGCCATAACGAACAATTCTATCCATGGTGTTTAAACGATCCATGATAGCTAGATACGAGATAAAAGCCATTTTCTTGCAATTTTTCTTATGCCAAACTACTTCAAAAGCAGTGTCTTTTTCATCATGAACTCTAGCAGATTCCCAAGCTTTATGAAAAGAAAATTTTCCACCATCTTTCCATTCATAAGAATCACAACTATCGTTCGGATAAACTTTAACAGAGCAGATTTCTCTAATCAATTCTCTTGTTGCAGGGTGGATGTTAGGATCTAGTTCATCATTTCTTATGATAGTACTCACTTTCTGATTAGCATGACCAAGAAGGTGAACCCTATCAAAGCCCAATAAATCAACTAGACATTGGCAATTTAGCCAAGGTTCAAACCATAGGTATGTCTCTTCACCATTTACAATTCTTTTGTTAAACAACTGCTTTGACCTTGAACGAAGTCTCAACATACATTTCCAAGTAGAAGATGCATTGTTATCACTAGCAGTAGTCCAAAAAAATTTGTCTTTACAATATCTGTTACCCATCCACTTACTCCAAAGAGATTTTTCAGACAAGAATTTCCACAATAATTTGATACAAGCAGCTCTTTTAAGGTCAGAAAAATTCTTTAAACCAATACCCCCTTCTCCTTTTGGTTTACACAAAGAATTCCAAGCAACCTTATGAGCAGAGTTCCCCCAGAAAAATCAGCACACATTGATTTTAATTTTCCCAAAGTAAATTCAGGAATTTGGTAGATGAAAAGCCAGTATAAGTTAATTGGAGTTATTATGCTATTAATCAATTCAGCTCTTCCAGCAAATGATAACAATTTGGACTCCCAACCCTTAATTTTACTTTGAACTCTCTGGATTAAAGAATTACATTAAACATAATGTAAGTAGTTTGAGGATAATGGCACTCCTAAATACTTTATAGGCAACAACCCTTTCATAACCAAGAATACTTAACACTTCATCAGAATTTCTCACTGAAGAACTGAAAAAAACTTTAGTTTTAGCCGCATTAACCATAAAATCTACATGCACTTTTAAATTATGAAAGATTTGATGTAAAGTAGTAGCATTTTGCAAAGATGATTTCCCAAAGATCATAAGGTCATCAGCATATAGAAGGTGTGAAACAATTGGCTGAATAGAACTACTAAGCTGAAACCTTCTTGAATTAGAAGCAGAATCCATTTGATATGTAAAATACTGCATAGCAATGGCAAAAAGATATAGAGAATGTGAGTCTCCTTGTCGAATACCTCTAGTAGATTTGATAAAACCCCTTGGAACACCTTGAATTAAAATTGAAAAAGTAGCAGTATTCATACATTCATAAATCAGATTGATGAAATGCACTGGAAAATTCATTAAGCTCATTATTTGACATATACATTCTCTGCTAAATTTATCATATGCCTTTTGGAGATCCACTTTGACACAAAACTTTGGCATTCCTCCTTTTTTAAAATCTCTAAGCAATTCATGAGCTAAAAGAATATTTTCTCCAATGAATCTTCCTTTAATAAATGCACTTTGATTCTCAGATATTAAAAAAGGCAGAAAATGTTTTAATCTATTGCAAAGGACTTTAGCAAAGATTTTATAGTAAACATTACAACATGAGATGGGTCTATAATGTGATATTTCAGTGGGCTTATCATTTTTTGGTACCAAAGTAAGAAATGTATGATTTATAGACTTTGGCAGTTTTCCAGAAGAAAAAATGTCAGAAATAGCATAGAAAAGATCACCTTTAAGCTCTTCCCGATGTTGTTTCATAAATTTAGAGTTAAGGCCATCTGGTCCAGGACTTGTGTCATCCTTAATAGAATACAAAGCTTCTCGAATTTCTTCCATTGACACATCTTTCAATAAAAAATTTTGTCCTTGAGCATTAACTGTTGCAATGGGTTGGAACATAGGAATAGGAGAAGTGCAATCACCATTGAACAGTTCTGTAAAATAGCTTAAAGCTTCTGCCTCGATCTCTTCTGGGTTAAACAAAAGATTACCACTCTGATTAATTAAAGCTCTTATGTGATTAAAAAAATCTCCTATTTGACATTCTAGCATAGAAGAATTTTGAATTAGTATCTCCATGTTGTAGCCAAGTCACTTTGGATTGCTGTTTAAACCCATCAAAATAAATCTTTTGCAATCTTTGATATTCTTGTTTGGCTTCCAGGAAATTATCATATAATAGAAGATCCTCTGGAAATTGATCTGCTGCTTGTTCAAGATTAAGCAGAGCCTCCTCAGCATTTTTCAGGTTAGTATTGTTTCTCTCTCTAATTTTATTCCAATTTTTAAGTTCATATTTACAACTTTGTAGCTTTTGCAGAAATTGGTAACTTTTGAAACCCCATGTGACACAGCATAAACCTTTTGAAACTACATCATAATAACCAGAAAAACTTGGCCATTCATTTTTGAATCTAAAAGGAAATCCCTTCACTAAAGCAGTAGGGATAAGATCCAAAAGGATAGGATTGTGGTCACTAGAGGTTTGAGAGAGAGAGATAAAGCTTTTAAACCTAAAAACTGACTTAAACAGCAAGAATTTACTAGGATTTTATCAATATGAGTAGCTATGCCTTTTCTTCTCCAAGTAAATTGAAATCGAAAAGGCTTAACCTCATTCAAATCAGACTGCAAAATGAATTTCTGAAATTTTCTAATATGTTGATAAGGCACTGGAAGACCACCACACTTATCAGTAGGAGATAGCACATTATTGAAATCACCCATTAATATCCAAGAGTTAGTAGTAAAAGATGAATCACCAATCAAAGACTCCCATAAATTGATTCATTCATTAAAGAAATTACTAGCATAAACCACAGTTAGCATCATAGAAAAGCCTCCCTTATTCAAAACAGAAAATGACACATGTTGAAAGGATGAAGCCACACAATTCAAATCCCATACATTAGAATCCCAAATCACAAGAATACGCCCTCTAGAAACATCAAAATTATTTGGTAATTATTTCCAGTTATTAGGAAGCATAAAGTTGAACAAAGCCAAATTCAAATCAGACAGTTTGTTTTCTACTAAACCCACAATAGTTGGTTTAGCAAGAGTTAGGAGTTTGAATATCTCTTTCATACACAAAAGAGAATTCATACCCCTAACATTCCAAACTATAATTGTCATTTAATTGAGCTTGAACCCCTTGTTGATCTTCTAGGAGGGGGAATTTTTTTAGCATCATCATTGCCTTTGCTTTGCAAATAGTTTGGATTATTGTCTACAAAATCTGATATATCAACTTGTTTGCCTTTCTCTGTAATAAACTGGTTACTATCATCTGAAATTGCATCAACTACATTCTGAAGTTCATCAGGAATGATTTTAGAAGGAAGCTTTCCATTTAAAGTCAGATCATCCAAAGAAACTGCTGAGACTCTATCAGATTCTACTACAACTTCAGGTATTCTTTCATTATTATCAGAGTTATCTACTTCAATTGTCTCTAAAGGTTCATCCTCTTTACAAGCATATGAAGTACTTTCATTATATTCAGAAGAATTCCATCTAGGCTCCTTAATCTCTTCATGAATGCTATCTTCACGCCCAAATACTCCACACTGGCTACATTTTACAGGCACAAATTCATACTCAACTATGATTTCAATTCTCTGTCCATTGTGCATAAGAACTGGCACTGAAAATCTGAGATCGACTTGAGTATTAATAGAAATTAAGACTCTAGCATATTTAGTAAACTTCCTCTCAAAAGTATTCTCATCGATTAAGGTAGGATTTGAGATAAAACTGGCCACCATTTGAATTGCATCTATAGTCCATAATTCCATTGGAAGATTATGAAGACGAATCCAGATCTGGACAGAATCACTTCGAACATTATTAAAATCAAATCCAGGTTTCCAGGCTTTAATCAGTAGTAAACCTCCAAAGTAAGAGTAAGTCGAACATTCAATGATTCTTTCAATATCAGACTGATTCTCAAACTGAACAGAGAAATTATAAGTCGAATTCACATGAATGTTGTAATTACCTGAGGGCTTCCAAACTTTATTTATATAATCCTTCAATTTAACTATCGATAACCTAAAGTATATTGGAATAAGAGCTACAATATAGATCCAAGCTGATTCCGATTTGTTATATGTTTCTTCAGGGATGCAGACACAATCCGCAGAAGGCTTAACATATGTCAGATTTCGATTACTCAAAGCAAGCACATGAGCATCCTTTGGATCTTGGTTCTCTGGCGGATTCGATTGAATCGTTGAAGAAGAAGAATTGTATGTATTAGAATTCAATTTAGATCTAGAATTGAGATTTGAATTTCATGGATTTGTGACTTTGGCGGGATCAGCCATTAATATGTAAAACTGACGGTATAAAAAAAAGTGCCTTATTTTCCAATATATATATATATATAAAATTTACATTGTGGGTCCGGTTCACCTTTTATGTTAATCTTGTATACAAAACCTTAATACTTTAGTAAATTGTGAATAATACGTTCAAACGATATATTTTAAAATAGATGTTTAAACCCATTCGATTCACATACTCAAAGTCTTAACCTTTTGTAAAAAGTCTATATATATACATACACACACACAACAAAAATAAATCTAACCAAAATAGAGAATTATACAACACCAAAATGTGTTTCTTTTATTATGGCAATATCCCAAACCCACATACACAAATAGATTGACCATCTCCGTGACAATTAAAATATAGGGAATTTGGAGGATGTTTAATATTATATTTTTGTTTAGATCCAAATTCCCTAAGGCATATAGGTCCAGATTCACACTACAAAATAGAGAAAATAGCAAACGGATATCATTTTCACTTACTGAGATTTGTAGAAAAGATTAATGGAAAACTAGTATAGAATATCACAAAAAAATCTGGATTGTCAACCTTCAATGAAACAAACTCCAACTTCTCCTAAAAAAAAATATAAGAGAATCAAATTTTAGAATCTCGTATATACATACAACTTAATTCCAAAATTTACACATAGGGAGGTAGAAGTTTAGATCTAGAAAGGTAGGATTTAGAAGAAGAACTTATACTAATACCTGGAATTAAGAAATGAAGAAGAAAAGTGGAGGCGTAAGAATGGAATGAGGAATATGGTTTGGAAGAGGCTAAAGAGGTTGTTTTTATAGTTGCAAGCATTAATAAAGATCGTAGGATCTATTAGATTAAATCCAAACAGTTCGTGTTTGCAAATTATATAAAAAACCCTAAAACACATGCCTTCCCTACCATTATTACACAAGGGTAGTCGTCCCCTTACTCTAAGGGCGGTCGACCTTAGGTCGACCCCTTGGTGCTGAGTTCGTATAGAAGATTTATTTCTTGGTGGCTTGCCTATTTTATTAATTACAAATTTATTACATTGATTCATTTCTTTTGTTTGCTTATCATTGTCCCTTATTACATATAAATATATACACACAAAGTTGAATTCACATGGAATATTCGTTTCATGCCAATCCTTAATTAATATATTCTATATATACATGTATACACACACACACACACACATTTGAAGTTCAAACCTTATGTGTTAATATTTATGCACAACTTGTTTTATTAATATCATTTGCATACACACTCCGTTCTCAGTAAATAAAATATGTAAACAGATCATAATCTAGCCACGAACACAACTATAATACTTTTATGACCTAATTCCAACTTATAAAAAATTCTTATTTTCAACCCATTATTATTTTATTAATTTATTGTTGTTTATATTTAAATTAATTATCTATGTCTATTTAGGGTACATTTTACGGGGTGTTACGTTCTTCCCCCCTTAAAAAGATTTCGTCTCGAAATCTTTCCGAGAGAGAAAAAACACAACTCGCTCTAACAAACATGTTATACACCCAGTTTATTTATTAAACGTCCAATAAACATCCATGACTCGATGTGATTATGCAATGTAGGCTTACTATAGTGAGCTCAGTCCTAGCGTGTATGTGTAGTAAGTGATGTTGAATGTATGCAAAACACCCCTACATGCATATAGTTACTACATGAGTGCATTTGTATTGCAAGCATCTCAGACAATCCAATCTAGCAACCATATAATCCTAAATTTTTGAGTAAGGCTACAAATTTTTTAATTTTTCATGCCTACTCTCGAATTTTCTCCCCCTAATGTACTCGAACCAATCTAACTATATATTATGGAGTCTTGAAATCCCGCTCTCTACAATATCTATGGTGGCACGAAACCTTCAAGGTTCCGTCTTTATTCCCATTTCTTGATTAAACCCTACCAAAAATTGGTGTACTGTGAAGGTATCTTATCAAACATAAAACTGTTATGTGCTCTTATCATCAATGATATCATATATCTCTATAACCTCGGGAAGTCCCAAAATATAATACTGACTCTCTATCCTTTACAATATGCTTAATCAAATTAGACTTTTCCCAAAGTCTAACAATAAATTTGGTTCGAGTAGAAATTTGTCAATGGTTATTCCATCAACACTTTGGTATTTTAGATGGCCTCCTTGTAATTCTTAAAGAACACCCACTAATTACTAAAAAGGTAATTACGCTACTCCTTAAAAGATAAACAGTATTCCTATTGTTTAAGAGATCCAAGGTATAACTCTTCCTCTCATCCCCAAAGCTTTGGTTATCTGCAGTTTGTCCTTCAGCCTTCGAATGAGATGTAACTCGATAATTTAAAAAACAATTTGTAATGTCCCGTATTTTCTGGCCATTTTATTGAAATATTTTATTTATTTAAAATATTGATTTAAGTTTAAATAATGGGATTTAACCACTTTAATTTGAATATTTAAATTATATTAATAATATAATAATATTTTATTTTCGGGATATTTGGAAAATGTTGAATTCGCAGTATAGAGTGAGCGGATAACTTAAAATAGTTAAATATGGTTTGTATTGAAATTATGGTGGCGATTTCGTTTATAAAACGACGACTGAACGTTTAATTTATAATTATATTATAAAACGAGCTGCAGCGGCACGACAGTTCGTAATTTGGCGTTTTGAACTTTAAACGGCTGTACAGGGCCCAAAATGAGTCGGATTTTCTCGAAACAAGAAACGCTAGAATCTGTTTGACGATATCTTTCTAATGGAGAAGAAAAATCCAGTTTTCATAGCGTAAATTTTATTTTATGTCCAAATCAAATTTTGAAATAGTCGCTATGGAATTTCGTTATATATTATAATGTTTATTTATATTAAATAAAGAGGTTTTTAAATTTTTATAATATCGATTTCGCTTAGAATTCAACCCAAGATATTTTATCTTGGTAATATATGAAATTTTGCTCGTGTATGGCCAATTTCAATATTTTATTAATATTATATTGAGGTACTTTAAAATTGGTTTATTTTATTTGAATTGGGCAGTTATAAAAGGGACTTTATCCCAACGACCTTCGTTTTCGACGAAACAAATTTTATTGGGACCGTAACAGTAAAGTATTGCTAGATTTCAAGTTGCGCGTCAATCGGGGTTAATTTGTGAGCGCAGCAAAATAAAATACAAATAAAAACGATCATTTGAACGTGAACGAGGGCCATTTGAGCAAACGAACTCGGAATTCGACGAAACAAGTTTCAATAGGACCGTATCGTCAAATTATACTATACCGTCCATTCGCGTCTCGAACGGGGTTTGTATGTGAGCACAAGAGCCAATAAACGACGTTAAAAATAGCGATAGGTACGAAATAAAAATCGTTAGTCGTTATCAGCGAAATATCTTCAGTCACATCGAAATAAACTAATATATTTCCTCCTTATATATATACGTTAAACCCCAAACCAGAAATTCAGCCTTCCACTTCTATTTTCTTCTGAAATTTGCAATAAACCCCTCGTTTACATTTTATTTTATTTCTCACGATCCGTAAGGAATTGGGTAGGGGGACCTGAAGTAAAGTTGTAGATCGGGACGATATCTACCTACTGCAGAAAATTGGGGTGGAACGGTGGTCGGTGGTGGCCAGAAATCGCGAGGAAAGGTGAAAAACTACTTCCGTTCTTTTTGACATTGAAGGAGATTGGGTCAATTATAGATGTTCATACTTTGGGGGAATGAAAGAGGGAAGACCAGCTTTCGTTTGGCACTGGTCTCGAGTCTTCTGGTGGTCGAGGGTGTCGGAAATTGGGAGATGAACGGAGAGGTTGAGTTTTGGGTTTGATTTGAAAGTCATGGTCGGATTTCCCCTTATTCCGGCGGCTGTGGTGTACGAGCGGGGTTCGGTTCTGAAGCAAAAGGACGGTGTGAGGGTGATTGTCCATTTGGCATAGGTCCGGTGGGTGATGGCGATCCATGGTCGGAGAAATTGGGCCGTGACCATTTTCCGTTCATCTGGAAATTTCCGGTGGTCGGAGGGGTTTCGGCGAGCAGCGGTTCAGGCGTCGGGGTTTCAGGCTGGTGCGGTTCTGGTGGTGATGTCAGAAGGAGCTCCGGCGGTCTGTATCAATGTCGGTGGTGATGAGTTGAAGGGGAGCTCGTGAATTGAGGAAGATGATCGGGGAGGAAACGATGGTGAAAGGAGAAACGCGTTTGTTAATTGCTGGCGTGGACCAGCGTTGATTAAGTCATGATTAATTTGAAGGTAGTTAAGGTAATTATTTATTTAATTTATATATTAATTAGTTAGTTTATTATCGTATAATATACCAAACTTTAAATCAACATATCTTTCACATACGTTAACGAAATCTGATGAAACTGGATCCGTTGGGATCGCAGGGATGAGTCCTAGACGATGGCACTGACTAGGCACTGATCTGACGTAGTTGAAATTTCAGCTATTTTTGAACGCTCGACTGAAATAAAAAGGAATAAACGCGTCAACCGTCGACCAAAACAATCTGGTGAGTTAATTCTCACACCTTCTGGAATTCTGTGATGTGGTACATTCATAGAAAAATATAATTTACAGTTAACAGTATAAATTGGTTGATTGGATGCGATGGATGCAAATTGGTTGTTTACTGTTTGTTTGGTTGCCGTTATTTCATTGTTTAAATGCATTATATTTAATTCGAATAATTTCATCAACTGTTATCTGTGATGCAGAGAAGGACAGGTTGGAGGGATCCGACCGGATTCCTCAAATAAACTGTATTTTATTTGTAGTATATATTATTCATATATGAATTATACACCCCGACTGACACTAGAACCTGGTTTAGTGTTGATGGTTGAATATGTATTCACCGTTGTTGTAATTGAAATCAATCGACGGTATTGATTGGGTAATTGGCGGTGAATGGCCAAAAATATATAAGTTTTAGACATCAGTCTACTGTCAAGTGGATTGACGTGTTTTAAAGTTATAAATTATTTTATAACTAAATTGAAGTTTTTCAATCATTTTATATAAATAATTAAATTAGAAATTTATGAATAAATGTTTTTAATTGAGTTTTTGAAGGAAATTATTTAAGGGGTTCAACTTATGATTTATAAAAGTTATAAAAGCAGAAAATCAAATAAATTTAACTACGAGTGGCTAAAATAGGATAATTATTTTTAAAACAACTAAATGGTGTTTTAAATTAATTAAGTTAATTAACAAATTTGAAAAGGGAAATGACAAAGGAAAATCAGTGAATAATCAACTGATATGTACGAGTAACAAAATTAACCGTTTTAATTTATATTGACAATGAAATTAATTTGATTTAAATTTTCTGAATATTCGTTAAATTTAATGAATAGTGTTGAGTATTAGTTAATCTTCGATTAACTATGAATTAAAGAAATTATTGAATTGGTGAGTGTTAATAACATTGATTACCATCTAATAAGCTTGAAAAAAATGATAATAATTCTATCTTTGATTAATATCAAAGTTAATCATTTCTAATATAGTTAATATAAAGTTAATTATTTTTATTTGATAATAATTAAAGAAATGACCTTTAATTGGGATTTCCATTAGAAGTGATTAAGCATCGATAAGCTCGATCAAGGTCAAATAAGGGATTTATAAATCCAGGTTTCCAAACAAGAATGGTAATTAGGATTTAAAAGGAAATTCAATATGGTTTTACTTAATTGTCAATTAAGTAAAGGAAATTGAAATGGAATAAATTCCCAAGGGAGATGATAAAGCAGAATGGTAATAGTTTTAGAACAAATCTAAGAAGTTGTTCTAAGAGGCTAAGCGGATTAATAATCGATTTGGAAGAAATCCAAACATGGTTTAAAGGGGTTTAAACCAAAGCGAGGACTTAAATGTTAAAGAGTTGAACTTAAGCAGGATAAGGAAATTGAAATAAGGATTTCAAAGGAAAGGAAAAATAGTGACTTTTGGTTAAGTATTGGTAAATGGATTTTGGAAAAAAATCCATGGTAACAAGGCCTTATCGTGAAGAAGGTGGTAAACCTATTTTTATAATCCAAGATAAAGAGTATTATAAGAAATGGCCAAATAGATAGAAACAAATTATTTGAAGAGGATTTATATTATAAATCAAAGGGTTATAAGTGAAATAATGCTTGATGTTAAAGTTGTGTTTTAGTGGATATTTACTTAAATAAAGAAAGTAAGTAAAGAGAATATCAAACGAGGATTTCAAATGTAAGAAATGGTTTTACAAAACCAGATTTGAATAAAAAGGGCAAGTGAGATTTAATATCAGTGGTTAAGTGACAGACCAATATTATTCTAAGGTAAGAACATTGTCGATCAAGGTCTGAGAGGTAAATAAAATACCCCAACTTGAACGGCTTCACTATTATCGAGGAATAATATTCGTTTGTGGTGAGTGCAAAGTGTTGGAATTGGTTAATTATCTCATAAGAGGAATATGGAACATAAGCATGAGATTTTGGGATATAAGTAATACTTAAATGTTAGTTACAATGTAAATGAAAATATTTGGTTTTAAATTATATAAGTTGACACTAGTTTTTGCCGTATCAAAATCGAGAAGGTGTTTTATACCGTTAAGTATAGTATGAATATAGATCGAGGTGCCGAATTTGAGGAAAGGGAAAAAGATTTTGATAAATATAACGATATATCCAACGTTAAAGGAAATTGGAAGTTAAGTATATAATATGCTCCAAAGTATTTAAAATAGTTTTTGTTATAAATAAGAATAAATATAACGTTTCAATATATGGGATGATTTAAAGGCTGATTTAATTATTTTGTTAAATATATTTTAAACAGGCCAAATAATGCCAAATACTGAACCAGTGAAATCATTTTATGAACACGATTGTTATTTGATAGTTAAATCACCGACTTCAAACCTGACCATACGATTGTTGGTATGGAAAGACCGGGATCGAATTTATATTCAAAAACCATTCCGACCAACAAATACGTGAAGATGGTAATTGAAGATGGAGCAATTGAAGACCGTGGATCTTCATAAGCGAAAGGACTACTTGTCGAATTTCTATGGCTTGCAACCAGAGTTATTTGATTTGTAATTCTGTCGTGGTTGAAATCTACGGATTGCAAGGACTACTCGCTACTGATCCATGGGGTGATTCCTATATTGGATGCAGTAGGAGGGTGCCTTCGGTTCATCCTGTTCCTGGATGACTTGTATGGACGAATGTCTGACAAAGTATTTCCAAAGGATCACGTACGTTGATTTCTTCAAACGTGTCATAGTTGGTTAGCTCCCAACTAGGGTATTTTTGTGGACATCAATTAGTGATATCTGGCGGATCTGACGATGTGGCATTCAAAGTGAATAGTGGCCAGATGTTCTGAAAGATAATTCTAACCTCAAGCCTCATCAACCGGGAAATGACAAAAATTGGGCAGGCAGCATGGCTATGTGGGTCGCTCCCATTAGGATGTATAATCACCTATCTAGAGAAATTCCATTTGCTTCTTTAATCTATATTTCGATGTTGTCCCTTTTCGGGAGGCGGTTGCTGATCCCAATCGTCGGTGATATACATTCGATACATTCAAGCGAAATGAGTGGTCGGTCATGTGTGGGCCGGGTTGCAAGATGTTCTTGTTGAACCCAGTGTATTTGCCTCTAGAGATACACTATCGGAAGGTGGTCCCATACCTTGTCATAGTCGGAATCCAATTTCCAATAAGCGCCCGCAGTTTTGGTTTGTATACTATATATGTGGAGCGTGAGATGCAAGCGTTCCGCTAGAATGTTAATTATTTGTATTTAGACATTATGATAATATCAGAGCAAGTTATGATTTCAAAAACGTTTTGGGTCATAGTAAGGTAAAAACCGTCCGTGTTTATGTGTGGGCTGGTCTTACTATTATCCTTTGATTTCGTAAAGGATTTTCCAAAGTTAAACAAGTTGTGTGTTCTGTGAATTTATCACTGAAAGTATTCCAGACTGATCCGGTGTATTTTGCCTTGCTTCAAATGTGCTCGGGTCAGACCGAGTATGTTCCAGGTTAGGTTTCGCTTGGAGTTTCAGGAGCTGGAAGTAGGCGGCTTCACCGTTAGTTATATACAGATATTTTTCCGCTGTGGCTGATATATGTTGTACTCTGATGATTGGTATGTATATACAGTCCTTTTGTATAAAAAGATTTGATATTATATTTTATTCGTTCCGCTGTGAGATTCTGATATGTTCTTCTTCTTTCTTCTATTCTAATATTTTTTCTTTCTATTCTCACCCTCTAATTTATTTCTATTAACAATCTGGGATTCGATATTTGGGTTTTTAGGCAAGTAATACAGGTTATGTATTATTGTCGAAAATTCGAGCGTCGAGTTTTTCCCCGGGTCGTTACACAATTGAACGAAAATTTTATAAATCTAACTATTAAATGTTCTAGTCTATACTGATAACTATAATATTTTCCTATGCTTCAATTTGCTGGACTACAAATCCCAGTGAGGTCTTTTGTTATAATTTCCATAAATTTGCCCAAACATTATTATTGACATATTTTAAATTGCATGGAATGCGTATTGTTTTATTTTGAGTGGGTAGTATAATCTACATGCAAACACGCAAAATTACACATCACATTCTTTATATTTTAAGTATATTCCTTATAATTTCAAATATAGTCCCTTTTGTGAAAAACGACAAAAGGGCTAATTTAGAAAAATTAAACAAATAACCATAAGCAAACCAAATCACACTCATATTCAAACTAGAATGGCTAATACAAATCCAATGTTTAAGCATATTCCTTATTCTCATGCTTTAAGTTCTTATCCTTGAGGATGACATTCTCTAAGTCTAAACTTCTTCTCAACTAGGTATTCCAAATATCCTAAGACCACACAATTCCTCCTTATAGGCTACAAATTTGATTCTGTTATTAACTTCCAAATCCTATAGATGGTAGATCATTAATCTTAATATCCCCATGCAACCCTCTCTTACTTATTTATCATAAAATTTAATAAGGGTTTCAAATCCCAACATCACATACATAAACATGGATTCATTACTTATGTCACTTTATACCCTTATCCAATCAATACGGGGGACCATTAGTGATCACAACCCAAAAATTTCCTTTTGGAAGTTTTATCCTACAATTAAGTAGTTTAAATGATGTTGAGGTCTTAATACTTTTATTAATTTTTTTTAAGATGCCAATCCATTCTTTTGAATTTTCCACCTTTGTCTTTCTCAATATTGTAGTCCATCCATTCTCAAAACTGGATCATTCCATGCGTACTTACTTAACTCTTTCAAGCTCCTTTAAGCTTGAAAATCTATCCATTTTCTCCAAATCAATTTATTTTCTAAATCAACCCCCAAAAATCCTCTTTTTATCTTATCAATTGCAAATTTATTACTCTACTAAATTTGCAACTAATATCCATGAATTTTACTTTTGAAATCACGAATTATGGTAAGTTACGCTATATTATTTATATAATTATATTGCTAAGCACTAAATATGGTTATAAATGTTTTAATTCATAGACTAAACTATTTTAGGCAATCAAATTCACAACCAACCCATGATTCTAGAATTACTATACCTCACCATCTTTTCAAATAAAAACTTCTTGAACGGACGCTGAGATTTCCAGATTAGGTTTTGCAATTTATCCTTACTTAGTCCTAGAACCCAATTCTAACTTACCTAATTAGCTACCCTTATTACTCTAGTGTTACCTCTTTTTATAAGGTGAATTTTTTAGTGATTACACAAAATGTATTTTTCTGGACATTTTTATAGCCTTATTATTTTTCAAACTTGCAAAAATTTGAAAATAGGTATTTAATATCTTATTAAAACGTGATATGTTAAATTTTCATGAAGACTTTAACACTTAATGTACTCAATGTCAACACATGTTTATTTTTAATAAAACATCTTTTATTTAAAGTTTATTTCAAAATGTTACAACAAGGATTCAAATGCTTCCTTTCAAATGTTAACTATATGTTTAAAATAAGAGCAGAAATACTTTTTCTTTTTAAGCACTTAACCTTATTAACTATTTTAATGTCAGTCATTCACACTTTGAGAATAGTCAATAAAGCATTTTAATAAATAATAAAACAATTGCTCATTTTATTTTAGAAAATAGAATTTTAATTAATATCCAAGATTGAATTGTACGGTAATTAAGTTTTTAGAAATGTCTAATGACATTTATTACTAAACTTTTCAAAATACCTTTTTAGTTCATGTCATAACACTTTTGAGGCGTTACTCAAGGTTTGTGAATCTTTTAACAATACAGCTTAATCACTTTTTCTTTCTTTACAAAATGTTTCAAATAAATGCAACATTTTAAAAAATTATAACATTTATCAAATGTTCATAAATTATTAAATTAAGAGCGAAATAACCCTATCTTATTCTAATGCTTATCTCTTATTTATATTCTTAACGTCAATTATCAATGTCCTTAAAAATGACAAATGTTTTGAGGTGCATGCTTGTTTCTATTTGAAAATAAGACTTTAATAATTTAACATTAAATTAAGTAGCAATGCCTTTTAATACATTTATTTCTATATTCTTAGCTTATATTGTTATCCAAAAAATACGCTTTTAAAATATTAACCCAAGGCTGCATTCACGTAAGTAATACAGTTTAAAACCTTTACTGTCATATGCACATATACTGTTATCAAAATTCTTAGTACTGTGCGTTTGAATTTAGGAAATCCTTAATCACTCATTACACTTTATTTGCATAATGATGCTAATTTTACAAAAATTTAATTTAATAATTATAAAATGCTAAATTAATTTATTAGAGTAGTCATTTACCATTTTCTCTACTCCTGGTATAATTACTCCCTCATATACTCCTTATTATACGGGATTTTACTATTTCAAATTCTACCCAAATTTTAGTAAATATATTTACTATCCACATTTTCTCAAATGAGTATATTTATGACATTTATCTTACCAAACTTTTATACGTCTTTTTCTCTTTCTAATTAAACGTCAAATTTATTGTCATAACCTATATAGGATTTTTAAGAAAAGAACCTTTTCAAGTTCATTTCAGTGTTAAAGGCTTGTTATATCAATGTCATGACAATTATAAATTTGCCATTATAATTGTTCACTGCTTAACACTTACATTTCTATCTTTTAAAGCTCATAACGTTTACTGTTATCCTTTAATTAAGGAATTCACCTTCTGTCTTCCCTAAATTTTAAATTTATAGTTTGTCTAATAGGAGAAACACCAAACTTCCCAAAAACCATATTTCAAATTTTCTTTCCTAAATGGAATTTTTATGCAACTTGAGCCTATAAAGAAATATTTAAAATTCCCCTTTTTCGAACAAATTAATTAGTATGTCAAAAATCATTTTGATCTTTTTGTCTAAACCATCTAACACACTATTCTATGGAAGTTTATCTCTTTTATCAAATCCTTTCTTTCATGTTCTTATATTTCCAATTCTTGATATTCCTAATCTCTGTTTCAAATATCGCAAATATCGCCCGAGATCTCCTCCGAGATCTCGTTTTGGGCTCCTTCCGAAACGAAACAGCAAATATCACTCTAAATCTCCTTTTGAATATATCGCCCGAGATATTGCAATATCGAACGATATATGGACCGAGACGAAATACCAGAATATCATCCGGATCTTTGTCTTTTTGTTTAAAATTCAAATATGTGCCTGAACTAGAACAATAATAAAAAAATTCAAATCTAGCCATGATAATCTTTTGTTATTTTACATTTAGCATGTTAAATGACCATATTGTATGTTCATATATGTTTAACAATGCTTATGATTTTCATATTCGTCTTTTTTACGTATATGTTACTCACGAAATTATGTATTTTATGGTCTATTTATGCTGAATTTTTAGATGTTTTGGATCCTTTTAATGTTTTATGTCTAACAATATTTCTGTTTTAAGCATACTCGATCTTGAGTATAAATGATCTTTCGCAAAATGAAGAATAATAAAGTTATTTTGCAATTCAAGTTTAAGTTACTATGTTATTAATATCATTCATAAAAACCATTCTATCATTTTTTAACATATCATGTACCCCGAGATTGTTCTGATATGAACTTTCAGACTCGAGATGGAAATTCGAGACGAACTCCCGAGTTAGATTCATCTCGTCTGAGATCTCCCCCGATATGAGATCAAGTCTATAAAATCCCCAAGACGAAACGCGACTGATATCCGAGATTTAAAACCTTGTTCCTAATTTCTACCAGTATAAATGTCATTTACGTCATTTTATCTTTTAAATAATGTTCTTTCTTATGGACATATAATTCAAAAATCAAATAACCATACCTTTGCATAAATATCCTTAGTACATCCTTAATATTTTTCATTTTTAACATCCTTTCTCTTATTGACCATTTAATGCTCTTTCAAATTCAAAATTCCATATTTACTAGTACATGAGTTTTATCCCATTTAATAAAAAGTATTCTTCCACTTTTCCTAAAACACTTTTCATATCTGGAAGTTAAATTTTCCTATTCTAAATTCTTACTACTTATTTCTTTCTTATCTTTTCCATGAATGATAATTAAATCACCAATTTATTCCTATTATCTGCCTATTAAATTAGGGAGTTTCATTCTTTTCCACTTCTCCAACTTTTTGGTTCTTACATCCCTTAGGTTCTTATAGGCTTCTAAATCGATAAGGAAGCTAACCGAACACTACATGGTTTCTAGGGATTTATCTAAAAATCAAGGTTAATCCTTTCCTAGAAGGACGTACAGATAATATTTTCTAAAGATATGCGTACTTTAAATAAATATATATACTTATATATATAGTAAAACTTTTGAAAATTCTTTTTCAAAATAACAAGTACACCTCTCAAAAGTATACGTTTCCCGGTAATCGGGTAACCTATGCTTTGATACAAAATGTAACAACCCTTCCTAAATGGGCCTAAATTTCAATAAAAAAGGCCAGTCGAAACTTAGAGTCATTCTAAAAGGATCGTTGGTTCCTATAAGGAAATGATATAACAACTATAATAGTGCATACTAAAACAAAATCAGAATCTCATACAACGGGAGAGATAAAATAACTTAAAATAGATGTATCTTTAATTAAAACCATCATAAATATCGGTTACAACGAGTATCTAAAATAATAGGTACATCAATAATAATTATCCTAATATAATACTTCCAAAAATGATGACTAATAATTATGGATCCTCCATCGTCAGGTTCCATCTCCAAGGCATCACTGATCCAAGAGTTCTCACCTATTATCATGTTTATATGTTAAGAGGAGGGAGGTCAGAACTTAAAGTTCTGGTGAATGAAAATCATATAAGTTCTAGGAAATAACTATTTCCTATATTTGGTAGTGTAACTTCTTCATGATATGTCAACGAAATCAAACACATACAACTAAATGAGGCAGACCTCCTCACAGTCACTTAAGGCCTATATGTAAGTCTAAGGGCAGACATCCTTACAGTCACTTAATACTCCACAAGTTAATATAAGGGCTGACATCCTTATAGTCACTTAATACCCTACAAGTTAATCTAAGGGCTGACATCTTTATAGTCACATAATACCCCCACAAGGCGGGCCATACCTAGTCACTTAAGGTCGTTTCCAAATTTATTAAGGGTGGACATCCCTACAGTCACTTAAGACCCTATGACGGACTCCTAATCACTTAAGACCTAGTCCTTAACGCCAATGTAACAAATAATAACTCACCTTGTAGGTCGAGAAATAGTTACAGCTACTAAAATACCAGGTTTAGGCAGGAACACGATTTCATTTAAGACTCTCTTGGCGGACTATCTTATTACTATTTAGCTGGACCTACGGGTGAACTCCTAGTCGCTTAATACTTACCTTAGAGAGTGGTTCCTTTAGTCCATTAGATATCCCCACGTCAGCACTCGCTAGCCCCAAGATAAGAAGCAGACATTATTTGGAGAACTATCCTACTTACGTTATCGTCTATAATGACCTTTTAATACCTTATAGGAGAAACGCGGACCCAATAACCATCTAAATCCTCGAAAGGCGGGTTCTGTGACTTGGGTCCTGAACCAAGGAGTGAACCTTACAAACAGACCTAGTCCTAGCCACTTAATACCCCATAAGAAGTAGGTCAGCCACTTAATATCTTTTTCCAATGCAGGCCTATTTTACACACAATACACACACGCTAGACATCTCACATTAGGCTGACCACTTGTAGATGCTGGATTTGCCGTGCGGTTCCGGAAAGGGTTCTACTACAAGTTGGGTCTAACCTCGCATCATAGTGTAGTAATTATAATGTTCCATGGTACCTAGACCTCTCGCATTAACCAAACTTATTTGTAGATGATGGATATGTTGGTCGGTTCCGGGCAGGCTTCTACTAAAGTAATGGTTAACCTCGTGTAACATTAGTTATAATTAGAGGCCATTAACTCATACACATACACACTTCCTATGGGGACATTTAAATTCTATTTTCCTAATTTAATGCATCAAGTACGTATTCAATACGCATTTATATTACGTTAATTACGCTATAAATATATATAAATAAATAGGGTATAAATAAGGCATGTGTAAATAAATGTCCTAACTCATTTGAAATGTCAATCCCTAACAAATTAAAGGTGTGCAAGTTCATTTCCCAAATTTCTCTCAGTCATGGCATAAACATGCATATTAACATATAACAATTAAAATGAAAAAATAAATATATCAGCACAAAACTTGTAACCCAGGTTTGATTTGATTATCTCAATAATAAAAAATAAACAAAGTGCCATATTTTCAAATATATATATAATTTCCATTTTGGAAAGATTCACCTTTTATGTTAATTTTGTATACATAACCTAATACTTTAGTAACTTGTGAATAATACATTCAAACGATCTATTTTAAAATAGATGTTTAAACCTATTCGATTCACAGTACTCATAGTCTTAACCTTTTGTAACAAGACTACACATATATATTTACAATAAAAATAAATCTGACCAAAATAGAGAATTACTGTGATGACCGCCCACAGCCCCCGCACTATACAAGAGGAATAATGCGCTGAAAGGTGTGCCAGGCAGCTATGGACGATCATCAAGGTACGGTAGATAAATAAAACCTGTCATAAAACTCACAGTGCAAGGATAAAATATAATAGAACATATACAACAGGTAGTGATAGTGAAGCAGAAAATACTAAAATTTCATGACAACTAGAAAGTATTTCCCATACACGTGGATAACAACAATAGTGTTTGTACAATTTGCCTCACTACAACACTCAGAGAAATAGCAAAACAGCGGAAACAAATACTAGATAGTAATAAAACTTGTACGTGAGCCTCCTGCTTGCCATCGGTCAGCATCGTCGTCCTCACTAAAGCAATACCTGCCACCTGTTACTCAGTCTGCCCATCCACAACCGGATGAACAGCCCGAAGTAATAAGAGGAAACATAAAACCTTGAGTCAGACAATAGCCTTAGTGAGCGATAAAATAGCTAACAAACTTCATCAATAAAGTATATGAGAATCGGAAAATAACCAACTAATCTACCCAGCTCCAGAGAAGAACTCTCAATTTCCTTCCCCATTACATGACAGTGATAGCCTTTACAATCCATATACCCAAAGGAATACAATTCAGTCACGACAATTAAAGCATCCATTCATATATGGCAAAACAACTCAATCATGATCCCAACATGCATTCAAACGTCCATGACTGACTCTGGCTATCACCAACAACCTTGCTTTGGAAACTTCGTTATCGTATGACTGGCTAACGATTTGTCGTCAATTGTCAAGGACCACACACGACGCCCCGGTTCTAGCAAAACTCCACATGCTATACTCAACACATGCTACACGCTATACCCAACACGTGTCTAGGCCATACACGACGCCCAAGGCACTCGACCTACAGTTGGTCTTCAATTGTACCTCTGCTTTGAGTCCACTAGAACCTATGACAACGATAGTTCCTCGGCTTTCTCCTCTCTAGTCGTTATCAATTACGACTATTGATTAGCTCAGAACACCTTAGAACTGTCACTTCACACGAACTCAATACATCCTTGAGTTGTCTCCTCATTTGTTGCATACAATGAACAACAAACACTTTTCAACACTTCCAAACTTCCCAATTGAATTCACTTTGAAGTCACATCATCACCGGAAGTGTCCGACCAGAAATAACCGACCAGAAAGGGCAAAAATGGCTGACCAGAATAGGCTGACCCACTTTGGTCCGATCCAACTTATGTACGACCCAACTTTGGTCCGACCCAACTTCGGTCCGACCCAACTTCGGTCTGACCCAACTTCGGTCCGATCCAACTTTGGTCCGAACCAAAATCTACATATTGCAGTTCAACTCCGATTTCGACCAAAACTTCGTCAAACGATAAATCCACGAAACTAACTTATCCAATTCATCCAATAGGATTACAAACATGTTATGAAATCAACAATATCATCAATATGACAATTCTATCAAGGATAATGTCAAATTCACCAAAATCACCACAAATACGCATATGAACATAAACCATGGATCTAACTTGCGTATTCGTATGACATATCATAGAAATTACCTATCTAAACTTGCTAAATCAGATCCTAGGGTGATCTATATGAAAATAAACTTACCAATGCATGATCTAAGGAAAAACACTTGAATTTGATGAAAGACATGATCTATTACCCATACACTTTATTGAATCCATGTGAGAGATGTAATCCACTCACTGATTCCCCAATACAAACTAAAATGATAGAATTATGAATCCGGATAGCGAGCAATTCGAACCAAACTCTTCGATCCGATGAATTCACCTTTGAAATGATGTAGATCTAGCCTCCAATGGTGTAGATCTATGATTTCCCTCCTTAGATTTGGATTTTTAATGGTGGAAATGTGTTAGAGGAAGAAGGAGATCAATGCCTCCAAATGAGAGAATGGGAAAGTAAACTTTTTCCCTCCACTCTCACCCCCTATTTATAGGATTCCACCAGCACACTAATGGGCTTTCAGCCCATTAGGCTCTCCGAACCTGAACAAGCAACTAAAAAACCTTAAAACAGCGATTTCTCCCAAACTGTTGAGCTAAATCCTTAATGTAACCACTCTACGGAAAGGCAATCATCGATTCCTTTCCAATGGCATGGGTGTCACCCTTTGATTCGACATAAGTCAAAAGTTATGCCCTGTGCAAGACTGACAGGGGAAAAATGGTCACAAACAAAATCGGTAAAAATTATGGACATGTCTCATATCCCCATAAACAACATATTAAAAGATGAGAATGATCCAGCCCTTAGGGAATAAAATAAAAATATTTTATGATCTTCCAATACGTAAAATGCGGGCTGTTACATTCTCCCCTCTAAGAATTTTGCCCCTGAAATTCCAAGCAAACACAACAATTCTGCATGTCTATCATCCATGAGAAACCAATTCTATCATCCAAACTAGCATCCATCAATCTATGCATCCATAGCCTAATCCTAGCACGCGGAATTCTATCAAACAATCAACAAGATACAACTATATAACGATGGTATGATATCAAAGGGTCCTACCGACGAAGAGTTCTGGATGAGTCGCCTTCATGCACTCTTCTGTCACCCATGTACAATCATCACCATCTTCACTCCATTGTACCTTGACAAACTTAACCGTCTTCCTCCTAAGTTGTTTCGTGTCATTTCCCACAATACGAAGTGGCTCACAAGGTCTCGCAACTGCGGTTTCCACTTCTAGGTCTTCATACTGCTCTGGAGATACCACCTCATTCGAATCATGCACGAATTTCCATAGAAACGACACATGGAACATATTATGCACACTTGACATCTTCTCAGGTAACTCCAATCTATATGCGAGCTTTCCAATTTGCTCGACTATCGGAAATTGTCCAACGAACCTAGGAGCTAACTTTCCTTTACTTCCAAATCTCATCATACGCTTCAACGGCGAAACCTTCATGAAAACCATATCGCCAACGTCGAATTCCAAATCCTTACGGCGCTTATCTGCGTAACTTTTCTGACGATCTTAGGCTTCCTTCATTCGTTGCTGAACGATCTCGATACAATCCGAGATCTCTTTTATCATTTCTGGCCCAAATACCAACTTATCTCCAGTTTCTAACCAACATGCCGGAGAATTGCACGGTCTCCCATACAATGCCTCGTATGGTGCCATCCCAACGTTAGACTGGTAGTTATTATTATATGCAAACTCAACCAGATGTAGATGGTTTTCCCATGATACCCCAAAATCCAACACACAAGCTCTTAGGAGATCTTCCAAAACTCGATTGACTCTCTCAGTCTAACCATCAGTTTGGGGATGATATGCCGTACTCAAGCACAACTTGGTTCCCAAAGCTTCTTGCAAACTCTTCCAAAATCCGCTAGTAAATAACGGATCTCGATCATTCACTATACTCTTTGGGACGCCATGGAATCTAACAATCCATTTCACATAAAGTTCAGCTAGCTTCAACTCTGTCCTAGTCAATTTGACAGGAATGAATCTTGCACTTTTGGTCAAGCGATCCACAATGATCCAAATCCCTTCATTTCCTGTCCTGGTTCTAGGTAGTCCATCGATAAAATCCATCGATACTTGTTCCCACTTCCATGTAGGAACCTCCAATGGCTGAAGCAAACCACTTGGCTTCTTCTATTCAGCTTTTACTAACTGACAGTTCATGCACTTGGAAATGAACTTTCCAATATCTCGCTTCATCCCCTCCCAATAGTAGAGTCGCTTCATGTCCAGATACACCTTGTTACCACCGAGATGAATTGTCAACTTCGAGTGATGACATTCTCTCAGAACCTCATCTCTCAATCCATCAATATCAGGAACAACTAATCGCCCTTGCTTTCGAAGCCAACCTTCTCGATCGACTTCGAACTCTTTATCTTCTGGTTTTAGCTTCTGGATAAACTCAACAAGCTTTGTATCTCGCTTTTGGCTCTCGCCAATCCTTTCGATAAGAGTAGGTCTTATCGATAAGCTTGCCAACATTTCAGGTTCCAACTCACACCTTGGCCCGAAATCAAACCTTGCCAAATACTCAAGGCTCTTCCATTCCGAAAACATCGCTCCCAAACTTGCATGTCTTCGACTCAACACATCTGCCACTGCGTTACCTTTACCAGGAGTATAGGCTATATCAAAATCATACGATGCCAGAAACTCTAACCATCGTTGCTGCAGAAGATTCAAATCCTTTTGGGAAAAAAGATACTTCAACGACTTATGATCCGTAAACAACTCGAATCGAACTCCCAACAGGTAATGTCTCCATATCTTCAGAGCAAACACAATCGCCGCCAACTCCAAATCATGAGTTGGGTAATTCTTCTCATGCGGCTTTAGTTGTCGACTCGCGTAGGCCACGACCTTATCTTTTTGCATTAGCACTACTCCAAGCCCAGTACCACATGCATCGGTGTATACCACCATTTCTTCATTCCCACTTGGAATGGTCAACACAGGAGCATTTGTCAGTCTCTCCTTCAGGATTTCGAACGCTTGTTCACACTTCGCATCCCATGTGAACACTTGGCTCTTCTTCGTTAATCATGTCAACGGTGCAGCTATCTTGGAGAAATCCTTGATAAACCGTTGGTAATATCCTGCCAACCCAAGGAAACTCCGAGCATCTGTCGCATTCTTAGTTTTATCCTATTCCTGGATTGCTGCCACCTTAGCGGGGTCAACCGCTATCCCATTTCCAAAAACAACATGACCTAAGAACCTCACTTCATCCTTGCAGAAGTGACACTTCGAGAACTTAGCCTTCAACTGATGCTTTCGCAAGATCTCTAACACAACTCTCAAGTGTGTCTTGTGTTCTTCCTCATTTCTGGAGTAAACTAGAATATCACCCACGAACACAAGCACAAACTTATTCAACTGATCTCTGATACTCTATTCATAAGATCCACAAAATATGCTGGCGCGTTAGTCAACCCGAATGGCATCACCAACCACTCGAAGAAACCGGATGTTGTCCTAAAAGTAGTCTTTGGTACACTATCCTCGGCCACCCTCAATTGGTGAAATCCCGTTGCCAAATCCATCTGAGAAAACACTTTGGCTTCGTGAAGCTGATCGAACAAGTCATCAATCCTTGGCAACGGATAGTTGTTCTTCTTAGTCACCTTGTTCAGCTCACGATAGTCCACACACAATCTTAACGAGCCATCTGCCTTGATTGCAAACACGACCGGTGCACCCCATTCGGAAACACTTCTCCGAATGAATCCCTTCCTTAGAAGGTCACGAACTTGCACCTCCAACTCTCGTTGTTCCTTAGGCGCCATCCGCCTAAGAGGCATAACAATTGGTCTAACACCCTCGACCAAATCGATCCTAAACTCGATCTCTCAATGCGGCGGCAACCCTTTGACCTCGTCAAAGACATCCTCATACTCATTAGCGATCAACACAGATGACAAGTCTTCTTGTGGAATCACAAGCGAATATAAATAGCTAACGAAGACATCCTCTTCGCGCTTACACTTTATCAACACCTTTCGCCCTTCCACATCCCCGACTCTCACCTCTAGCTTCTCGAAATTCACCCTTGCCGCATACCTCTTGAGCCAATTCATGCCCAACATGATCCCAAACCCAGCGAAGTTAAGAACAAAGAAATCACACACAAAAGAGCAACCATGACTCGACAACACTAGACTTCGACAAATCATGCAAAAATTTGACGACCCCTCAATTGGATTAGTTACTATGAAAGGTCTATCACATATCTCGGGTTCCAAACCCAAGCGGCACACAAGCTCAGGAAATAGGCCACAACACCTAGGCCATCCACCACAGCGTTTAGAAGCGCTACTGAAAACTCCTCCAACTTGACCGATCGACCTAAATACTCAACCGACCCACTTGGATTCGACCGACCCAAAATTCCCAGGTTGATCGACCCAATGCTGCTTCTCACCAAAGCCTCACAACTGACCTACCCGCCTCTACCACTTGAGACCGGCTCGCTTGCTCTTTTAGAACCGGCCGACCCGAAACAAACACCTCAACACAGTCAACTTTGATATGACCGACCCGATCCAACTCTTGTGACCGACCCGATCATCTTTACTCAATTCATTTTCTACTCAGTTGGCCGATCCGACCCACTGCTCTATGGACCGACCAAACCCGGTATTAGACCGATCCTCTCCTTATCCTTCGGACCAACCAGACCACCAACTGGCCATGTCTTTAAAAATCCTAACACAAGTATCCATCCACCTCTGGACTTCTTCAACTGGATCAGTGCCTTTGAACTATTTTCCTCCCAATGAAGAAAAGTCTTTGCATAACTTTGCAAATTCTACAGCTCTAGGCACTTGGACTCCAACATCAACCCAGCTGCCACTGGAGCGGGGTTCCTTCGAAGGCATGCTTCAATCATATCTTCAAACATGGCCAGGTAGTCTTGTGCCCCGCCATTACCCCCTTCCATTATTAGCTTCCCTAGCAGCGTGTCTTGAAGGTCGTCTACACATTCTAAATCTGCAATTTAGAATAATTAGCCACTTCCAAGAAAAATTGCTAAAGAATACAATCGCTACTACTATATATGCTAGTATATATAGTAAGCATCCAACTAAAATCTGCAAGTACGTCTCTCATACGTGATTACATCGTAGAACTTTGGCCACAATCGTTAACCAGAGCTCTAATACCAAATGTGACGACCGCCCATAGCCCCCGCACTATACAAGAGGAATAATGCGCTGAAAGGTATGCCAGGCAGTTATGGACGATCGTCAAGGTATGGTAGATAAATGAAACCTATCGTAAAACTCATAGCGCAAGGATAAAATATAATAGAACATATACAACAGGTAGTGATAGTGAAGCAGAAAACATTAAACTTTCATGACAACTAGAAAGTATTTTCCATACGCGTGGATAACAACAATAGTGTTTGTACAATTTGCCTCACTACAACACTCAGAGAAATAGCAAAACAACGGAAACAAATACTAGATAGTAATAAAACTGGTACCTGAGCCTCCTGCTCGCCATCGATCAGCATCGTCGTCCTCACTAAAGCAATACCTGCCACCTGTTACTCAGTATGCCCATCCACAACCGAATGAACTGCCCAAGGTAATAAGAGGAAACATAAAACCTTGAGACAGACAACAGTCTTAGTGAGCGATAAAACAGCTAACAAACTTCATCAATAAAGTATATGAGAATCGGTAAATAACCAACTAACCTACCCAGCTCCAGAGAAGAACTCTCAATTTCCTTCCCCATTACATGACAGTGATAGCCTTTACAATCCATACACCCAAAGGAATACAATTCAGTCACGGCAATTAAAGCATCCATTCATATATGGCAAAGCAACTCAATCATGATCACAACATGCATTCAAACGTCCATGACTGACTCTGGCTATCACCGACAACCTTGCTTTGGAAACTTTGTTATCGTACGACTGGCTAATAATTTGTCGTCAAGGACCGCACACGACGCCCCGGTTTTAGCAAAACTCCACATGCTATACTCAACACTTACTACACGCTATACTCAACACGTGTCTTGGCCATACACGACGCGCAAGGCACTCGGCCTACAATTGGTCTTCAATTGTACCTCTGCTTTGAGTCCGCTAGAACCTACGACAATGATAGTTCCTCGGCTTTCTCCTCTCTAGTCGTTATCGATTACGACTATTAATTAGCTCGGAAAACCTTAGAACTGTCACTTCACACGAACTCAATACATCCTTGAGTTGTCTCCCCATTTGTTGCATACAACGAACAACATACACTTTTCAACACTTCCAAACTTCCCAATTGAATTCACTTTAAAGTCACATCATCACCGAAAGTGTCCGACCAGAAATGGCAAAAATGGCTGACCAGAAATGACTGATCAGAATAGGCCGACCCACTTTGGTCTGACCCAACTTTGGCCCGACCCAACTTCCGTCTGACCCAACTTCAGTCCAACCCAACTTCAGTCCGATCCAACTTTGGTCTGATCCAAAACCAACATATTGCAATTCAACTCCGATTTCGACCAAAACTTCGCCAAACGATAAATCCAACGAAACTAACTTATCCAATTCATCCAAAAGGATTACAAACATGTTATGAAATCAACAATATCATCAATATGACAACTCTATCAAGGATAATGCCAAATTCACCAAAATCACCACAAATATGCATATGAACAAAAACCATGGATCTAACTTGCACATTCGTATGAAATATCATAAAAATTACCTATCTAAACTTGCTAAATCAGATTCTAGGGCGATCTATATGAAAATGAACTTAACAATGCATGGATCTAAGGAAAAACACTTGAATTTGATGAAAAACATGATCTACTACCCATACACTTTATTGAATCCATGTGAGAGATGTAATCCACTCACTGATTCTCCAATTCAAGCTAAAATGATAGAATTATGAATTCGAACAACGAGCAATTTGAACTAAACTCCTCGATCCGATGAATTCACCTTTGAAATGACGTAGATCTAGCCTCCAATAGTGTAGATCTATGATTTTCCTCCTTAGATTTGGATTTTTAATGGTGGAAATGTGTTAGAAGAAGAAGGAGAATAATGCCTCCAAATGAGAGAATGAGAAAGTAAACTTTTTCCATCCACTCTCATCCCCTATTTATAGGATTCCACCAGCCCACTAATGGGCCTCCCCAATTCAGCCCATTAGGCTCTCCAAACTTGAACAACCAACTGAAAAACCTTAAAATAGAGATTTCTCCCAAACCGCCGAGCCAAATCCTTAATGTAACCACTCTATGGAAAAGCAATCATCAATTCTTTTTCAATGGCGCAAGTCTCACCCTCTGATTCGACCTGAGTCAAAAGTTATGCCTTGTACAAGACTGATAGGGGCAAAATGGTCACAAACAAAATTGGTAAAAATTATGGACATGTCTCACATCCCCATAAGCAACATATTAAAAGATGAGAATGATACAACCCGCAGAAAATAAAATAAAAATATTTTATGAACTTTCGATACGTAAAATGCGGGCTGTTACAATTATACAACACCAAAATGCCTTTCTTTTATCATCTCAATAATCCAAACCCACATATACAAATAGATTGACCATCTCCGTAACAGTTAAAATATAGGAAATTTGGAGGATGTTTAATATTATATTTTCGTTTAGATCCAAATTCCCTTATGCATACAGATCCAATCCACACTACAAAATAAAGAAAATAGCAAACTGATGTTTCCACTAACCGAGATTTGTAGAAGAGATTAGTGGAAAAGTAATATAGGTTATCTATAGGTTGAAGTGGATATTGGGGATAGGACCAAAGCAGGTTGCTTGTGCTCTTCCATCATATTCTGTATCAATCTTATGTTGTCATTTGAGTAGCATATTATATTCTATTATTATGTGCTAACTATTAGGTTGCAGTAACAGAGCAACTATGATGTTTATGTCTATCAAGTATTATGTTTATGTCTATCTAGTTATTCCAATATAATTTTTACACCAATGGCCCAAGATTTTGTCTTTTGCTTTTATTATCTTCGGTACTCTTAGGTCAGTACACTAATTGACATATTTAGTGATGCAGCTCTAGTACAGGAGACGGGCTAGGAGAGTTTCGACGTATTATACTTTTATGTTGATATTCCAGTTGTTTGTTCTTGTGTACTTAGAAAAATTCTGTAGTGTGGAAAATGTTGTGTCGGATATTATAACATTTTGTATATGCCTCGATGATTTTAGTAGAGAATGCCTTTCACTCTGTTATAGCTCACAACTATTCTATTGCGTGCGCTCTATATTATACTTTATTCATACGCCGTGAGATATACGACATACTACTTCGCTATTATTTCTTCTCCGATGATCATCCTATATCAATCGGATATAGTTACAATGTTTTCTTATGCCATTTGCGGAGATGGTATACTTCACCTAAATCCTTCTATAACCAAACTGCCAAAGCACCTGCAAACAAAACAATCTGAAGCTTTCTATCCAGTTCTTAGGTGGCGTTAAAAAGTCAAACCAACAATGGTTTATAGTGTGATCTATCAAATAAAATAAATATATAATAACTCTTCAAAATTAATTATTAAAATAATATAACTGATACGTCACCTCACCGCTAAGGTTAACAGTCTGAACAAAAAAGCTCATTGGACCATTACTTAATAAAAAACAAATTTTCGTTTGGCCTCTAGTGCTAGCTAACATATACACCATCTTGAAGCCACATTTTAATATCGGTATGCTTAAAGATATTGCAGCATATACAGCAGCTGATACAAAGGCTAGTACTTAGTGATACCACAAAATTATAACTTTTTTCTTCATTACAAGAGTGATATTTAAACAGGTTTTATACAAAGATGAACTCAAGAAAGCCACTATCAACATAACTTAAGATTCTAATGTTACAACCTCTGTACTTCCATAATTATGCTTATGTCAATTATACAATAATATTACACCGTAAATATCGCACTAATCAAGCTCACAGTTTGTGCATCTCCTTCCACCTTGCGATGTTCACGTCGCCTGCCTACTTGCTGTTCATTATCAGCTGAATCAGATGCCATCTACAACTCTGATTCCAGCCTTGCGGTCCCATTCATCAGGAGATGGAGCATCATCCATTATTTTTTCTTGACCACGCCAAAGAATCTGAGCCACATAAATATTTCAAATATATAATTTGTATTTCTCAAAAAAGAAAGAGGGCGGAGGGGGGGTTTAAAGGCTTGCTTTATGAATGATTATTAATTACCTTGTCAATGACTCCGAACTCCTGAGCTCTCATGGAGTCCATATAAAATGGCCTTCGCATCACTTTTGATACTGTCTCAACAGACTAATAACTTGTTGTATTAAAATTTGAACTGCTCTTACTTAAATATGATTCAAGATGTTATGTTTTATTCAAACTTACATTTCCTGTATGCCTGGCTAGAAGTTTAACTAGTGTGTCCCTGTTTGTTATCACCTGCATAAAAAAAGAAGTTTTCAAGTGGGCAGATGTCCATCGAGACAAGAAACCACCATGCGAAAGATATTGAAGCGGTACGAGTATCTTAAAGTAAACAACAGATGTTCCAAGCTATAGATAAAATTTGAAATTAACTGGAATCAGCTTCTTGAAACATGGGGGTGGGCCTAAGATTCATATCAACATGATAACAATGAACTGTGTAGTGAAATAGCAAAATTCCAGTTTGACCAGAAAATATGACAGTAAAATTATGTGAAGCAAAAGCTGTGACAGCTTGATAAGTGACAACTGATAGAAAAGAGGGGGAAAAGAAAAGAAATGCAATGTGTTCAGCATGCATATGAATTTGACCCTGACTGTCTAAAACAATCATGTTAAACTAAGATAAATAAATAGAAGTCCAACCTCTTTTGCTCGGATAAGCACATCACTTGCTGGCATTTGCCCAGATGATGGGACGCGAGGCTGCTGAATCATGGCTGCAAAGACCAGATTTGGAATTTTATATAATTTAATCATGAAACAAAGTTAAAATATTTGGAAGTGCGATATGATTCAATCTGCAGCATACCCTTAGAATGAGGCATCATAAACCGCCTTCCTTTCTTCCCAGCTGCCAAAAGTAAACAAGCTTGGCCGATTGCAGCTCCAACTGCCACAGTTTGAATCTAAATGAAAGCACATGTTGAGCTGCAACTGAAAGATGGTACGAATTTGAATAATTTCAGAATAGAAATTGCATTTACCTCGTTCTTCAATTGCATCATGGCATCATATATAGCAAAACCTTCGGACTCCATTCCAACCTGATATACAAAATATGAACCTTCAGATCATTTGAATTTGTACAAGATACCATGGTTCAGGTTTGATAACCCAACAAGTTTCTCCATATTTTTTTAAAAAACTTGGCGAACCTGAAGCATGCAGTATAAAAATATGTCTCATTATTAAGGTTAATTAGATATTCCATGTTAGTTAAAATAAAATGGTATGCCCTATCTATCTTCATCCATGGATTTGTCCCTTTCAATTTAACAGCCTCAACAACTAAACGACATAATTGGTAAAACAATCTAGGTGCAAATAAGTTCACAAAATCACAATTTTTTGATAATTTATTTTTGTGCAAATCTTAACAGGGGTTAGCACATCAAAAATGCAGGCGCATACAAGTGAATAAAAGAGAGAAAGAAAATCAGCAATTTATTGTGGCAACATGTGCAAGATTGCAAAATTGAGCGAAGTTAGCACGCCAAAAAGTGTCACTGCGGTAGACATATTAATAATGAAATACATGTTATCCACATCCTCACAGTTTCACCATCATCACGAGTTGTTCCGGTAGAATTGATATAAAGATAGATTGGTTCCTTTGGGTCCATCCACTGCAAATACATCAACTCAGCAATTACAAGCTCTGTGACAGCTGGAACCAACTGCAGCGAAACAAAAACATAAAAAGGATCAAGATATATGAATTAAAATTTAAAAAAATAATTCTAACATACATATTCTACAGCAGCTGCAAAAAGCCATGGACAAGATGACCCCCATCAATTTTTTTTTTACCAGTATCATTGTCCTTTTTTTTTCGTTGTAGGCAATGTCATTTCCCAGTGCTTCATGTCTAAATCTAATATTAATAAGTTTAACACCTCAATTCGTAAGCAGATAGTAAAAATCATGTTATATACAACGCAAGTATTTTAAATATGCATGCTATCGTACCACTGGATTAGGATTTGTAGATATTGGGTTTGACGATAAGTTTATAAAACGGTCTCTCTAGTAGAGAGGTAACTATGGGTGCGTTCTTGGCGACGACGACGGATGAAACGAATGAGTTGACCGAGCGGAGAATTAAACGGTTAAAGCTGAATGAGCGGATGATGTGTTTGTGTGATTTTAAACGGAAAATTGAGCGGTGTAATGAATGATTAAATTGTTTTTTTTTTTTTTTTTTTTTTTTTTTTTTGTACAGAGCCGCTATTTGAATACAAAATCGAACACAAATGAAGAGAAACTCTTCACTGTTGGATTATTTTGTCTTTACATGAAAGGTGAAAATTCATGAGGCAATCCAATGGTGCAGATTCATTGTGTCACCAATTGTGTTCATTTTTTGTGTCCAAACAGATTTTCCCTTTTAATATAGTAGAAATTTTGTAACACAAACCATGTGTTGAATACCGATAAATATTAACAACTGATAGAAATACATGAATAAAAGAAATGCAAATACATGAATAAAATGCAAATATACCGATAACTAATTGAAATATTCATACATGTCTATTATGACATTCTTGCTGCAATTAATTCATCGCTTATCGAATCTCTAAGTACGGTCATTTCATTAACTTCTCTTCCCACTCGTTGAGTATCTCCCCTTGTCATATTTCTCATATTTTGATATTTTTCATGATATTCATCCGGTACAAGATCATGATTATCGTCAAATGCCATAAAATCTCACCGTTATTGTATTTCCTTATAAAATTTTGTATAATCATCGTATCAACAACTTTAACTTGAGTTTCAAAATTGTATGTTGGTATGCTCTTTAAAATAATAATTTTTTCTTACAGATGTCGAATGTTCTTTTAATACTCATACTTAGACTTGATTTATAGAAATTAAAAACTTCATTGTCCGATTTCCATTGATTAACCGTATCTCGAAAATGAGGAATATGGTACCTTACATTTCGATAAAGTGGTAAATAACCATTAAGAAGAGAATAACATGAGCCAATTAAATAATATTGCCCCCATGATGGATGAGGAAAATTCGAGTTTCTATTGTTTATAACTGCGCTAAAAATTCTAACATCGTTTGCAGTCCATTCCCACCCAGCCATCACATAACTAAATAGTAAATCGAATGAGCAAACTGCTAAGATATTTTGGATAGCATATCATTTTCGTCCAAAGTATGGCACAACGTTGTTTGAAAGTAAGTGCGTCATTACATGAATACCATCTATAGCGTCAATGCAATTCTTAAAATAAGAATAATATCGGTTTGATGGTAATTGTTCAGGTATAGTGCTGAATAGAGAATCTACGGGTCTTATAATATCTTTAGCAAATAACAACACACTTTCTAAAACAGTATGAAAATATACTGAGTGCTACCTGACCTTTGAAACATTTTGCATAATTGTCTGTTTGATAACAACGCGACAATTATATATAGAAATATGACAGCTGCTTCTTTAATATGAATATGTGTTGTAATCAAACTGTAGTTCCACAGTATATCACACAACGAGAGAAAACAAAGTATGTTCATATGAAAATTATATTGTTTGGTATGCCCATTGAGTATTTCTTCTCCCCACTCTATGCCAGTAAAAGTTGACGTATGTATTTATCGAATTCAGGTCCTACGGTTGTACTCTCTCAAAACGATTAAATCCTCCAAATTGTTATAATCCGCATCATGTTCGGAGTCGGACGTTATGTGTTTGTAGGTTGATTTGTGTGGAGTGATGTTGAGTTTGTGTGGAGTAGGAATGGGTGAGGAGTTGAGTTGAATTTGTGCGGAGTTAGAGTGGTCTTGAGGAGTTGAGGTGATTCGGTTGTGTTTTTGTAGTGATTATGGTGAGCTATGCGGTTGAAATAACCGTTGACGTCCGACGATTAGGTTGTGTTTTTGTATGGATGTTTTTATGGTGAGCTGCACCGCTGAAAAGCCATCAGACGCCAACGCACAAATTCCAACCGTCCAGCTCAACGGTTGGAATTTTACTTATTATCGTTTGGATATCCAATGCGACCGCAACGGTCAACCGTTCACAATTGACTGCGTACGGTATCTATACGTCTTGCCACCTAGATACTATTGAAGCAGGAGTCCAGTGCATCAAGTAGGAAATAGTGAATCATTGCATACACTGTGTAGTTTATTAAGCTTACTCCAAGCAGACTGTGGCACCGTGCTAAGATAATCTAACCTAGTCAAACTTAGATGTCACTGAAATTAATATCCAGGTTTCAGCCCCCGAGTCAAGATAGTAACCAGTAAGATGTTTAAATTTAGGTGTTGATTAATCACCAACTGAACTTCGTAGTCACAAGAATGGTGAACTCCCACAGTAAGTAAACAGACAATAAGCACTTAAAATCAGGAGATTATTTAGCTCACCCTTCCATTCATATTGAGATAGTATTTATTTTAAGTTGATAGCTCTTTTACATGAAAAATTTGAGATCTTGTAAATGGAAAAAATATTATGTTCAGATCATAATTGAGCATGTGTTAATTTCAATTACCATTTTCAATATTCGTAGCTTTAATTGTAAGAATCTATCTGGATTTAAATCCGAGAAGGAAACTTACTGGCATGCCAATGTAAACAATGCGTCCATGAAGAAGTAATGATGGCAGATCGGGGGGAGGCTTTCTTGGTCTGTGTTCATTGTAAGAAACAGAACGCTCCACCTGAACAAGGTAATAAATAAAGACTTGATAAAAGATGCATAATAATGTGAAAGATAACAGAAACTGTGCATTTATCGTGCAAATGTAAAGCTGAAAATGGTTGCTTCCAACAAATGAGAACATCACAGTGTATAACAAAGACATGTCTCTAATTTTCAAAGATAACATGCTCTAGTTCATTTGTATGCATGTTTTACTACAAGTTCCTTCTCACAATAATGTACGATTGGCATGGTTCCATCCCGAAATAATATGTACAGGTACAATTATATTGCTTTGGAAGTGTCAGAATTGTGAGCCTTTCAGATGACGAGGACAATATAGTAGCAATACATACTGATACTCACATCTAAGATGTTAAATAGACAGGGCTTTCTTTTCCTTTTATTTTTAACATTCCCATGGCACTTTTACACGGTGCTCCAGCCATTTGCAGGCATCACCGATAAGCTCAATAATTTTATTATCATTTTACATATTGGAGATCAGAAATATACAAGTGTGCATTTATTGACTCATTGCTTTCAGACAGCAAGGAAAAACAATATGACTACCAACCTCTATAAAATATGCATAACTGTAGGCCTGTCAATGGGCCGGGTTTGGTCCAGGTTTCATAAAACCCCGGGCACAAGTCCGATTACAATAATAAAAACCCATACCTGGCCCGAACCTGTGGGCTATTTCAAACCAATACTCGATCCCAGCCCGTCGGGCTTTCTGAGCCTGTTGGATAATACCCATATATGTAACTCAGAATATTTATGTTTAAAACCATATTTTAAAATTACAACACATACTGGGCGTGTTGTAATCAAGTTCACAACAAAAGTACCTAAAAACATCATAATTTAAACAATTTAAATGGTAAATGAATAACACACATTTATGTTTCATACGACGGAAAACTAATAATCAGGTTCGTCCCTAACCAGGTCGAATTTTTGATAAAACGGTACCCAACCCCAGTAGTAACGGGATCAGACCTGAGTCGGGCTTAAGTAGCAAAAGGCAAAATTCATACCTGCATTAATTGGACAGGTTCGGGCCGGGCTCGAGCCAAAACACGTACCGTTGACTAATCTATGAATAAGTACTAGGGGTGAGCAAATGGTTGGTCTGGTTTAAAACCGATCAAAAATGTTAAAACCAAAATAACAATTTATAAAACATAAACCGAACCAAAATAACCATTCATAAAACATATACCAAACCAAACCAATATTTTTTGAAACCAAAGCAGTTCAGTTTGGTTGGTTTGTTTAGTTAACCCAAATATAAAATAAACCTTCTAGTTGTTGATATATGATATAAGATTAAAATAACTAATTGAGTCCATATCATGTAAATATATTGAAAAACAAACTCTTCTTCTAAAAAAATTAATTGAACTAAAAGAAAATTAATAGTATTATAAAAACATTGTGAATATATTGAAAAACAAACTCTTCTTCTAAAAAAAATTAATTGAACTAAAAGAAAATTAATAGTATTATAAAAACATTGTGAATGATAGCATAGTTAGTGGTATTCTTTAACTTTAAAATAAATTACCTTTTTATATTGGTTTAATTGATTGGTTTGATTTTCAAATATTGTAAACCAGACCCAACCAATAAATCAAAGTAACATAAAAACCAAAACCAAAACCAACCAATTAACTAATACAACCAGACCAAACTGACCAAACTCAATTGTTTTATTTGGTTTTAACCAACAAATGCTCATCCCTAATAAGTAGTTTACTTTCAAGACTTCCTATGATCAATACAAATTAAAATACGACACTGATTCTCCAACTTGGTGAGACAATGAGGGAGAAAAACAAGGTGTATCATAAATAGTGGCATTGGAAACTTTTGCAGTCATAAACATATACTCTTTTCCTCAAAAGCCCTGAATCACTATAATACGAGGCTGGCACGGTATCACAATATGCAAATTTGTTTCAGTATGCTATGGTCTCAAATACCAGGTGTACCTTTTGAAATTATTCCAAGGGAAGACATGCTTCACAAATTCATGGAGAAAACACTGAATGTAGATAGAAGTTAATATCATAATGGCAAATTCTATTTAATTGCATCATAATTGTTTATGTAATATATTTAGATCTATTATACTTATATCTAATGACAAAAGGTCCTTGAGGTCGCTGGTTCGAGTACTAACCCTCTGAGTTTTGTATCCCTTAAGGCAGAAGTTGTTATTCTTTGTTATAGCTACAAATCGGGTTGGGGATTGATACTTTTGCTGGGCAAGCTAAAACGGGGGATCGGTGTGACGGGTAGTCGATTTCCCTGGCTATATCTTCGATTTCATCAGATAGAGTTTTTTTTTAATAAAAAAATGATTCAACCGTAAACAAACAAATCCATCGTTAATAAGTGATGCATACAACAATTGCAAACTACAAATACTATGAAATTGTGATTCATGATACAGTGGAACAGTCCAAAACTGCACATACAACAAAAATTAAGTTTGATCGAAATAATGCTGCAACATTCATCTATAATGCTGCAACATTCGTCTCTGATGGTATATCCTATCTATTTGTTTCTTAGAATTTTGTGCATATTGTTCGATTTGGAACACTGGATTTTTAATATTTTCTTTCGAGGGGTTTGTGAGGGAGAGGGGGTTTAATGGGAGGGAGGGGGTGTGATTTGTATCCTCCACCGATAGTTTGAATTCACATTGTTCCTTGCACGTCTCACTTACTTTAAAGATGATCATACAAAATTATAAGGAAATACTTTTTCATTTGATTATTTCTTGACAATAAACATGATGATCGGTAAATTATTCAACCCATCTCAAACAAGTTAATTCAGAGTTCCGTATGTTCATTTGTTTTAAAAAAACCACCTCGCTACTTTTTCATACCTTTTGAATTGGTAATTTTTTATTTTCAGGGACTGTGTCGAGAAAATGGAAGATAAACCGCCTTGAGGTTTTACCTAGAAGGCATTTTATCTCTAATGCTTACACATCAACAACCTGAGGCATAAGATGCCTACAAAGTGTAAGTTTCACACACCACAAACTATTGAGTCATGCAACTCAAAAATTCTTTTAGCCCTAATTATAAATATTGACACTAATGGAAGTTATTAAACTTTAATTATTTAATAGAAAACCAAAACCAATTTTAAGAAACTGAACGTGTGTTTTTTTATTTTTTCATTTCGATTTTGACATGATTAAGTAAAATTGTTTTAAAAAAAAGACCGAGAACTACGTAATGGTTTTTCCATTGCTATTTAAAGAAAAATTTCTAGATAGATATCACTAAATCTTCAAATAAACTTTGCGAGTAGATTTGAATTTGTAGAGGAAAAAATTGGTAAAATAATAACCTACATTATTTCCTACTAGTAATTGAGATCAATTCCACTTGAATCGATCAATATCATTTTCAAAATCTAAAAGAAGAAAATTTTGAAGACAAAAGAGGAAGAAAAAAACATACCTTGCAGAGCTAAAAAGTGAATATTAATTCTTCAAAGTTTGAATCATATGTATGTATGTAGGTATTTATCAAGTATTAAATTTATTTTTATACTTTATGAATGATAACAAAGAATCATTATGACTGAACTTTCTAAAATTAAGTGTTCATATTATATATATTTATAGTTTTCGATTAATTGTTAATTTTATATATATTAGTCAAAAAATAATAATGACAAAGCAATAATAATTAATGCGTTTATGCTTACGTGAAAAAACGTACGCTTCAATGTTTTGGGACTCGAATCTTGTCTCGCAAGCAAAATAATGTCTCATGTACGTTTTAACATTTTAAAGCTTTGATTCATACTAAAGCTAACACTTTCCTCCTAATTAAAGAAATATTGTCCCAGAATTTCCCAATCCAATGCATCTTCATATTATCTTCATACCATGAATCAAGCTCACTACCGGAGATTTCATAAAGATAGGTATAATTTTCTGAAGAAAATGGAATGAACAAAAGAAGATAGTATTGTGAAAGTAGAAGATGAAAGAGTGTAATTTTGAAAGATTGAAGAAAAATAAAGGGAAATAATATTTATCACTGGTATCACCCTGGACATGTGTCAACCCAAATTGCTCATTTCGTACGTCAACAGAAGAACAATAACAGCTCCTTGAAGTGGGTCTATTCACAGCTCCCACGCCAGATGCAGAGGTTGGCACTATCCTTAGAGAAAACATCTGAAGTACAGACATGTTGAAGTGGGGAAAAAAGATGTGAACGAGCATTTCATAAGCTGGCACACCGTCAACTGCAACTTATTGTGTTATTCTATTAATTATGTTATTAATAATTAGATTAATAAGGCAAGGGTGTACATCAATAAAAAGGCAAGTTCATCAAAATCTGGACATAATCTTTCAAAATAGTATTATTTGTATCCCAAGTTGCATTCCACTACTTCTGCATATGTAGGGTGTGCTCGCATTAACAATTTGCCCATCTTTGCGTCCGATGTCATAATGAAGTAAACAAATTTCCCACCTCATTTGTTTGGCACAGGGGAAATGAACCATTGACGTCCACAGCTAATTGCTCCGATCATTATAATTTCCCCTTCTCATATTTCTCATACCCCATTTGTAACATAGGAACAAATTCCCCCTTTCACTGAACTTACCCATTTCAAAATGCCCCTTTCGTTTAACAAAAACACAGCCATAGTTTTTGTGTGTCGAGTGCATGTCGCACAATGAATGAAAAGGAAAAGTACCGAAAAATTTAGATGAAAGTTTGAGCTTCTACATAACAACATAAATCAACATGTAGTGGGGGATTAATAATTATAATAAAATAAGTGACTTATACTGTCACATAAACACGGGACAATATTATCTCCGTTACCAAAAGGTCATTTATACCAACTAAATGAATTCCAATGTTTCCACCTCTTTTGGCATACTTTCTGATCTCTTATACTGAAAGTCGCAAATATAATTTCCTAAGCAGTTCTACAGTCCAACTGAAATGGATTTTGACCCTAGGAATAAACAGAAATGGAGTTCCATAATTTTGCAGCCCTCCAATAATTCAAATTACACAACACGCAACTAACCTGAGCAGGCGATGCCATGAGCTTAGGACTATCAAACAAATCTAAAAATGGAGGGACCTCAGAATTGGAACTCTGAGACATTGAAACAAGGTCAGGATTTGCTGCAGCTATTGAAGAGAGCTTCGACAAAAACGGATCTTTAGGGTTTAACGGCGGCATCGGAATTGTCGCGGCCGATTTTGCTCGCATACAGTTCAAAATTGGCGATTTATTCTTTGAAAAATTTGATGAAGAGGATGAAGCTGGGAATTTTGGGGATAGGGATTGAATACTAAAGCTAGTTAACGCCATTTTTTGCGTACAGAAAATATCGAGCTTTTCTTTGAATTTTGCAGAACTCAATTTGTATGGATTGGAGAGCGGGGCGACTTTGCAGTTATCCCCTTCGGCAGCAATAAATTGCCCCGACGGCGGAGTATGTGCGCGAAAAGGCAATTTATATTTCATAAAAATATTTTTATAAAAATGGCTTTATAATATATTTCTAAAATATTAATTTTATCATGCACCATATACCATATGGTGAATTTGTTAAGATGATTGTGTTATGTATTAAATCTATTGTTTTTAGGCATATTGTTTTTGTTATGTTAAATTTAGAAATAAGCACTTAATATTTCTTAAAAAAATGAATACTCATAATTAATTTTAGAAATAATATTTTTGAAAATTTCAATAGATAAATATTTATATTCATAAAATCTAAATTTTAACATTAGGTTTTTAGTACATTTGTTTGATAGATTTTATATATATATATATATATATATATATATATATATATATGTATGTATGTATATATATATATATAAAGAATTTAAAATATTGCTTGAGAGAATGAAAGAAAACCCTAAAATGAAAGTGTTGACTCGTCTTTATACAAGGTCGTCACGCTTCACATTTCTTATTATTGGATCGCTCGAGGTGCAAGCACAAACTCATGTAAACTCAGAAACGCTTGGATTAAGTGAAGGATTCGACGAATACTCGGAATTTTGAAATTACACGACTCAGATCGGTCATGTGCTTGGACATTGGATCGGGTAGGTTTGATCACCCTTGAGTCTCGCGGATCACAAAGGGCCCATGTCTGGATCTGGTAAATTGGAATTTACCAAAGACAGATTTGCTTGGTAAACTTTGGATCTGATCACCTCCCGGTTTTGTCAGATCGCATGGATTTCACTAGATTAGCCTTATGTGGCATTATTAGATCAGATCACCGCTTCGGTGATTAGATCGGTAGGCTTTTTGGATCAACCATGGTTTTATCATCGGATCGGTCTTGTGGACTTGAGGGTTGCGCATCGGATCAATATGTGGACTTCGAGATTTGGCACAACTCATCGTATGGAATCGTTTGATCCACGTTGTGATGATCTCCATACACTACCGGTGCTCATATAACCCAATAGTGCGTTGTACAAACACTCGATTGATGCATGACGACAGTTAAGAGAAAGAAATTGAAAAATAGAAGGAAAACAGATAAGAGAGGAAAAAAAATAGAAGAGAAGAAGAGGAAAGAAACACCATACACAAATACGGAACTTATCGTATATCTCACATTACATCAGATAAAATATAATATAAATCGTATACATAAAACAAATAAGATAGTAATAATTATATGATCAGAGTATACTAGAGAAAAATATACTCACCAACAAAATTTATCGGAATAAGTGGCCAACGCTATCATGGATCCATAGTGTCGCACAATGAAATAATCAATAATAAAAATACAAAATGAGAAGACGGCACCTCCTGCTAATCCATTTGTGCACCTCCAGGTAATGCCTACACCTAGTCTACTCATCGATGTGTTTGATGAATACCTAAGGTAATAAAAGGGAACATAAAACCATGAATCAGACAATAGTCTAGTGTGAGCGATATACGTTCTCAAAATACTGTAAAATTCGTAATAGTAATCGGACCAAAAGTATGGAAATCCATACCTGATTTCTCCTTGCATCCATAAAGTTAGCACATTAAATAATATAATACTTTATAATAATTTAGGTGTACCCTACGTTAGAGTACATGGATGTTTAAATGTCTGCATCTACACTATCTATATCCATGTCAATGATTACCTACATTTTAGTGGCATCCTTGATGGTGATAAACGACTAAACATACAGAGCAAACATCATACATCCTCACATTCTATCACTCAATGCGTTGGATATATATAGTACATTTGGTTTTCACGGTAATTGTACCCAATTTGAGCTGAAACAGCCTACGTCAGATCGACAACCTCTATCTAGTTGAGAATGAGCATAAGTGGTATTCATGAGTCCCCCTTGGATTAACCACTTATATTCGATGGGTAGCCTCCAAACTGGCTTACAACCTACGTACTCGCCCGAACTACCACGTACCGACGATCCTTTTGCATATGTATCTCCACTGCACTCCACTGTAGAGTTTATACTGGAACTATCCTCATATTCCCATCTGAAGCCTCTTAGTCATGAACTACCTAGAGAACTACATCTATCATCTAACCCTTCTCGCTGAACCTCTCCTGATAGCTCCTTCATCCTGAATAGTAATCTTGCTACCTGACTTGTAGTCCCAACATCCTGACTTGCAATCTCCTCATCTTGATTCAAGTCTCAATAATCTGCCCCCTTAGAGAATAACAATCCATCGTCGAAGCCACTGTTGCTTCCCATCATGGAATCTCCATCGTCGAATGACGAAATAACTGCGTCGAAGCACAAAATACTTACCTCACGCCAAAACTACTGGTCAAAGAGTTGCTAGATCGAATCCACTGTCGAACAAACCATCATATCCTAGTTCTCGATACCGCACCATTGTTTATGTTAAATAGGTCAAAATGGCCAATACTAATAGTAGTCGATATCAATCACTCTATTATAATCGATAACAATAACTCTAACTGTAACAAAATGCACCCCGTAACGCTATCCGAACATAGATTCTCGTTAAGAAATGTAGAGCAATTGTAGGTATAAAGACAAGTAATCATCACAGAGACTAAGATTTCACAAGGCATAAAGTATAAATTGATAGCGGAAGAAAAGACAATTTATATTAAAGTGACCAAATTCATTAACCGTTCTCAATCACTCCAAATAAATCAAAGTGTCATAAAAGTACCATGTCTAAATCTCAGTCATAGGAGAAATATCAGATTACAAAACAAAAGATTCCCAAATGGACAAAAGAAAATACAAGCAAACCATGGAAAGAAAATAAGATAAATAGTGCATCTCTACACGAATCTTCCAAGAGTAGTCAAAAGAGCAATCCAAGCTAAGCACTTCCTCCTTGAGAGCCTGGAGGGAAGAAAAAGGAAAGAAGAAAAAGGAGAAAATGAATAAGACTAAAAGTCTGGTGAGCTATGAGCTATAGTAATTTCTAGCACAACTAATAAGAGGAGACAAATAAATAAAACGGTAGTCTAGTGTCAATAAAGGAGTAAATGTCTGTGCACACCTAAAAGTGAATAGAACAAAGTAGAGGTATAACGAAAGATGTTATACAAAGATATTCGATAATGATGTTGGATGTCTTGCACTTCTATAAATAGAACAAACTAGGAAGAAATCCTAATATTACCCAAACGATCGGCTGCATCGAATCATGGATAACCTATGCCTATTATGGGTTTGGGTTTATTAGGCTTTGGCCCATCAGCGATTTGACATAACCTTAGTCATTGGTGTGAAAATGTCTTATGTCCCCAAATCGAGGCAATGCATGCACATTGACTCGCCGGAACGCACTCACACCCTCTCAATTGGACCAACTTACATCCACAACATAACATGGTGTGTGCCCTTACCTCAAGTGAGGCCGAATGATAACTAGGGTATGCTAGATGGAATGGATCCCAAACAACTTGGCTCAAATCCCCAACCCTTGATTTGCCCCCTTCCCTCAAAACAATTATTTTATTAAGCCCGACAACAAGGAGTATTGAGCTTAAAACCCCGACAACAAGGAGTATTGGGTTCTTACTATAAACAGAGCTAAAACCCAACAACAAGGAGTACAGGGTTCCTAATACAAATTAACATGTTTATAGCCCGACAAAAAGGAGTACTGAGCTTAAACCCGACAACAAGGAGTACTGGATTAACATGTTTACAAATAAACATGCTTACATAATAATTCTCACAATTACGTCGTTTTTTTAAATTATAGTCTATTTATATCAATTCTATTAAATATGTATTCATTCAGTTCAATTTCCTTTATTTCAATTATTCCTTTAAATTTGTAGTTTTTGAACATATCCAGATTTTAACCTTAATTTTGATTATTTCAATCTCTTGAATTTCATTCCCCAACCTGAACGTAAAACAAATAAAAAGAGAAGAAAAGATAATCCAACGCAAAATATAAGGCTTATAGGTTCAGGCTTGTTTCAACGTATTCATATGCTCTTTTTTAGAGCAACAAAAAAAATCCAAAAGGAAAGAAAGAAGAAAAGAAATTCCGAATAACAAATCACAAGAATTTTGAATATAATCTGCAGCAGAAGACAAAGAAATTCAGAAAAGAAATAGAATAACTGTATAATCTAAATCAAGAATAGAGAATAATTCAGATCTAAAACAATTCTAACTACTATTATATAATTTGATTCCAATCTCAAAAGAAATCTAAAATTACTAAAAGCTCACCGAAAGATTGCAAATCCAAAAAGGCCATAGTAGAACAACCCTTCAAATGTACAAATGGACAGTACTCCAGAATTTATTCCTTAACAATATATTTTACTTTAGAGAAATAATGATGTGAAGGCTGAGAAAATAAAGAAGGAGGAGTATGTGGAAAAAAGGGAGGAGTACAAGTCAATTTATAGGTGTAGAAGGAAAATCTTAGCCTTAGGATGATTAGGTTTTTAATCACAACGCTCAAAACCACGTTAGCGGGAAGTCTCTAAAACACACCAGCATTTTCGTCTCGTGACAGGCACAAAATCGTGCCTAGCAACGCTAACTGGGTCGACCCACTTTGGTCTTGGGTCGACCACAAGGTCGACCCAGTTGAGGATGGGTAGCCCCAGTTACTCCGTTAATCTTGCCCAAGTAATTCGTTAACTTATATTTAAATTTCTAGTATAAAATTCAAACTTCAACTGATCGTAATTTAATCATTTTAAGTCCATTTTACGCAAACCAAAAGTCTATTCGAACCACAAATCGCGATGGGCCCAATAGCGAAACCCCCGTTGCCTAATTCTTGATTATTTTTTAACTTATTCTTAAATTAACAATTAGTTAATTAATTATTGTTTTGTTAAAATTTAGGTTGTTACACTAACATACACTTAACCAAAACTGGTTAATTACACGTTGTTGGAAATGCGGGTTACGGATCTTAAGGCTAACTTAACACTAGAGGGGGTGAATAGTGTTTAATGGGATTTACGAATTTCTTGAAATCTTTTTGAATATATCAGAATCAAATGAAAATCATAGATATGAAATAGTCACAGAATCAATCACAAATGAAAATAATAAGTAAAAGCAGTAAAGAAAAGAATACACCGGGATTTTATTCTGGTTCAAAGTTATCCTACATCTAGTTCAACCAACTCAGGATTGTGTAGATTTCTTTTCAAATAATCTTCAAATTACAATCCTCGATTTTAAGGCAACGAGGTCCACCCCCAAGTGCTTCCGAGCACTGGGAGCTTTCTTGATTTATCCATACTATAAGATCACCTAATTGATTTACTGGCTACAATCATACCCAGTTGATTTAAACGGGCTATAACCACACCTTTTCAGTATTAGTTTGGTAATGAAACTCGATAGGGCTTTGATATTTCGATCTTTGATTACAAATGCTCTTATAACTCTAAATAACGCTTAGATCTTTAAGAGAATGGTAGAGAATTAAACTAGAGATGATCTAGTTTGATTCTCTTTGAATTTCGGTAGAGTTTGGTTAAGAAATCTTGAAAACTTAGAAAGAAAAATGGAGTAAAGAAGGAGGGAAGAAGAAATGAAAAGTAGTTTAAAAAATTTCTTTTGGTTAGGTATATATAGGAAATTAACAGCCATGTCCATTCAGGAAAGGATTTAAATGAATAGATTTTTTAAATTTTTGGAAAAAACGGCTACCATATTGACATGGTCATCCCCTTATATCGGCATGCCTATAGAAATTTGGAAATTTAAAATTTTGAAAACAATGGATTAAATAAATCAAGGCAATTTTAGAGGTTAAACAAATTATTCTCGTATACTATAAAATAGTGTAATAGGGTAATAATATAAATTTAAAACATATATTTATAGTCTTCAAAAGAGATACTAAAACTTAATATAAAACTACAAATATAAATATAAGAGTATTAAATCTTAGGATATAAAACTATAAATACGAATATAAGGAAATAAGAATATTAAAACCCAAGTAAATTGATCTCTACTAAATATATATCTGTTTGGTGGCGGGGAATTTATTCTCTTTGCTTAACACCCTTCTCTGAGATGTACGAGCTCAGAGGTTGTATATCGGTAGAAATCGGTTGTATGGTACGAATTGACAATGTGGCATGCTAAGATGCATGGAGCATAACTTTTGTTGAAAAGCAGAGCTTTGTGGATGACGATTTATTTATTATAATAAATCATTGATTTTGAGTTTGGATAAAAAATTGAGATGTATACTTAATTTAATTTATAGAATTTTTTTGTAATTTTTATTTTAGAAAATAAATAACTTTTTGTTTGAAGTATTTTATGTCCTATATCAGTGCTTTTGAAATTTCATAGAATAAGTTATCTTGTCTATTTTATTATAGCTTTGTGATCGTGGCGCATCGCTCGACACGATAGTATTTTTATTTTTGTCCGTAACGGCTCGTATACGAATAGAATTTTATATAATTGGTACCCTATCCTTTATAACTTAAACCATATTCTATAAAATGGAGGAGCCGGCTGTACATACTAAAACTAACATTCAAACTGAAAAGCGAAGTAAAACATATTTTACTCGCTGATTACAACAAGGCAAGGGTTGTTCATTTCAGCACGATGATTGATAGAAGTTATTCAATTCTTTTTGAAAACATGGAAAAACATAGTACTGAAGCATTTGAAGGTTTTTTTTCAATAAAATACATGTACATACATACATGCATCCATACATACATACATACATACATACATATATATATATATATATATATATATTTGTTCCATCACAACTAAGGAATGGTACAGCTAAAACCTTTTATGCAGCTATCGTAGGCTAAAAGAAATAGGATGGCAGACCTGCTTCATGCCTATTACTTAATTCATGTAATCTACCCTAAACCTACGTTGTACTGGAACTTAAGGATGAAGTTCCTCCACATTATAAATACATCACCGACCGCCATTGCTTTCTTCTGGTTTTAGAACTACCAACACCTTCATGGCCCTCGAAAATAAAATAAAGAAAAAAGAAAAAAAATTAAATCAACCATGCTACTCCAGTTTTCATAAAGTAGAAGCTTCGAACCACGAAAAAAATATGCCATAAATACATAAACATGGAGCTTGCTGGTGATCGAGCTTCACGTAACAGTTCGCAGAGGGTTGGCTGCATACGCTAGTTAGGCATTAGAGTCACTAATCAGTGTGACTAGGCGTTGTTTTGGGGAAGCGTTGGGTTTTGGAACAACCGACATGATCGCAGCTTGTCGCTGGTACGGTGGAAGCAAGGGTCAGCCAATGACGTGCATGGAGTCATGGAGGAAAGGGAGCCCTGTCGTTGGAGTTTGGAGTGATTGCTGGACAATATGGTTCGATGATGTTCACCGTCAGTACACGTAGGTCAGAAGGAGGATGCAGAGAGGGGTTTGACGATGGTTCCAGGTTGTTGAAAAGTGGAGCGAAGTCTGAAAAAATGTGAATCGGAAGGGGAGGACGTGGCGTTCTCTTGCAGTTCAAAGTCTGGAACTTCAAAGAAATGAGGAAGAATATGTGTGAAGCGAAAACCTGGAAGGAGCAATAGTTGAAGTATGAACATATAATGGAAAAAAGAGGAAAAAAATAAAAAGAAGTGGAGCAGCGGGTATTATAAAATCAGGAGCTCGCATTGAACATAATTGGAAGAAGAAGATTTTGGAACGTGGATCGGGTGCGTGTAAATATGATTGGGCTGATTTTCAAAAGGGGGTAAGGCCCATTTTTTCCTTTTATTTTTATTAAGTTAAACTTTAATTTAAACCAACTTATTAGATTATAAATTTATTAGCTGTATAGATGATCCGGTTGATGTCAATATGGGTCGGTGCAGACCTGTGGTGGGTTGGGTTTAAAAATTGTAAAGCCCGAATTCAAATATTATTAAGTTTAAATTAAATATAACAGTGTATTAACTTTAAATAATCGTACCTTGCTCATATGTTATCCAAATTCAACAAGCCAGGACTTGTTGGAATCGTAGGACCGCAAACAACGCAATGGAACTGGTTTGGAGCCATTCATAGTACGTTGCGAATTTTAGAAAAAATTAGACGCCTGGTTAAATCAACCGACGTTAATCGTTATTCAACAATTAATGACCAAGATGAGTAAACTCACTACTCTATCCAGTTTTATAATTTTATAAACATTATTTAATATTGAAAAATAATAATTGAATGATGTGTGATGGTTATTTGGATGATTTACAAATAAATTGTTGATAGTTATGTATATGAAATCGTTGGTTAAATACTGATTCTATTTATTTTAATATTTCAAATTAATATGAAATTAGTGTTATTACTGTTGATTAACATCCGTGGATGAAGGGAAACAGGTTAGAGAAATCCAACTGGATTCCTCAACAGTTATGTTATTGTTTTTCATATACTGTATTATATGATGTGACCAATAATCTGTGATTGGTTATTGTGTGTTTTTGGGATGTTTGAACAATACTGACCTAAAATAATTGGTATTTAAATACCATAAATTATATTTGAATATATCGGAAAAGAATGTGGAGTTTTAAAAAGGAATTTCTATATTTTAAAATAAAAATTGAATTTCGAATGGGTAAGAAAATAATATTTATTTTAATAAAAATAACTAGTAGTTTGATTTATATATGATGATATTTATAAATAAAGGAGATAATTATCACTGTAGAAGTTGGGAATGTAAATTCAAGAATGATTTAAAAGGGGAAATTGGGAATCGTTAAAGGGGAAACGATGAAATTATTTCGATGTTCGAAATAGAATTAAAATAAATCTATAAGGGTTTATAATTAGAATTCGACCATGTCGAATGATTTCAAATAAATTATTTTTAGGAATTATATAATATATAATTCAAATTTTGACAAGACAAATAATATTTGGTTTAAAAACCAATAAATTATAATTGAATATGTAATCGAAATTTAAGTATAAACTTAATATATAATTAACACGAAGTTGATTTGTAAATGGAGTTTATGAAGTGGAATATGAAGTATGAATTTATAAAAAAAACTAAATATATGGCATTTTGAACTGCAATGGTATTTACTATTTGAATCAAGATTTGATTTAATAAAACGAGTCCGGATTTCTATAAAGGAATAATATTCATATTTTAAAATGAATAATGGTTTAAAAGCAAACATTTTGAAATTTGGAATGGTTATAAACAATATTGGTAAATATTTGAAGTAATAAATTCAAAAGTGAATTTAGAAATGGAATTAACCTGAAACGATAAATTTATTCCGACGTTCGGAACGTTAATCGAATAAAGTTTATTCGAAAGAGGATTATAAGTTAAAATTCAATTATATTGAACTCAGGAAGGTAGTATTTACTTTTTGTTTTTAATTAATAATTATTTATTTATTCAAAGTAACGAATCAAAGTTATATTTTAAAGTTTATAATTTTGGAAACAGGGATTATAATGTTATCGTTATAATCAATATTTTCCGTAAGAGAAGTGGATTCGTAAACCGAATCCGAGAGTTGTGTAAGTAATGATTTGATAAGAAATTAATAAACGGAGTTAAGGAAATTAGAAACTGATTGGAGATTAGTTAAGTTGAATGGTTTTCCTAAGTATCGATCTAATGTTGGTTTCGGCCTTCGGGGTTGATAGTTAGGGAGTTGTTCTCTTATTATTTTATGGTTAGGGACCGATGAATGTGGAAGAATAATAATGCGTGAATAAGAAATGGAAATGTTTTCCCAATGTTAATAACATATATTTTCTAAATATAGAAAATAAGAAGTTTTGAATATATGGAAATGTTTTCCGAGAATCGAAAAGGGGTAAATGGGTTTTGAGAAATATCGAGGAAAATATGGAAAAAAGGGAATAATGTTAAATTAATTAAAGGGCTCACTGTTGATTGATGATTGATTGGTAATATTTCCATTTGGAAATAAGATCGTTGTTTGTATGGATATTTTCCTTTGATAGTTAAATAACCGATTATCAAAGTTTTTGACCATTTTTTCGTTGTCAATACGAAGAGACCAGGATCAAATTTATTATCTGAAAACCACTCTGTATGGGCATTAGTGTTGCGAATCAAATGTGATGAAGTTAATAGAAGACGAAGTTTATGCAAGGGCTGTTCTGGCGGTCCTAGATAGAAATTGCCTAAGATGGATTTACAGAATAGTGCCTTTGGGTTGTCCAGTCCCATGACAATGTGTATGGACGAATGTCTGACAGAGTATATCTAATAGATCGCATAAGTTGATCTCTTCAAACGTATTCATGTTTGGTGGCGGAGGAATTCGTTTCTCTTAGCTTTACACCCATGGCATTTTTGGGGAAATCAATTTGTGATTTGGCAGGTAAGAAGATGTGACATTCAAAGTGAATGATGGCTAGATTCCAGAAGATACGTTATGACCTCAAGCCTTATCAACCAAAAGTGAATGATGGCTAGATTCCAGAATATTCTCTTTTGTACTTCTTTCGCGTCTGTATCTCCCGGGAATGGTTATGTTGATATACCAATTGTAAGGTGACAATATATTCGAAATATTCAAGCAAAATAAATGGCCAGTCATGTGTGGCTGAGTTGCAAGATGTTCTTGTTGAACTCCAGTGTATCCCTACTAGAGTACATTGATTGGAAGGTGATTTCATACCTTGTCATAGTTGGAAATCCATTCTCCAATAATAGCCCGCGGGTTTGATTGTATATTATATATGTGAGCTTGAGATGCAAGTATTCCGCTAGATTGTTATTTACTTGTATTAGACACTATTATAATATCAGAATAATATTGTTTTGAAAAATGTTTTAGGTTATTGTAAGATAAAAACCATCCGTGCTTATGTGGTGATCGGTCTTACGATTATCTTTTCTTATGAAAAGGATTTTGAAAAGTTAAACTAATTGGTTGGAATTTACTCACACCAGCCCCATGACTGACCCAAAGTTTATTTTGTTTTGTTTTACCCTAAACTCTTGGGTGCCCAAGTTTGTACGGGCAGTCAAGTAGTCGAGATTTTTCAGATATACTTGGAGGCGCTTGGAGTAGGAGGCTTCAACATTTTATATATAGAGTTTATTTCCACAATGATGTAATGTGTTATACTCTGATAATGGTATGTATATACAGTTATAGTTTTGTATTTCAAAAGTTGTTATATAATATATTTTATTCGTTCCACTGTGAGATCCGTGTTTATTCTGATTCTGTTCTATTGTGATCTTCTTCTTCTATTCTAAATTTCTTTCTTTCTATTTCTCACTCTCTAACTTCTTCCTGTTAATGATCTGGTATTTCCAATGTTCGAATAATCGACATGGCGTTTTGTGTTGATTTTCGGGGAAGAAAGTTCTTGGGTCGTTACACAAAGCCGTGGAAACCGGTTTTAAATCAACACAATATCAGGCAACAAAATCACGCAAATCAATCAAGGTATAATTGCAAAATCAGATAAGCTTATAGGTTTTTATTATCCTATATAACACCTATCATCACTGGCAAAGAAAGATTGATCGAAAAACAAGCAACACAACAACTCGAGAACAAGCAGAGTTAATCAACCCGAGAATACTCATAGTTTTTTCGATCAAGCCAAAATCGCTTGACAACAAACATCATAGGATCAAAGCATCAAGGATTTGATCACGAAGCAAGCATCTTGAAGTCGCGATTTTGAACAGGAAGGAAAACCCTAATTTTGGTGTTTTTGTCGACTGTAATTTTTGGAAGAAGGCAATCAAATGAAATAAAGTAAAAATGGGTCGGCCTTGTCTATTTGTGTAAAAGGGGTTTTTATTTTTTATGTTATTTTGTTTTTACTTTTTGTAAAATCATCAAATTTGTTTTCTAGTTTTTTTGTAAAAACTAGGTTTACTAGTTATAGGATTTTAACTAGGGTTACTAGCTACGGGTTTGTAGCTGGGGGAAAATCTGGTTTCAAGGACAGAAAATGCAGGGTTTTTAGCATAGGATTAGAATAGGAGCAGGGTTTGCAAGTTTACAGGGTTTTGTAAGCGAGATCTGTTTTAATACCTAGTTAAAATCTTGGGAATGCAGCAGTAGGCAGGGTTTGCCGAAGTTGTGGAAAATCTGTGTTATTTCCTTTCTGCATTGATTTCCTCTGTTATAATCTGTGCTATGATTATTTTTAATATATCATATAAATTCAATAAACCCTATTCACCCCCCTCAAGGGTTAATCTAGATCTAACAAATATAACTGGAGTTTACCAGTATATAAGTTGTATTGGATTTGAATGGGAATTATTTTGGATATTTCGGCATTGGATTCCGTGATTATACGAATATCGTTGAGGAATCTGGAAGATATAAATATCGTTATTCCCACTACGATATCTGTTGGTTTCAGAATTTGATGTTGAATATAAGTCAATATGATTTCTATTCAGAGCCTTGTATTTCTATTAAATTGGATTTTGGGTTTGTCGTGAATGGTGTCTTCAATAACGTTTTTCTTAAACCCAGTTGAGAAATAAATAAATATTTTAATTAAGATTTAAGGAAGTTTTCCAATTAATAAATATAATTGGAACTAAATTGAAGTTGATTTTGGGTTTATTGTGAACATCGCTTTAAATAACATTTGTTCTTTAACCTAGTTAATAAGTTATGATTTGGAATTTAAGAATCTTTTAATTAATATTTAATGAAAATTTTCCAACGTAAAGTTTTCCAGTTTAGTATGTTAAATTGGAATTCGATTTAGTGACAATCGAGATGAACCACCGTAGAGGAAGACCGTTACTATTTATGGAATTTAAAAGGCTTTTCCATTATTTCGTTTATAGTATTTGTCTAACATGGAAATTTATATCGATTATATACTAATATGATTTCCATGAAGTTCCAGTTCAAATGGAAGTTGATATTGGGTTTATTGTGAACTGTGTTTTAAATGACAGGTGTTCTTTAACCTAAGTAAAGATAGTATTAATTTCCTAAAGTTGAATAATCAATAAGTAATGATTTTTGAGACTAAAACTAAGTTGGAGTTTTAAATAATTCTTTAATTAGATTTGAAATGTAAAGTGGTAATTAAATTTACCGAATTCGAGAAGTGTTAGAGAATGGAGTACCACCAGTTTTACTCCATGCGATAGTTAAATCTTTAATTAGATTTGGAATGGTAAATGATAATTAAATTTATCGATAGCACAATGGGTGTTAGATATGGAGTTCTACCGGTTTTGCTCCAGGGGATGAATGGGTTGGGATTGGGATAATAAAATGAATGATTACTTCGGTAAGGTTTGATAATCCCGACTAGTTTTATAAACCTTAATCTGCTTTATGTTGCGAAAGATATTATAAAATCTTTTGAAATGTTTCCAAGGAATGGATTAAACAATAAGTTTATAATCTTTGATAAGATTAATGGGAACCTTTCCTAGTATAAAGAATATTTGAATAAAAGAATATTCAGGATTGGAATAAGGCATATGATGTGTTTTTATATCACTTGATTATAAGATACATGAGTTATTCGGAAAGACCGGGTTTAACCTGTTAGACCAAAAATTGATTCTAACACCCAAATTAGTTATGATTTCAATGAAATAGAATCAAAAAGCAGAAAAGAACACACGATTTATAGTGGTTCGGCGTTAAGGAGCCTACATCCACTTTGTTCTCTTTTATTTGATAATTTGAATACGAAGACAGCAATAATTCTCACTCAACTTCACAATTACAATGCATAAACTCACTCAAATCTCTCAAATATAGGCTTTAAGAGATGATTTTGATCTGAATATGATTGTAGAATTCGGCTATGGAGGAAGTAAGAACTGAGAATTTGCTAAAAGATCCTTTCAAATGCCCTTAGATGATGTATTTATAGGTGAAAAATCTCTTCGAAGTGGCTCCAGTTTGGAATTGCGTGGCATCCATCCCTTGAGAGTCGGGTTCGGAGGCTCCCAGATGGCTACAACGCATTGATTTAGTAGGAGATCGTGGGAGAAATGGTCAGACCTTGTCCGAGTCTTCAGGAGATATGCGCAGCAACGGTTATAGATTCAATGGAAAGAAGGGGTTCGGATCGGGTCCTCCGATCCGATCCGGTGAGGCAGCATGCTATCCCTTGATGTTGTTTGTGTACTCCTCCGATCCAACGAGGCTGTTTGTTGTTTAATGTGCTGACGCATCTCTCCGATCCGATCCGATGAGGTCACTTGATATCCTTTGATATTGCTGACGTATTACCGATCCGATCCGATGTGATTTCTGCGTCTCTGATCTCTACTCACTTCCTGCGCTACTTTCCTCCGATCCGAACCGATTGATGACTTTTTCGTTGTTTGCTCTTTGTGTAAACTAGTTCACAAAGTAGGCTAACATTTTGCCCCCTCGAAGTACACTCTTATCTGAGATACAGTGTGCTTCGAAGCAGTTTACGAAACATCCTTTGAATTAGAACCGTTGAATGATCACTTCCATTTACTTGTAGTGTCACTTCATGAAATCATGGCTTTTGCTGCTTATATATATCCGTAATCCATATGAATTACTTCCTTTATTTTTGTACAACCTTGAGAGCTTTTATTTAATGTCCAGTGATTCCTCCAGGTAGGCTTTTTCTTTACCTTTTTTTTTTTTTAGAATTCTCCCTGTGTGACAAATCTGCGTATATGATCCCCTTCGGTTCGGATCCCGATCCGAACGGATTCCCTTCAGTAGCAAACTCGGATGGGCTTTTCAATATTGCAACACCATGGACTAACAGGCCAGAGTTCCTTCATGGGCTCGATTCCCGGTCCGAACGGAGTGAAGTAGGCTAGGAATACGAAGGGCCATCTTAAATCTATATAAGTTCACTACTCTTCTTCTTCCATTTCTCTTCCTTTTATTGTTCTCGTCTTCTGGCTCGTACACCAAACCTAGCTCCTAAAAAAAACTTCGAAATTCTCGTCTTAATCCTCGAATCAAACACATAGGTAGCTTCATAATCTTGAATCTTATCTTTATAATTGCTTTTAGCTCGGATTCACGGTTTCCTTGAACAATTCCTGCGAGGTATTTAATGGGTTTCGTCGCCATGACCTCCTCCACTCCGCCATCGTCGTTAATGGCGTTAAATCTCTCTCGAAGCGACGGTGGCGGGGGTTAAAGTTCTTTGTTGAGCGTTTGAATGCAGCAGTACTCGATTTCAGTTGGGACCTTCAACATAGGATCGAGCCTGACCCCAAAGAGGAGGAAAAAGGGAGAGAAGTGCTGGGGATCGGTTCGAGTGACAAGACAGAGACGAAAATGGGGTTCAACTGACCAGTTCGGGTCGGTCGTGCAAGCCAAGAGAAGAACAAGACTTACTTGACTGGACCGGATCGGAATGTGAAACAAAGGAGGGGAGAAGCATGGTTGCTCAATCCGATCCGGACCGTCCAAATACTTACCTCCGAACCGATCCGACTTTGATTACTAGGCATCAACTCTCGTCCCAGGCTAGTACAATGCTTTCTCCCCAACCCGACCCTAGTGTGTGTATCCGATCCGAACCAAAAAACAGCCCAAGATTGTACATAAGACCTTGCTTAGCTGGCCGAACCAATTCTTAATATAATCTTCAATTTAATGGACAGTTAGGATAGTGCCTTGCGAACATAAACAAATATCAAGAACTATTCTGACACATTATTACTTCTTTGAATCTTCATATCACGCTTTCATATGTTTGCTTTGCATCTTTGTTACACGTAGCACACACTTTAGCTCACATGCACACACGGGGGACACGGGCAACTTTACTCTAATCCTTGCCATTGTTTCTTCAATAATCTAGTGATCATGGCCGAGAGACGTTCTTCTAGATTAGCAAAGAAGATGGAAGTTGAGGAGACTTCTGAGAAATATACTCTCGATGACATATCTTCTTCTTCAGACCCTGAATGGGACGATGAGGGCCCAAATTGTGAAGTAGGAGCGCATAACAACGAAACGCCTTCTGATAGCGAAGTCTCTCTGGGCTATAAAGAGGAAGGAGGGATTGGAGATAATCGAGCTCCTGACGAATTTGAGTCTACCATTATCTTGGAATTACCTCAAGATTATGTTGAATCAACGATTGATAATGACAGACTCGTTCGTATATGTTTAAAGCATGGGATACTAAAAAGGGATACCCTGATGCCATCGAAACTGACCGTCCTCACAATCCCCCAGAAGGATTTATAGCAATTACTCGATTGATGTGTATGTTTGGGGCTATTCCACCGTTTCCTCCTTTTGTTGTCGACTTCCTGAGACAGATGCGGATTGCCCCCATGCAATTACACCCCAACTCCTATGCTTACTTATATACCTTATATATAGCATACCGAGAGATTTTAGGTACAGAGCTCACTTTCGACGACATTCACTTTTTTTATAATTTCAAGCATCAGACTCGAGAAACTCCTTCCTTTTCTTACTTCGAATCAGTCCCAAAAAGGAAAATCATTTTAGCGCCATTCAGCAGCAAGGCCGGCGATTCTAAACTAGAATGGTTTTATATAAGGCAACAGTCGGGATGTGCCAGGAGATGGACAAAATCAAGTAAAGCATTGGTTTTCTAGCTCTCAACTTTGAATGTTCATGCCAACACATTAATCTGTTTTCTTCTTGTTTGCAGTCGATAATCCAAAACAAATATCGGGTCAAGTGTACTTTGATCGGATGCACCGGCTTCTCAACGGCGACCAAAAATTTCTAACCATCGATGAAGTTCTTAAGGATGAATATCTTCATCTTCACGAGTTGCTGTCCATTACCCGTAGCATACGTCACGGGTCGGGTCCATATGTATACATCCCCCCAATGGACGTAATTCCAGAAATAGGCGAGAGCTCGAAAACCCTCACAATGCCACTTCGAACTTCACCTTCTCCATCTTCAACTCAGGGCGACGAGCTGGCCAACATAGCCGAAAAGCACCGAGAAGGGTACATCGTCCCTGGGGATGCTATTTCTCCTGAGAAATCATTATATCCTAAAGGGCTGCCAATAGACGCTTCCCAAGGAGACACCCCTAGTACCGATGATCCCACATTTCAAGGTTTAGGAGATCTCTCCCTACCTGAGACCATCTACACTTCAGAGGATTTTGGTACAAATCCTTTAGTTTTCACTTCTTCAGAGGAGACCACTCCTGCTAAGGCCAAAGAGCCCACTCGCGCTGGTCTGACTTCGGATTCGGGTTTGTCGGGGGGGGGGGGGCACCACTTAGGATGCACTTAGCACAACAGCACCACACTTCACAGCATTTACTTCTCATGAGAATACTGATTCTGAATTCCACTTATATTGTTGCGCAGGTACAATGTATCGCCCTTACTATGACATCAGGAAAATACGTCGTAGCATGACAAGACCCCCTTCCGATGTTGAGCATGATCGTCGTGAAAGCCGGGGTAGAGAGGATAGAAGGCCTTGTGATTCTTATCAGTCGCGCACCTCGCGCTCTCGCTCCCCCGTACGGTCGGATCCAGACCGACATAAAAGCTATTAGAGCCGTCGAGGAGAAGACACATCGCAGCCGAAAGACCAAACTTCTCCTCAGGACAAACACAGTCGGGAAAGAAGCCTGCCGAAAGACACCGGCTCGCGAGGCAAACATAAGGATTCTGATAAACAGTTTGGAAAGAGAGATGCAGCCATCGTGCCCACTAAACATAAGGATAGCTAACGTACTGCCCACCTCCACCGATGGATGCTGAGTCTAAAGTTAAGTAGGCATATTTGGAGAAACAATTCCCCGAACATTACTTTGAAAATCTGACTTTCTTACCTGCTCTCGAGCCTATTTCCTCGAGGTGGGCAGATGAGGCCAAAGTAAAGATTGATGCAGTCAAAAAACAATATTCGGATATGTTCAAGTATTCACGTAACCTCTCCAGAATTATTCGAACTTTAATCAAGGATACGGACTCGATGAAAAAGACTGTAGAAGCCGATGCAAAAGCCTTGAAAAATTTGGGGAAAGACCTTGAGGATACACAAGCCCAACTCGTCATCGCTCAATGGGATGCTACCAACTTCAAGCAGCAATTTGAAGAGCTACAAAAACGTTATCATGACTTGCTCGAGTCTCATAGTCAAGAGCGCTTGGAGCTGAAAAAGCAAGAAGAAGATGCTAAGTTGGATAACGCCAAAATGAAACTTGCTTACACTGCTCTTGAGCGAGAAAAAGCCAAGTTAGCGAAAAAGAATGCTGAATTGGAGAAGAGAAATGCTGACTTGGCTTCCAAGTTGATGGAGGACGAGAATAGGGCTGCCCTAGCGGAGGGTAATGTGGAAAGTGCTATTAAGTCCGCGAAGAGACCCGAAAGCAACTGTCAGAGGCCGAGGAGGAAGTGCATGGTTTCGGAGAATTAATGAACGAATTATTTGCGCATATAATTCGTTGCCGAAACATCTCTTGGATTGAAGATTATCCGACTACCTTGGTTCACGCATGGAGCCAAATTATCGAGTGGGAGAAAGAGGAACTCAAGGTAGACTCCGTCGACGAAGACAAGCTTATGGAAAAATATCTAAGAGATGATGAGCCGACACGTCAGGCCGTGTGGCGTCGCCTCATCACGGCTGCTATGGAGGAGGAGAAGAGGATGGCCAAACAAAAGAAATCATCGAGGCTGGTTCTTCTTCTACTGCCGCTGAAACTTCTGAAGTTGAGGGATATGACCCCAAAAACCTGGGGATCCCCCAGACATCTCTTTTATCCCCGATACCTGAGACGGTGTCAGAGACGGCGGCCACTCCAGCTGAGAAGTCATCGGAAGGTATTTCTACCTTTTCACCTCAATTCGTCAAAGCTGTCTCCGCTTTTCATCACATAATCGGGCAATCAATGAAGGATCCTTTATTTTCTCCTGAGTTGATGACTGTTGCTTCTCATTCTGTAGGTGTTGAACTGACCGAGAGGACTGACGTGCCCCAGGGAACCACCACCGGAGCAAAACCCGCAGAGAAGGCTCAAGGAGAAAAGGACAAGGCTGCAACAGTAGAGTCAGGAAGGGGAGCTGAATTGCCTAAGGTTGATGCTCCTCATGACGACGAGATGATAGACGCCTTGAAAGACGATGGCGGTGGCGAGGGGCATGAGGAAGACCCTGACGTGGCTATAATCGGGGATTCTAAAAGCGCTGATGACATCACTTTGGCTGAAATGAAAGCCGAACAAGATAGACGTATGCAGCTAAAAGTTGAAGACCTGGACCCCGAAAGCCTTAAGCCTCTTGCAGTGGTGGATGCTGGATCAAGGTTAGTTGTTAAGCTTTCAACTAGGTCTATTACAGAAGAGCTTGCTAAAAAGTCTTCTCTTGATTCCAGTGTCCCGACCCTTGGGAAGAAATCAACCGATTCTAGCACTTCGGGTACAGGGAAGAAAAAGCCAAAGCGTATTTTGACTGATGCTGAAAAGGAGGCTAAGGATGCTCTGAAGGCTGCTAAAAAATCCAAGTCCACTCCAAAGCCCAAGTGATGAAGTGCTTTGTTTTATTTTGGCATTTAATTGGTCTGCAATTGTTGCAGCGAGTGCGGCCCTCGCATCTTCTTTTTCGCTTGTTTTCCTTGTACAAACTCACATGTTTGTGAATAAAAATAGTTCATTTCCTGCAATGTCTGATAGTCGTTAGTTCAGTACTTAAACGAAAATACACAAGTATGTCAAATTAAAGTCATATAATGAAGTCATTGTTGGGGGAAATATGTATGCGCATATATGCCCCCAGTCAATCTTGCGTAAATCATTCAAGATTGGCTAAATCAAAAATCCAATTGCCCCCGATTCTCAGACGGGCCATATTCCTTTTGTCGTTGATGCCTATTCTTTCTAACATCTTTATACTCTCTTGTCTCATAACCAGGTTAGAGTTTCGTTGAGGCGGTCTCTCATCTGGGTGCACCTTCACGCCTCAGAGGACGTCGTCTTCCCATCCTTTATACTCTCTCTCGATTCTTGAGAGTTAGAGTTAAGAATGTCGTCTTTCCATTCTTCTGTGTCTTATCGTACAGACAATCACTTTTTTACTCCTGCACATGGGTCATCTCCCACTTTCTAAATTTAATTTAACATTTCGTGTTTCACAGTCGCGATAGAATAATTGTTGAATGTATAAATAATGCAGGAAAGTAAATGACACACGATATTTTTATAGTGGTTCAGCTAAGTCGTAGCCTACATCCACTTTATAATCCTTTGTTCACATAAATAGACTTTTTAAGGCAAGTCGTGCCTTTTTACATAGCTTATGAAAACAAAAGAGATGACATTTCATATTTAGTTCAGATATCGTCGTAAGTGTTGAGCGTTCCAAGCTCTGGGAATCTCTTCACCGTCCACGGTCGTTAGCTTGAATGCTCCTGTATCAAGCTTCCGTTGGATGGTGTATGGCCCTTCCCACTTTGGACCCAATTGGGTCGACGGCGGGAAGACTCGTTTCAGTACTAGGTCTCCTGGTTCAAAGGTTTTGAAGCGAGCTTTTTGGTCATAATAACGTGCTACTTGATGTCGATGTCTTGAGGCACGCAAGTCGGCTTCATCTTTTTCTTCTTCAATCATATCAAGAGATTCTAGGAGGAGCGCTTTATTCGTCATCGGGTCATAGTACGCAACTCGATGAGAAGGGACTTCTAATTCTATCGGGATCACTGCTTCTGACCCAAAGGATAGTGAATATGGAGTATGCCCGGTAGCCGTCTTAAAGGTTGTCTTGTAGGCCCACAGAGCTAATGGCAACTCGTCTAACCATCTAGCTTTGGCCCGCTCCAACCGCTTCTTCAAAATTGGTTTGATGACTTTGTTTATGGCTTCGACCTGGCCATTTGATTGCGGGTGAGCTACTGCAGTGTATCATTTATCAATCTAGTATTTCTGGCAAAAGTTTCTGAACTCAATGCTGTCAAACTGCGTCCCATTATCAGTTATGATGGTCTTCGGTATCCCAAATCGACAAATAATGTTTCTCACCACAAAACTGATCACTTTCCTTGCCGTGATGGTTATTAGAGGTTCAGCTTCCACCCACTTTGTGAAGTAGTCCACGGCAACGATCACATACTTAGCTCCTCCTCTGGCAATAGGTAGCACTCCAATAATATCAATCCCCCACATGGCAAACGGCCACGGACTTACCACTGACTTGAGCCGAGTCGGTGGCGCTCTGGGAACTTTGGAATATCTTTGACATCTATCGCAGCGTCGTGAATAATCAGCCGCGTCTTTATTCACGGTAGGCCAGAAATATCCGTACAGTAATATTTTCTTTGCCAGGGTTTGACCCCCAGTGTGATCTCCACACTCACCTTCATGCACTTCTCGCAGTACACGTTTGATGTCGTCGTGTGCGATACACTGTAATAGGGGCATTGAAAACCCTTGACGTTAAAGGACGTCGTCCTGTAACACGTATCTTGTAGCCTTGCGTATTACAGCTCGTCTTTCGCTCTTTTTTTATGGGAGGGTTCCGTCCTTGAGAAAATTCTTAATTGATGTCATACAGGATTCTCTTTCTGGTTCGACTTCCAAGGCTAGCTCTGCTTCCATTAGGTCGAAGCTTGGCGATTCCAACACCTCGATCGGGACCGTTTCGGTTTCTTTAGGATTATCAGAACTTGCTAGTTTCGCCAGTCGATCTGCTTTCTGATTTTCCGTTCTTGGAATGTGTGTTATGCTATAATGCTCCAAACCTTCCAATAACTCCTTTACCTTTTTGATATAAGCACTGAGTCGAGGTCCTTTAGCAGCAAATTCTTCCCGAACTTGACATACAACTATTTTGGAATCGCAATATATGTCTAGTGTCTTGACTCCCAAATCTTTGGCGAGTTTCAGCCCGGCAATCAGGGCTTCATACTCAGAATCATTGTTAGTAGCAGTAAATTCCAACCATAATGCATAATAAATAGATCGTCCTTCAGGAGTTATTAAAACAACTCCGGCGCCAGACTTTCTATCGTTCTTGGCTCCGTTCGTATATAATCTCCACGGACTAAGCTCCAACTCTTGATCCAAAGTAACTATCTTGTCACCCACCGTTTCTTCTTCAGGAATTGTAAATTCAGCTATGAAGTCAGCCAAGGCCTGCCCCCTTATTGATCTTCGTGGCTGAAAATTCAGATCAAACTGACTCAGCTCGATATTCCATTTGAGTAATCGCCCCGTTGCTTCGGGTTTCTGCAGCACTTGTCTCAAAGGTTGATCGGTATATACAATTATCGGTTGTGCCTGGAAATAATGGCGGAGTTTGCGGGAGGCAATCAGGAGGCTATAAGCAAGCTTCTCTATCTTTGGATAGTTACGTTCTGCGGCAGCTAGCTTTTTGCTTACGTAATACACAGGTTTCTGGACTTTATCCTCTTCACGTACTATTGCTGTGCTGACGACATGTGATGATACCGCCAAGTAGACGAACAAATCCTCATGTTCCACAGGCTTTGATAATATTGGTGGCTTTTCTAGGAAATCTAATAGATTCTGGAATGCCTCCACACAGTCGGGAGTCCACTCAAAATTCCGCTTTCCCTGTTTTATGAGATCAAAGAAGGGTACACACTTGTCTGTTGCTTTGGAGATGAACCTTCCCAGTGCTGCAACCTTCTCGGCCAAGCTTTGAACATCCCTGATCTTCCGTGGCTCCCTTATATTCCGGATTGTTGCTATTTGGTCCGGATTGATTTCAATTCCTCTGGAACTCACGATAAAGCCAAGGAACTTGCCTGATGCCACTCCGAAAGAACAATTCAAGGGATTCAACTTCATCCCATACCTTCGTAGTATGCCGAACATTTATGCTAAGTCCTTCGTATGATCGAGAGACTGCTTGGATTTCACGAGCATATCATCTACATAAACTTCCATGGTTTTCCCGATTTGATTTTAAAATATGTGGTTGATTAGGCGCTGATAAGTGGCTCCCGCATTTTTCAACCCAAATGGCATTACCACGTAACAATACAACCCCAAGTCTGTGATAAAGCTGGTATGCTCTTGATCTGGTATGTGCATGGGAATTTGATTATACCCGGAATAAGAGTCCATAAAGGATAAAAGTTCATGCCTGGCCGTCGAATCTACTAGTTGATCAATTCTGGGGAGAGGAAAACTATCCTTCGGGCAAGCCTTGTTCAAATCAGAAAAGTCGATACACGTTCGCCACTTTCCGTTTGATTTTTTGACCAGGACAGGATTTGATATCCAGTCGGGATATTTTGAATCCTTGATGAACCCATTATTTTTTAATTTATCTACTTCTTCTTTCAACGTCGCTGACCGCTCTGGGCCCAACATCCGTCTCTTCTGCTTGACCGGTGGGTGCTTTGGATTAATACACAAGGAGTGGCTCATGATGGTAGGCGAAATCCCACACATGCCAGCGTGAGTCTAGGCAAACACGTCCAGATTTGTCTTTAAAAAATCAGCCAATTCCCTCGCTCTAACTGGATCCAGTTGTGAGCCAATCTTTAGTAACTTGGCGGGATCTGTTTCATCGATAGGTATATCGATTGTTATTTCGTTGGGAGTTGCCTTCCTGTCCCCGGGTTCACTATCCTCTCTGGGATCTATATCCTCGAGTACATCTGAGGGTGACTCTCTTGGGGCAGGACCCCTTAATTGCTATGCTGAGGCCTCCTTTGGAGGGGCGGAATCATCCTTAGCATCTATGTTCAACCCCTTCATTAACATCTTTAACTCTGCCACGTGACAAGCTCGTCCCGTGGCTTGGTCTCCCCTCATCACTCCAACTCCTGAGTCAGTCGGGAATTTAAGAAGCAAGCATCATGGCACAATACATGCCCTAAATTCGGCAAGGGCCGGCCGGCCTAGGAAGGCATTGTAAGGCGACTCCAAATCCAGAACTACAAATGGCAGGATCCTTACTCTCTGGCGATCTCCCTACCCTAGTGTGACCGGTAATTCCACAAAGCCCATCGGAGCTGTAGATACTCCGTTAAAGCCACGTATCCATCCTTGACATGGCTTTAAGTCTTTTGCTTCAAGTTTCATCTGTTCAAAGGCTTTCTTGAAAAGGATATTGATCGAGCTTCCATTGTCCACCAACACTTTGTGGACTAAAGCAGGGCCAATTGTTGTGGTTATCACTAATGGATCGTCGGTTGGAGATTGAACTCCAAACTCATCTCTATTGCGGAATACGACATCATCGGACATCGTTTTTTGCTGTTTTATTGGAGCGACGTCTTCAAGGCTGCTGCATTCGCCTATTTCAAAATGCTTGGCGGCGTCGAATTACTGGTCCATTGCTTTAAAACTACGACCAACCAAGTGAGGTCCATCTATAATGGAGTTAATGACGGTCCTCTTACCTTTTTGCTGACCTGTGGGTTTTGAAGCAAGTTGTTCTTGGTTCGAGGCTTGTCCCCCTTGCCCCCTGTCCCTTGGGGCAACTTTGTACTCGTCCAGCTTTCCTTCTTGCAGCAACTTTTCGACGATATCTCTCAAATGACGGCATTCATTGGTGGAATGACCGTGGGTTCCGTGAAACAAGCAAAACTTTCCTGTGGAAATCTCTTTCTCAGTAGAATCTCTGGGTGGTGGTTTTTTGTACTGCACTGTGCTGTATGTATCTAGATAAATGTTCTCTAACGTATCATTTAATGGCGTGTAATTTTCAAAACTCTGGAATCTGGGTCTTTTATTAGAACTATTCCCTCGGTTTCTGTTCCTTCTATTGTCGTTCCCATTTCTGTTGCTATTACCACCACTCTGGTTGCCAACATTTACCTCCACCTTTTCTGAACTGTCACCATATTGCTTCACAACGACATTACTCTGGACACCCTCCTTCGAGGCCCCTTCGGACTTTCTCTTCCGATTTGCCTTAACTTCTTCTCGCCTTAAGCGGATATTAGCCTTTTCGTAGAACAATTCTCTAGTGGGAGGCGGTTTTCCAGCTAAGTAATCTCCGAACTTTGAGTCGGGATCCACTCCTTCTATCAAGGCCATCAGGATAGTGGGCTCATGGGGATCAGTGAATTCGGTGACGGCTAGGTTGAAACGATCCAAATAGGACTTCAAAGATTCTCCTGGGCCATGCTTAATCCGTGACAATTCTATGACGGTCTTGGACTTTTGGGCATGGAGTCGAAACTGATTCATGAAACGCTCACTCAATTCTATGAAATTTGACACCGACCGAGGAGGAAGTCGAGTGAACCACATTAACGCTACATCTTCAAGATAGATGGGAAAAGCTTTGCATTTTACGGCATCTGGAGTTGCTGCCGCATTCATGAACCATGCATATCTCATCAGGTGCTGCCCTAGGTCTGTTCTTACTGAATATCGATCCTTCTGAGGCAAGTTGAATCGTCGGGGGAACTGGAAATTCAGGATGTCATCTGTGAAAGGGGTATGACTTCGCTCAATTCCCCAATCTTCATTAGTATACCGCTGGCTTTCAGACATAATCTGGCGCACCATTGCCCATACATCGGCGTTGGTTAATGTATGCACAGGCTCTCTAGATCTGATGCTCGGATTACCCTTGGGTTCCTGATCAGGGGATACCCTTCTGTTTCTGGCGGCAGCCGCTCAACGTTGCTCTCTGTGCTCCCGGTCGACCTCTGGAGGTAGAGGTTGGAGAAGTTGTTGCTTTGTGGGGTTAGTAATATTAGGATCCCTGGGTAGGACGTGGGATCCGCGCATAGGTAGTAACATAGGCTGTTGCAGACTCGGGTCATCAGGGCCCAGTACACGAGCAGCATCTTCTCGGGATCCTAAGGATCCAAAAGTCAATTGATCGAGGTTCTGAGGTCATTCAAGCGGCATTCTCTCACGAGGACGTTCCTCCTCCGAAGAAGACGAATCATCTGTAGGAATGCGGCGCGGTGGGGAAGGAGTCCTCTGCCTCTGGAGCTCTTGTAGTTCTCTACCCATGGTGATCATGTTTTCCTGCATGCGAAGGTTGTCACGCATTTGGGCTTCCAATGCTTCTTTAGTGCTCTGAAGCATGTCAAGAAAACGTGAAAAATCTCCCTGAGTAATGGGTGTAGATGGATCAGGCTGAACATTAGTCATCGTGGCTGGAATCGGAGCGTTGGAGGGAGCTCGAGTAGAAGTTCCAGCCTCACTCTGGTTCAGATCGGATCGGTTCACAGCAGCCTGGTCAGTGCGGTTCGGATGGAGAGAGTGAGAGCCCCCACATCATCAGTTCGGATCGGATCACCACCACGGATCGGATCATCAGTTCGGATCGGTGTTAACACGATCCGGTTCATTTCCTCCTGATTAGAATGATCTGCTCCCGAGCTTTGAGCGCGTGACCTTGTTAACACGATAGCTTGCTGATCTTCTCTGTAATCATTTCCCTTTGCACCTTGCGCTTCTTTTCCTTTGGTCTTAGCCATAACACTTGATTCTTCAATGGTTAGTCAACAAGTACTGAAAGATGTCAGAGAGAAGGGATTACTTCTTTGAACTTGAAGGTCCAAATAGTAGAATGATAATCCCGAAAAGGCTGAGAATTCAAAGGTTTCTCAGTGGAAGCACCAAAATGTTAGACCAAAAATTGGTTCTAACACCCAAATTAGTTATGGTTTTAATGAAATGGAATAAAAAAGAATAAAAGAACACACGATTTATAGTGGTTCGGCGTTAAGGAGCCTACGTCCACTTTGTTCTCTTTTATTTGATGATTTGAATACAAAGACAACAATAATTCTCACTCAACTTCACAATTACAATGCATAAACTCACTCAAATCTCTCAAATATAGGCTTTAAGAGATGATTTTGATCTGAATATGATTGTAGAATTCGGCTATGGAGGAAGTAAGAACTGAGAATTTGCCAAAAGATCCTTTCAAATGCCCCTAGATGATGTATTTATAGGTGAAAAATCTCTTCGAAGTGGCTCCGGTTCGGAATTGCGTGGCATTCATCCCTTGAGAGTCGGGTTCGGAGGCTCCAAGATGGCTACAATGCATTGATTTAGTAGGAGATCGTGGGAGAAATGGTCAGACCTTGTCCGAGTCTTCAGGAGATATGCGCAGCAACGATTACAGATTCAATGGGAAGAAGGGGTTCGGATCGGGTCCTCCGATCCGATCCGGTGAGGCAGCATGCTATCCCTTGATGTTGTTTGTGTACTCCTCTGATCCGATGAGGCCGTTTGTTGTTTAATGTGCTGACGCATCTCTCCGATCCGATCCGATGAGGTCACTTGATATCCTTTGATATTGCTGACATATTACCGATCCGATGTGATTTCTGCGTCTCTGATCTCTACTTACTTCCTGCGCTACTTTCCTCCGATCCGAACCGATTGATGACTTTTTCGTTGTTTGCTCTTTGTGTAGCCTAGTTCACAAAGTAGGATAACATTTTGCCCCCTCGAAGTACACTCTTATCTGAGATACAGTGTGCTTCGAAGCAGTTTACGAAACATCCTTTGAATTAGAACCGTTGAATGATCACTTCCATCTACTTGTAGTGTCACTTCATGAAATCGTGGCTTTTTCTGCTTATATATATATATCCATAATCCATATGAATTACTTCCTTCATTTTCGAACAACATTGAGAGCTTTTATTTAATGTCCAGTGATTCCTCCAGGTAGGCTTTTTCTTTACTCTTTTTTTGAATTCTCCCTGTGTGACAAATCTGTGTATATGATCCCCTTCGGTTCGGATCCCGATCCGAACGGATTCCCTTCAGTAGCAAACTCGGATGGGCTTTACAATACTGCTACACCATGGACTAATAGGCAAGAGTTCCTTCATGGGCTCGACTCCCGGTCCGAACGGAGTGAAGTAGGCTAGGAATACGAAGGGCCATCTTAAATCTATATAAGTTCACTACTCTTCTTCTTCCATTTCTCTTCCTTTTATTGTTCTCGTCTTCTGGCTCGTACACCAAACCCTAGCTCCTAAAAAAAACTTCGAAATTCTCGTCTTAATCCTCGAATCAAACACATAGGTAGCTTCATAATCTTGAATCTCATCTTTATAATTGCTTTTATCTTGGATTCACGGTTTCCTTGAACAATTCCTACGAGGTATTTAATGGGTTTCGTCGCCATGACCTCCTCCACTCCGCCATCGTCGTTAATGGCGTTAAATCTCTCTCGAAGCGATGGTAGCGGTGGTTAAAGTTCTTTGTTGAGCGTTTGAATGCAGCATTACTCGATTTCAGTTGGGACCTTCAACATAAGATCGAGCCTGACCCCAAAGAGGAGGAAAAAGGAAGAGGAGAAGTGTAGGGGATCGGTTCGGGTGACAAGACAGAGACGAAAATGGGGTTCAACTGACCGGTTCGGGTCGGTCTTGCAAGCCAAGAGAAGAATAAGACTTACTTGACCGGACCGGATCGGAATGTGAAACAAAGGAGGGGAGAAGCATGGTTGCTCAATACGATCTGGACCGTCCAAATACTTACCTCCGAACCGATCTGACTTTGATTACTGGGCATCAACTCTCGTCCCAGGCTAGCACAATGCTTTCTCCCCGATCCGACCCTAGTGTGTGTATCCGATCTGAACCAAAAAACAGCCCAAGATTGTACATAAGACCTTGCTTAGCTGGCCGAACCAATTCTTAATATAATCTTCAACTTAATGGACAGTTAGGATAGTGCCTTGTGAACATAAACAAATATCAAGAACTATTTTGACACATTATTACTTCTTTGAATCTTCATATCACGCTTTCATATGTTTGCTTTGCATCTTTGTTACACGTAGCACACACTTTAGCTCACATGCACACACGGGGGACACAGGCAACTTTACTCTAATCCTTGCCATTGTTTCTTCAATAGTCTAGTGATCATGGCCCAAAGACGTTCTTCTAGATTAGCAAAGAAGATGGAAGTTGAGGAGACTTCTGAGAAATATACTCTCGATGATATATCTTCTTCTTCAGACCCTGAATGGGACGATGAGGGCCCAGATTATGAAGTAGGAGCACATAACAACGAAACGCCTTCTGATAGCGAAGTCTCTCTGGGCTATGAAGATGAAGGAGGGATTGGAGATAATCGAGCTCCTGACGAATTTGAGTCTGCCATTATCTTGGAATTACCTCAAGATTCTATTGAATCAACGATTGATAATGACAGACTCGTTCGTATATGTTTAAAGCATGGGATACTAAAAAGGGATACCCTGGTGCCATCGAAAACTGACCGTCCTCACAATCCCCCAGAAGGATTTATGGCAATTACTTGATTGATGTGTATGGTTGGGGCTATTCCACCATTTCCGCCTTTTGTTGTCGATTTCCTGAGACAGATGCGGACTGCCCCCATTGTAACACCCCGTGTATTCTATAACAGTGAAATTCACAAATTAAAGTATAATTAATTTCAAATCAAAGAATTAAGGGAAACGGGATACGCCATTGTGTTCGTCTCGGAAAAATACGCGAAATAGAGTCTGAGTTTTCGAAAAACGGAGTCCGTATGAAGAAGATATGGCCTCCGGAAGTTTCAGAATTCAGGTTAAAATTCAAACAGACGAAAACAGATCAGAAAAACAAGTTTAAAATTCAAAATCGGGCCCCATTGGCCAGGGCGGGAAAATTCCCGCCTAAGGCACCTAGGTCGACTTGGCAGTCGACCTGGGCTAGAGGTCGACAGGGCAGTCGACACCCGTGTCGACTGCCAAGTCGACATGGTGTCGACTGGGTTGTCGACCTGGCCCCAGAGCCAGGTCGAACCCAGCCCACCCTGGCTGGCCTGGTCTTTGTTTAGTCGATTTTCTGAGCCTTGCCTTGTCACTAGGGCTAGGTGTCAGCTCCGGATTGGCCTCTCCTTCAAACGAGCGGCTATTATTGAATCAAGCTCCATCGACGGTCTAAAACAACTCACAAACATTATAAAAAGGACCTAAGACCTAGCCTAAATCATACTATTTCATTTTAGCCTCAGGCCGCCGCCATTAAACCTAGAGCTCTGAATTAAAAATACAAAGAATAAAATTATAGAAGATAGAGGACGATTCTTGAAGGCTACAACTAGAAGCTACAACAACTACGACGCTTTAGACAACGAATTTGGGACTATTTGATTTGGGATTTTTATTTGGGTTATTTGCTTCATATTGTAAGTTCTATGTTACTTTTTAGGCAAAAACGCTAAAACAATATGGACATGCCATGAATTGAAACCGGATTTAGGAACTATTGTTAATCCATTGTTTATATTGTTTATCTTTGAATTATAATTTGGGGATATTGCTATGGCAACGTTGCAAGTTAAACTTGTCATGATTTTGATGTTGTTATGAATCACTTGGGCTTAATTGTTTGGCAAGTTGGACTAATACATGTCCATGGAATCGCTATGTTTATTGAAATCTTTATGTTGATTAAACCATGCCTATGGTGCTAATTTAACCATGGCTATGACTATTGATGGAATTATGCCTGTGATGTTAATATACCCATCATGATTAATGAAAATTGGGTATTGCTAGGTTATGATGTTGGAATTATTATGTTTATAATGTTAGATATGTTAAAAATACTAAATTGGAATCATTATGTCTATAATGTTAGTTGAGAATCATTATGTTAAAAACGCTAAATTGGAACCATTATGTTTATAATGTTAGTTGAGAATCATTATGTTAAAAATGCTAAGTTGGAACCATTATGTTTATAATGTTAGATGAGAATCATTATGATAAATTGGAATCATTATGTCTATGAGAATTATTATGTTAAAAATGCTAAATTGGAATCCACTATGCCTATTAGGATTACTATGCCTTTAATGTTTCATGTTTATAATAAAATTATTATTATGCCCGCAATGATTATTATGCCTATGATGTAAAGTTGAAATCATCATGTTAAATTAAGTTGGAATCATTACTATGCCAAGTTATCATCATACTAGTATTGCAACCATGTGATATGTTATAGCCTGTTTATTATGCAAGTGATGTTGGAATTGTCACATATGCCTATCACATGTTTGGTGTTATTCCCCTTTTATCTCTTGAATTGTTTATGCTTGTGAACGAAGTGCGTTTATATACGTTGGGAATACGATTGGGTAGAATAGGCAAAACTTGAATTAATTATAAGCATAAACTGTGAAATTTGGCATAAGTAGAACATGAAATATGGCACGAAAACTTGACTTGAACATGCCATAACTTGACTTTAAACATGCCTTAGTTGGGCACGAAGTTGACATATGAATATGATGTGGAAATAGCAAATTCTGATAAGAACATGGGCATGACTTTAGAAAACAAGAAGGTAGCCAACTCGAGGTTGGGTTGAGTTTGTAGTGTAAATCTGCCCAGAACCGCCCGGCAAATCCAGTTGCTACAAACAATAGGATCCAATGTGGGTAGTTGGTCACATCGCGCTTGAAACCCGAGGTTGGGTTGAGTTCGTAGCGTAAACCTGCCCGGAACCGCCCGACAAATCCAGTGGCTACGAACAACAGGATCCAATGTGAGTGGTTCGGTGCATTAACGAATCAATTAATGCCAATTAGGGTTAAGTCATGAACATGAAAAGACAACTTAACCAACTTGAACACGGTTTGTAGGGCTAAGTCATGAACTTGAAAACGACAACACTTAGCCAACTTGACATGACACGTAGGCGGGTTAAGTCGCGAACTGAAATGACATACTTAACCATCTTGACATGACTAGACTAGAAAAGGATTAAATCACGAGTTACATGACTTAATCTGTTAGGCGGGTTAGGTCACGAATTACATGACCTAATCTATTAGGCGAAACCCTAGACACGACCCCTTTCAGCAGTAACCCTCTAGAAATATCAAGGTACCATGGGGCTAGGCCGGGTGGGGCACGATTACTGGGCTGATTGTAAGAGGTGAACGACGGCAGTGGGGTACGCCAGTGTAGGTTCGGCGGACTACGATCGTGCACGTATCCGGGGCAGACACTGGGTATCCGTAGATTTATCTGTGCATCTTGAATCGTGTCAGGGGTTGACACCCTAGGGCTGATACACCCGAAGGTGGACCCAGCACAGGTGACTACATTCGTGATTAGCCGTATGACATGGACACTTGACGAGCTAGAACTTGTAGGGAGCCGATCGACTAGATAACCGCTCCGTAGGACCCCGTACTTGGGTCAGACCCCGTTTCAGGGTCATTTCATGACATTGGGCCGTGGGATTTATTTCGTGATTAACTTGTGATATGGGCTTAGTATACTAGTACAGTCGATGCAACGAATCTCGAACATGTGATGCTTTACTTGACTTGTCTTGACTTATCCTGATCACCTTAGTCTATCTTGTTCACCTTGACACCATTCTTAAGTTTAGTTCCAGTTCATACATGACAGGTTGTTTTAACCGTTTCTACACTGAAAGTCACTAGAACTTACTCAGTCTTTATGACTGACCCTTTTCCTTTCGCCTCTTTTTCTTTCGTTTCCCCCCCAGGTTCTCAGGGAGGGAATACCGCAGCTTGATCAGTTTTCACATCCAGCTTGAAGAGAAAGAATGTATTACTTGGATCTTTTCCATTTTGGACTATGGCTTTGGACAGCAATTAGGGGACTTTTGCAGTTTATTTATGTTTTCTTCATGCTTCTTTAAATAATGTAATCAAGACAGTTATGATTTTGGGAAGTATTATGGCATGGTTTGTGTAACACGTATTTTGAAGAAATAAAAGTTGTTGTTTTCCGCTGTTCAATAATATGTGTTATTATATCTGTCTTGTATATCTGTGACTTATACTTACAAACCTCCACCAAAATTAGGGCATTCCCTTTGAGAGTGACCCTAACGGAGGTGGGGTGTTTCACTTGGTATCAGAGCATAGGTTTACCAGATAAGATAAAAAGTTTTGAAAATTTATTTTCAAAAGAAAATTTAAAGAAGCATTTTTAAAAGATAAAATATTATTTTATTTTAAAAAGGCAAAGTCCCCCAAAGCCATAGGTACTATCTCTTATCCTTCGTTTTGAATCTATCCTTCTTGTTTCAGCATGTCCGAAGAACTTAACTTGCCAGAGGGTGTACCAATACCTGGTTGGTTTAGACGATTCTTAGAAGCAAGGGCCACCCAGCCAGGTCCTACCGTTCCTCCTCCCCCAGCTGCAGGAAATCATCCAGCTGCAGCAGCACCTCGTCCTCCACCTCCTCCACGGGGAAACACTTTTGCTAAGATATGTAAAGATTTTAAGGCTATGGGAGGAAAGGACTTTCATGGAACTGAGTCCTTCGTGGCAGCTAGGAATTGGTTAAAGGAAACCGAGGACTTATTCGTCATCTTTGAGGTAGAAGATAGGCAGAAAGTACAACTGGCAGTGTGGCTACTAAAGGGCGAGGCTTCCTACTGGTGGGAAGTCACTAATGCAGAAAGACCAGTGGAAACATGGGAGGACTTTAGGGCAAGGTTTGAGGCTAAATTTCTCTCAGAAGCCGAAAGGAGTTTGCAGTTGGAGAAATTTTTATTTCTTAAGCAAGGAAATATGACAGTCAAAGAGTACGTTAATCAGTTCGACGAGCTGGCTAGGTTCGGACTAGACCTAGTCAACACCCCGCACAAAAGGCTCTCCGCTTTGTCAAAGGGTTGAATGAGCCATTACACAGTTTGGCCATGACCCATATACCCATGGGAGCTACGTACGAAAGGTTGGTGCAGATGGCATTATTGAACGAGGAAGATAAGGGCAAGAAGGAGACAGAGGCAGAAAACTCTCAAGGGAAGAAAGAGGTCAAGCCTAACGATTCTAAGAATAAGAAGGTAGACTCCGAGAAGGGAGGCAAGAACAACAACTCACGCGATAAAAGGAAATGCAATTACTGTGGTACGGAAGGGCACATAGCCAAGGATTGTAGAAAGAGGAAGAGAAAGCAAGGTGAATGTTTTCATTGTGGGAAGACTGGACACATCAGCAAAGACTGCCCTGAGAAACAGACCGGACCTTCTGGCGGTACATCGTTAACCTATTCTAGATGCTTTGTTTTATCTTATTTCTCTCCTCGATCCTATCTTGAGAACCATAGTTAGAATCTTTTTGGATGTAAACATGTAATTGAAACATGTTATGATTGCGAAATGGTTGCAAGTGGTCGCAAGTGGTTGCTCGTGGATGCATGAATACACATTAGGCACTAGATCGGCTCAGACACATTTTCATGTTGCATATGCATGAGTGTTTATTTTGGAAACTTGGTTGTGCCATCATTTGGTTGTTGCATATGATTGAATGTTCGAGCACTCATGTAGAAATTATGAATTATAATAGGGAAAAAAATTGCATACATATTGGATTCATTTCACTAAACATATTTTGCATTTAGAAGATCAATCAGGCCTGATCATTAGCATTAGCTAAGGAACATATACACACACTTCACATATGATCATAAAGCATTAGAAGTCTTTTAAGGACAATGGATACTCGTGTTTGATGGATGAGTAGATGGATGTTTGGATGATAGGATATATATTTTTCCTAAACTTGAAGATTTCGGGGACGAAATCCTTTTAACTGGGGGAGAATGTAACACCCCGTGTATTCTATAACAGTGAAATTCACAAATTAAAGTATAATTAATTTCAAATCAAAGAATTAAGGGAAACGGGATACGCCATTGTGTTCGTCTCGGAAAAATACGCGAAATAGAGTCCGAGTTTTCGAAAAACGGAGTCCGTATGAAGAAGATATGGCCTCCGGAAGTTTCAGAATTCAGGTTAAAATTCAAACAGACGAAAACAGCTTAGAAAAACAAGTTTAAAATTCAAAATCGGGCCCAATTGGCCAGGGCGGGAAAATTCCCGCCTAAGGCACCCAGGTCGACTTGAGTCGACCTGGGCTAGAGGTCGACAGGGCAGTCGACACCCGTGTCGACTGCCAAGTCGACACGGTGTCGACTGGGTTGTCGACCTGGCCCAGAGCCAGGTCGAATCCAGCCCACCCTGGCTGGCCTGGTCTATGTTTAGTCAATTTTCTGAGCCTTGCCTTGTCACTAGGGCTAGGTGTCAGCTCCGGATTGGCCTCTCCTTCAAACGAGCAGCTATTATTGAATCAAGCTCCATCGACGGTCTAAAACAACTCACAAACATTATAAAAAGGACCTAAGACCTAGCCTAAATCATACTATTTCATTTTAGCCTCAGGCCGCCGCCATTAAACCTAGAGCTCTGAATTAAAAATACAAAGAATAAAATTATAGAAGATAGAGGACGATCCTTGAAGGCTACAACTAGAAGCTACAACAACTACGACGCTTTAGACAACGAATTTGGGACTATTTGATTTGGGATTTTTATTTGGGTTATTTGCTTCATATTGTAAGTTCTATGTTACTTTTTAGGCAAAAACGCTAAAACAATATGGACATGCCATGAATTGAAACCGGATTTAGGAACTATTGTTAATCCATTGTTTATATTGTTTATCTTTGAATTATAATTTGGGGATATTGCTATGGCAACGTTGCAAGTTAAACTTGTCATGATTTTGATGTTGTTATGAATCACTTGGGCTTAATTGTTTGGCAAGTTGGACTAATACATGTCCATGGAATCGCTATGTTTATTGAAATCTTTATGTTGATTAAACAATGCCTATGGTGCTAATTTAACCATGGCTATGACTATTGATGGAATTATGCCTGTGATGTTAATATACCCATCATGATTAATGAAAATTGGGTATTGCTAGGTTATGATGTTGGAATTATTATGTTTATAATGTTAGATATGTTAAAAATACTAAATTGGAATCATTATGTCTATAATGTTAGTTGAGAATCATTATGTTAAAAACGCTAAATTGGAACCATCATGTTTATAATGTTAGTTGAGAATCATTATGTTAAAAATGCTAAGTTGGAACCATTATGTTTATAATGTTAGATGATAATCATTATGATAAATTGGAATCATTATGTCTATGAGAATTATTATGTTAAAAATGCTAAATTGGAATCCACTATGCCTATTAGGATTACTATGCCTTTAATGTTTCATGTTTATAATAAAATTATTATTATGCCCGCAATGATTATTATGCCTATGATGTAAAGTTGAAATCATCATGTTAAATTAAGTTGGAATCATTACTATGCCAAGTTATCATCATACTAGTATTGCAACCATGTGATATGTTATAGCCTGTTTATTATGCAAGTGATGTTGGAATTGTCACATATGCCTATCACATGTTTGGTGTTATTCCCCTTTTATCTCTTGAATTGTTTATGCTTGTGAACGAAGTGCGTTTATATACGTTGGGAATACGATTGGGTAGAATAGGCAAAACTTGAATTAATTATAAGCATAAACTGTGAAATTTGGCATAAGTAGAACATGAAATATGGCACGAAAACTTGACTTGAACATGCCATAACTTGACTTTAAACATGCCTTAGTTGGGCATGAAGTTGACATATGAATATGATGTGGAAATAGCAAATTCTGATAAGAACATGGGCATGACTTTAGAAAACAAGAAGGTGGCCAACTCGAGGTTGGGTTGAGTTTGTAGTGTAAATCTGCCCAGAACCGCCCGGCAAATCCAGTTGCTACAAACAATAGGATCCAATGTGGGTAGTTGGTCACATCGCGCTTGAAACCCGAGGTTGGGTTGAGTTCGTAGCGTAAACCTGCTCGGAACCGCCCGGCAAATCCAGTGGCTACGAACAACAGGATCCAATGTGAGTGGTTCGGTGCATTAACGAATCAATTAATGCCAATTAGGGTTAAGTCATGAACATGAAAAGACAACTTAACCAACTTGAACACGGTTTGTAGGGCTAAGTCATGAACTTGAAAACGACAACACTTAGCCAACTTGACATGACACGTAGGCAGGTTAAGTCGCGAACTGAAATGACATACTTAACCATCTTGACATGACTAGACTAGAAAAGGATTAAGTCACGAGTTACATGACTTAATCTGTTAGGCGGGTTAGGTCACGAATTACATGACCTAATCTATTAGGCGAAACCCTAGACACGACCCCTTTCAGCAGTAACCCTCTAGAAATATCAAGGTACCCTAGGGCTAGGCCGGGTGGGGCACGATTACTGGGCTGATTGTAAGAGGTGAACGACGGCAGTGGGGTACGCCAGTGTAGGTTCGGCGGACTACGATCGTGCACGTATCCGGGGCAGACACTGGGTATCCGTAGATTTATCTGTGCATCTTGAATCGTGTCAGGGGTTGACACCCTAGGGCTGAAACACCCGAAGGTGGACCCAACACAGGTGACTACATTCGTGATTAGCCGTATGACACGGACACTTGACGAGCTAGAACTTGTAGGGAGCCGATCGACTAGATAACCGCTCCGTAGGACCCCTACTTGGGTCAGACCCCGTTTCAGGGTCATTTCATGACATTGGGCCGTGTGATTTATTTCGTGATTAACTTGTGATATGGGCTTAGTATACTAGTACAGTCGATGCAACGAATCTCGAACATGTGATGCTTTACTTGACTTGTCTTGACTTATCCTGATCACCTTAGTCTATCTTGTTCACCTTGACACCATTCTTAAGTTTAGTTCCAGTTCATACATGACAGGTTGTTTTAACCGTTTCTACACTGAAAGTCACTAGAACTTACTCAGTCTTTATGACTGACCCTTTTCCTTTCGCCTCTTTTTCTTTCTTTCCCCCCCCCCAGGTTCTCAGGGAGGGAATACCGCAGCTTGATCAGTTTTCACATCCAGCTTGAAGAGAAAGAATGTATTGCTTGGATCTTTTCCGTTTTGGACTATGGCTTTGGACAGCAATTAGGGGACTTTTGCAGTTTATTTATGTTTTCTTCATGCTTCTTTAAATAATGTAATCAAGACAGTTATGATTTTGGGAAGTATTATGGCATGGTTTGTGTAACCCGTATTTTGAAGAAATAAAAGTTGTTGTTTTCCGCTGTTCAATAATATGTGTTATTATATCTGTCTTGTATATCTGTGACTTATACTTACAAACCTCCACCAAAATTAGGGCATTCCCTTTGAGAGTGACCCTAACGGAGGTGGGGTGTTTCACCCATGCAATTACACCCCAACTCCTATGCTTACTTATATACCTTATATATAGCATACCGAGATATTTTAGGTACAGAGCTCACTTTCGACGACGTTCACTTTTTTTATAATTTCAAGCATCGGACTCGAGAAACTCCTTCCTTTTCTTACTTCGAATCAGTCCCAAAAAGGAAAATCATTTCAGCGCCATTCAGCAGCAAGGCCGACGATTCTAAGCTAGAATGGTTTTATATAAGGCAACAGCCGGGATGTGCCAGGAGATGGACAAAATCAAGTAAAGCACTGGTTTTCTAGCTCTCAACTTTGAATGTTCATGCCAACACATTAATCCGTTTTCTTCTTTTTTGCAGTCGATAATCCAAAACAAATATCGGGTCAAGTGTACTTTGATCGGATGCACCGGCTTCTCAACGGTGACCAAAAATTTCTAACCATCGATGAAGTTCTTAAGGATGAACATCTTCATCTTCACGGGTTGCTGTCCATTACCCGTAGCATAGGTCATGGGTCGGGTCCATATGTATACATCCCCCCAGTGGACGTAATTCCAGAAACAGGCGAGAGCTCGAAAACCCCCACAATGCCACTTCGAACTTCACCTTCTCCATCTTCAACTCAGGACGACGAGCTGGCCAACATAGCCGAAAAGCACCAAGAAGGGTACATCGTCCCTGGGGATGCTATTTCCCCTGAGAAATCATTATCTCCTAAAGAGCTGCCAATAGACGCTTCCGTAGGGGACGCCCCTTGTACCGATGATCCCACATTTCAAGGTTTAGGAGATCTCCCCCTACCTGAGACCATCTACACTTCAGAGGATTTTGGTACAAATCCTTTGGTTTTCACTTCTTCAGAGGAGACCACTCCCGCTAAGGCCAAAAAGCCCACTCGCGCTGGTCTGACTTCGGATTCGGGTTTGTCGGGGGGGGAACACCACTTAGGATGCACTTAGCACATCAGCACCACACTTCACAACATTTACTTCTCATGAGAATACTGATTTTGAATTCCACTTATATTGTTGCGCAGGTACAATGTCTCGCCCTTACTACGACATCAGGAAAATACGTCGCATCATGACTAGACCCACTTCCGATGTTGAGCATGATCGTCGTGAAAGCCGGGGTAGAGAGGATAGAAGGCCTTGTGATTCTTATCAGTCGCGATAGAATAATTTCCATGGGTTCCTGATGTCATAAAGGATCCTTCATTGATTTCCCGATTATGTGATGAAAAGCGGAGACAACTTTGACGAATTGAGGTGAAAAGGTAGAAATACCTTCCGATGACTTCTCAGCTGGAGTGACTGCCGTCTCTGACACCGTCTCAGGTATCGGGGGTAAAAGAGATGCCTGGGGGATCCCCGGGTTTTCGGGGTCATATCCCTCAACTTCAGAAGTTTCAGTGGCAGTAGAAGAAGAACCAGCCTCGAGGATATTCTTTTGTTTGGCCATCCGCATCTCCTCCTCCATAACAGCCGCGATGAGGTGACGCCCCTCGGCCAGACGTGCTGGCTCATCATCTCTTAGATATTTTTCCATAAGCTTGTCTTCGTCGACGGAGTCTACCTTCAGTTCCTCTTTCTCCCACTCGATAATTTGGCTCCATGCGTGAACCAAGGTAGTTGGATAATCTTCAATCCAAGAGATGTTTCGGTGACGAATTATATACGCAAAGAATTCGATCAATAATTCGCCGAAACCATGCACTTCCTCCTCGGCCTCTGACAGCTGCTTCCGGGTCCCTTCGGGGACATCCGATAAAATTGGAATGATTCCAGAGAAGATCAGCAAGCTATCGTGTTAACAAGGTCACGCGCTCAAAGCTCTAGAGCAGATCATTCTAATCAGGAGGAAACGAACCGGGTCGTGTTAACACCGTTCCGAACTGATGATCCGATCCGTGGTGGTGATCCGATCCGAACCGATGATGTGGGGGGCTCTCACTCTCCCCATCCGAACCGCACTGACCAGGCTGCTGTGAACCGATCCGATCCGAACCAAAGTGAGGCTGGAACTTCTACTCAAGCTCCCTCCAACGCTCCGATTCCAGCCACGATGACTAATGTTCAGCCTGGTCCATCTGCACCCATTACTCAGGGAGATTTTTCACGTTTTCTTGACATGCTTCAGAGCACTAAAGAAACATTGGAAGCCCAAAGGCGTGACAACCTTCGCATGCAGGAAAACATGATCACCATGGGTAGAGAACTACAAGAGCTCCGGAGGCAGAGGACTCCTTCCCCACCGTGCCGCATTCCTACAGATGATTCGTCTTCTTCGGAGGAGGAACGTCCTCGCGAGAGAAGGCCGCTTGAACGACCTCAGAACCTCGATCAATTGACTTTTGGATCCTTAGGATCCCGAGAAGATGCTGCTCGTGTACTGGGCCCTGATGACCCGAGTCTGCAACAACCTATGTTACTACCTATGCGCGGATCCCACGTCCTACCCAGGGATCCTAATATTACTAACCCCACAAAGCAACAACTTCTCCAACCTCTACCTCCAGAGGTCGACCGGGAGCACAGAGAGCAACGTTGAGCGGCTGCCGCCAGAAACAGAAGGGTATCCCCTGATCAGGAACCCAAGGGTAATCCGAGCATCAGATCTAGAGAGCCTGTGCAGACATTAACCAACGCCGATGTATGGGCAATGGTGCGCCAGATTATATCTGAAAGCCGGCGGTATACTAATGAAGATTGGGGCATTGAGCGAAGTCATACCCCTTTCACAGATGACATCCTGAATTTCCAGTTCCCCCGACGATTCAACTTGCCTCAGATGGATCGATATTCAGGAAGAACAGACCCATGGCAGCATCTGATGAGATATGCATGGATCATGAACGCGGCAGCAACTCCAGATGCCGTAAAATGCAAAACTTTTCCCATTTATCTTGAAGATGTAGCGTTAATGTGGTTCACTCGACTTCCTCCTCGGTCGGTGTCAAATTTCACAGAATTGAGTGAGCGTTTCATGAATCAGTTCCGACTCCATGCCCAAAAGTCCAAGACCGTCATAGAATTGTCACGAATTAAACAGGGCCTAGGAGAATCTTTGAAGTCATATTTGGATCGCTTCAACCTGGCCGTCACCGAAGTCATTGATCCCTATGAGCCCACTATCCTGATGGCCTTGATAGAAGGAGTAGATCCCAACACAGAGTTCGGGTATTACTTGGCTGGAAAACCACCTCCTACAAGAGAATTATTCTATGAAAAGCCTAATGTTCGTTTAAGGCGAGAAGAAGCTAAGGCAAATCGGAAGAGAAAGTCCGAAGGGTCCTCGAAGGAAGGTGTCCAGAGCAATGTCGCCGTGAAACAGTCTGGTGACAGTTCAGGAAAAGTGGAAGTAAATGTTGGCAACTAGAGTGGTGGTAATAGCAACAGAAATGGGAACGACAATAGAAGGAACAGAAACCGTGGGAATATCTCTAATAAATGATCCAGATTCCAGAGTTTTGAAAATTACACGTCGTTAAATGATACGTTGGAGAACATTTATCTAGACACATACAGCATATTGCAGTACAAAAAACCACCACCCAGAGATTCTACTGAGAAGGAGATTGAAACAGGAAAGTTTTGCTTGTTTCATGGTACACACGGTCATTCCACCAATGAGTGTTGTCATTTGAGAGATATCATCGAAAAGTTGCTGCGAGAAGGAAAGCTAGACAAGTACAAAGTTGCCCCAAGGGACAGGGGGCAAGGAGGACAAGCCTCGAACCAAGAACAACCTGCTTAAAAACCCACAGCTCAGCAAAAAAGTAAGTGGATCGTCATTAACTCCATTATAGGCGGACCTCACTTGGTTGGTCGTAGTTTTAAAGCAATGGACCAGTACGTCAACGCCACCAAGCATTTTGAAATAGGCTAATGCAGCAGCCTTGAAGACGTCACTCCAATAAAACAACAAAAAACGATGTCCGATGATGTCGTATTCCGCAATAGAGATGAGTTTGGAGTTCAATCATCAACCGACGATCCATTAGTGATAACCACAACAATTGGCCCTGCTTTAGTCCATAAAGTGTTGGTGGACAATGGAAGCTCGGTCAATATCCTTTTCAAGAAAGCCTTTGAACAGATGAAACTTGAAGCGAAAGACTTAAAGCCATGTCAAGGATGGATACGTGGCTTTAACGGAGTATCTACAGCTCCGATGGGCTTTGTGGAATTACCAGTCACACTAAGGCAGGGAGATCGCCAGAGAGTAAGGATCCTGCCGTTTGTAGTTCTGGATTTGAAGTCGCCTTACAATGCCTTCCTAGGCCGACCAGCCCTTGCCGAATTTAGGGCATGTATTGCGCCCTGGTGCTTGCTTCTTAAATTCCCGACTGACTCAGGAGTTGGAATGATGAGGGGCGACCAAGCCACGGGACGAGCTTGTTACGTGGCAGAGTTAAAGATGTTAATGAAGGGGTTGAACATAGATGCTAAGGATGATTCCGCCCCTCCAAAGGAGGCCTCGGCATAGCAATTAAGGCATATGATGTGTTTTTATATCACTTGATTATAAGATACATGAGTTATTCGGAAAGACCGGGTTTAACCCATTTTGAATAATTGATAAGACGATTAAAACTCGTAGATTTGAAGATGGTGGTTGAAGACCGGAGATCTTCACATCGTTTGAATTATTCCTGATGTCTCGCTTGGGAGGTACACCCAAGACTAGGTTATAAGTGGTGGTCGTCTAGATGTACTTGGAGATCGTCCAAATATGCGAGGGTCTCTCTCCTGTATTGGATATATGGGACGAGGAATAAGGTGCCTCCTGTTTCGTTCAGACCTAGAATGGACTTGCAAATGGATTGTATGCCTGACATTGTATTTTATCTGTATAAATTGATATCTACTAAATATATATATTTTTGGTGGTGGAGAATTTATTCTCTTTGCTTAACACCCTTCTCTAAGACGTACGAGCTCAATGGTTGTATATCGGTAGAAATCAGTTGTATGGTATGAACTGACAATGTGGCGTGCTGAGATGCAAGGATCAAAGCTTTTGTTGAAAAGCAGATCTTTGTGGATGATGATCAATGCATGGCTTTAATATAGCGTAGCTTTGTGTATAGCGTTAATTCGTGAGCTTCACACCCCAGTATGAATCAAAAACGGGATGGACGACAGAGAAATGGACATACGTTGCCTTCTAGCTACGAGTGATGCCATGGTATGGAGCCTAAACATTTTTCTAATGTGGATGTTGGATGATGGAAAACAAAGTACCTTGGATATGGCCATACAAAGGCCCACGATGGTCGACACACAGACCAAGACTGTGGTCCAATAAGACCAAGGATGTACTGTTTATGGCATAGTCAATCATCGATGGCTGACCGGCTCTACATGATCCCAGGTGCATATGTGCGTGAGTCTTGGGGCATCCCGCTAGAGATGTCCTGTATCGGATAAGGAAGATCCTTTGCCTCAGTTCTTAGATGGAAACCCATTTTCCAATACACGACTTTTGATTTCAGTTGTAAACCTATATGGCGACATAGTAGGATGAGGTACTATGCCGCCTATGATTGATACATTTATATTCGAAATTAATTTCTGCACTTATCTATACTATATTATAAATACTGAGTTTGCTTTCCTCAACTCTGAAGCATGCCACGTCGTTTGTAGAATTGAACAGTCTCGAGGTGCTTTTTCGTTCCCTTCTTTTGCCATTTTCTCATCATTCTCTTCATATCGCTTTTCCTCTGAAATCTAATTAAATCGCTCCCCTTCCATTTTCCCCAAAATCTCCCTGGCCATGTGATTCAGTCTCCAAACCTAATCGGATTCCGGAGTAAGAAACACACACGATTAAAAGAAGGCAAACGGTACATGCTTGATTTGGAGGCCAACAATATGGTAATGAATGGCACGATCGTGTAAGGTTCAATGTATATGGGTTGTTCCTTCCACAATCGTCTTTCTCCACCTTTACTGTGTTCTTTCTTAAGGTGAAAGGTAATTTCAACTATCCATTCCACTTCTAATTCAATGTTATATTTCTGTATATCTTGGTTGAGCTAATTTAACCCTATTTGTCTTCAGCTGCTTTTGGGCGTGCCTCTGATTTGCACCTGCTGATGGTTTTCCTTTCGATCCGAGCTTCGTTGTAGGTATATTTAATTACTCATACCCATCTTTCCATATTTCGTCTATAATTTTTGATTTTCATTCATACTGTATGTTTTCCAACTTCCACCGTGTTCTCTTTAATATGAGTCTGTTGCGTGTTCATTGTGCCTAAGAATTCTATTACCTATATTTGAAATTGATTTAGATCTACTTAAATTACCCCTATGTTAGAGTTCTCTTATGCATTTTGATTTAAATCTATTCAAATTAACCATGTGTTAGAGTTCTCTTATGCATCTTCAATCCAAAAATATTATGCCAGACTACAAAGTTAACGGCTTCAGCTACTCCCTTTTAATTTTTTAACAAATTTTTTGTCTGCCATTGTTAATAGTTAAACTGCTTATTATTAGTGTCAACATGTAAAGTATCACCATCCAATGAACATGCACATATTTTTTAGTAGGCATAGAGGACATGGTATTTGTTACCAGGTTATTTGATGCCTTTTTTCTCTTACCTTCAACCTGAAAATGAGTAGCTTTCCTACGGTTCAATATGTTAGTGCTATCATTTATTTTCCTTATTATTATTGGACACCCAAGTTTTGAATATTTGTACCACTACGACATTTGGAAAAGGCATTATACTACTGAGATTATTATTTGTCTACAAATTTACAGTACGTTGAAATTATAAATCCAATTCAGAATAACTTTGAAAAATAATAGAGTTAATTTGTGTTCCTTTGAATATTGTGCTTTAACATCCATTAGTGACTTATTTGTTTTTATCTCTTTGTTCATTATTTTTGCATTATAATTACTATCGTGCATTATATGATTATTTCTTTGTCTTGCAGGATCCTTCCTATTGGTAGTGTATATTGCAACCACATTCTCTTATTTTCTACTGTGAGTCGTCATCTTGAACTTTATGCTTTTGGTTATGATAAATATGCATTGTTTATGTGCTAAACATTCTTTGTTTTAATAGAACGCTTAGTGGCTTATAGTGCACAAATCGAATCGAATTCTTAATCAACTACATATCTTATTCTCATTTTTAATTAGTTTTTTTAATCCTTGGGACCAAACAGTAATAAAAATACAAGTCATTTTCCTATCCAGAACACTCTTGATAATCCCAACCGCTATTACATAGATGAAAATCTATATCAGATGAAAAAAAATACTAAAATAAAAGCAATGTGTCATCAAGTTATTCATTTATCATCTTAATATCATTATCCTCTTGAATGTTGCACACACTACTTATTAGCTGATAACCAGCAATTGTTGAGGTTAAGGTGCCTAGGAAGATATTTTGGCTTACAAATGTGTTATTGAGTAACAGTGCTTATTATACTGTGATATACAACGATTTACTTAGGAGAAAAATGCAAACAACTCCAGCAGCCACTAGAAAATCACATAATTTATAAAGAAACAAAGGTAAAAAAAAATTGTTAGTTGCGTTGAAGTATCTTATCGGGAATTTTCAGCAGTAGTCTCTCTCTCACACACACACATGCACACGCACGTAAAATTCTATCGCACAATTTCTGAATATAATCCATATTGTCCTCCTAAGGAGCAACGTGATAGTTTCGTGCAAGGAATGAAATATGCTTTTTTAGGGGTGAAAACCTCTAAAATACATCATTGAAATAAAATTTACCATAAATTTGATAAATTCCAAAGAAACTACATGCAGTTAGTTACTAGATGTTGATTAGTTCCAAAGTTCTCTAATATTTTAGATGAGCCGGGATCTTGAACTTCATTTATACCAGGTTTAGTTCAAATATAATATGAAGGTTTCCTTATATATTGATATTCTTGATGACTTTTTATAATTTCACCAACTTTTCTGTCTTTATACATGGAAGCAATTGTAAGCTTTTAGTTGATGTTAAGTTTTCAGAAAATTGGAACTAAGGCATCTTCTCTGATAAAGTATTTGCAGACTTTCGCGAAATGCTACTACCAACGAAAGCGCTTTTGTGTAAAGCAAACTCAAATGGGCCTAGAAGTAATACAAGTTTTCAAGCAACCAAGGCACCATGTTTGTGCACATTTTCTAAGCCTGTATCTCTATAATTTATTACTTGATTCAATTTTGCAACATAATATACTTACCATTTACTTTCACTTTATATTGTTTAATGGTTTATGGGTTTTTTTGTTGGTTATGTTTTCATCTTTTGGTTATCTTATTTAAACTGGTGAGAAGAAATTTGTGTGATTCTAACTGACCTTGGATGGACCATGTCCATGTAGGGATAGATTATGCTGAATATGGGATCGTTTTATTTTGGCAGATTTACACGCCTATATATAGGTACAAGTAGTTTGACATTAAGCCCGTATATGATTACCTATTCCTGCTTAATGCAACTATTTTGAGATGAAAAAACCTTTGTTATGGTATGTCAAATTTCTATTGGGCAAGGCTAAAAATATTTTGTAGCTTTTGTAACCATGGTTTCCTTCAAGAAAGAAATATATTGTGACAACAATTTTGCATGTTAGAAATTTTTTAACTTAAACCGTGTGCCAATAGTAATGTTTGTTCATCCTTTAAAGCACTGCAATAAGCAAATAGTAATGTTTGTTCAGCACATATCAAAAAAACACTTACAATGGTTTATCCCACATTACCATCAAGTTAACTGTTTTGTTTTTCAGTCATGCATGGTTAATTGTAGTCAAATCAAATTTTGATATGAATTTTGGCAAATTTATCCAACATGTATGTATGCTCTAATAGATTTATTATACGTTCATCAAATTTCAATATATGGACATTTATGTATAACATATGACAGTTTATCTTACCTACTCTTTACAGTTATAGCGCAAATTGTCAGCATAGTCTAAGTTAAGCTTTTTGGCATTTCCTAAAATCACATTTATAGACTTATGCCATGCTGGGTGTCCACCAATATAACGCTAATTGCAAATCAATTTCTTTTATTTCATCAACCTTTATTTGTTTAAAAAAACATTATATACATGACATAATTTTTCAGCAAAACCACCATATCATATGAAGTTCAATTTGTTTCTTACAATTGTATTTTATTTTATTTTTCCAAATATTTACAAGCCATTGTCTACATTTTAGTATAATGACTTAATATTTTCATAATGACTTGAAAGAACATAAAACTATAGCATTACGTACATAATTTTTATAAAATGTCTTTCTTTAAATCTTAACTATATTAATATTTGCTCTTTTCTGTAGGTGGTGAATACAAAACAAAAATTTTAATTCACAAAACTTATGAGCGTTAGCTTACACATATAGGTAACCATGATTTCATTCCTGCATTTAATTAGTGAGAATGATTTTAATTTTGAAAGGCAATAATGAGAAAGTATCATAGTTTGCAGACCTTGAAAGCAATAACTGGGAGTCATCATCGAACAATAAATTTTTGATGGTCAAGGAAATAATTAGTTGGATTGTACAAATATTTTTACTTCATTTTTTTACTATATATATCATTCTATATTTAACACTGTTATTGCGTTATTTAGAAACAATAAATACAGAGTGCAGTTACTCATATAATAATCATAATATTTTACAGTGATCTTTGGAATTAAAAATAAAAACATACTTTGAGATGTAACTTCCTGTTGTTTTACGTAAGACAGTACCTTATCATAGCATAATTTCACATTAATAAGGTCAAAATACATGGAATCCTTTTATGAAAATGTTAAAGATTGACTTACAGTGTTAAAATGTAATAAAGCTTACGTTAAGAATATTTCAGAAGTTACCAATAAATTTCGGTTATGTGATTTGATTTAGTTGTACTGGGTCTTCGTTGTACAATATTTTCTTTCCATCATCATAAAAAGTCCACCTATATTTAAAACTCAAATGTGAATAGTATGTAAACTATGTAGATCCTTTAAAAAACAAGCCGTTAGTTTTTAATGTTAATGCATTTGTGATTTAGCAAAATTAAGTTGCCTTTTCCCATATATGCTAAGAATCTGGTAAAAAACAAGGTTGGTAATTTCTTCATTTGCTTATCATGACATTGTCATAGCATATATCAGATCCAAATCCCTTCTTTACTCATCTAGCACAATAATTTTCCTTACTATTTGCCTAGCTTTGTTTGTAATCTGTTCAAATCATTCGCAAATAAAGACAACAATATCTTGGTGAATTAGAATTTAAGGTGAAATGATATTCGCTAATTACCTTCAATTTTTTCCTAATTTCCTCTATTTAGTTCCATCCTTATCTTTTATTTTACATTAAACATACCTAGATATTTATTTGATTCAGAGGTAACAGGTGCTCCATTTTCAAACCTGAAATTTATTGCATTTAGAGACATTAGGCTTTCCCTTTTCCATAATTCCATCTTCTGTTTCAGTTTATACCTTTTTCCAAATAGGACTTTCTCATATGTCTTGAGTTATGATACACCCAGGTTTCCAACTATGATGGTTTCAAAGTTTCTCTAATTTTTAACCAAATGTAAGTAGTATAGGAGATCTTTTAAAGCATAGTTATTTTATCATCGTCCATTTGACATATTATACTTAAAGTAATCAAAAATAAAACTAATTACATAATGTCATAAACGACCTATCTTTCATTTTTCATGTAGATAAAATAACAAGGACAATTTTTTGGATTAGGTCTCTTAAAACAACTTATTATAGAAACAGGCCTCTTTCGTAACTTATTATGAAAGTAGGCCTATTTTCTATCAAGGCAAAAACCTTGCGCACTCCATTTTTGCGCAAGAACAAATTTGTTCTTGCGCAAAAAGGGAGTGCGCAGGTTTTTTTTTTTTTTTTTTTTTTTTTACACTTGCGCACTCCATTTGTGCGCAAGAACAAATTTGTTCTTGCGCACAAATGGAGTGCGCAAGGTCTTTTTGGGTGGAAAAAAAAACAGTGAGCTTGCATAAGCTTTCCTTCAAACTTTGAAAGAAAAAAAAATGAGCACTCCATTTTTGCGCAAGGCAAAGTGCCCTGATAGAAAACAGGCCTACTTTCATAATAATTTATGGAAGAGGCATGTTTATACAATAAGTTATTTTTAGAGGCTCAAACCAAAAATTTGTCCAAATAACAATTATCATTAACTCAAATATGTAAGTTGAAGTATAATAGGAATTGCAAATGGTCATTAATCCAAAAAACTAAGTTTTCGCTATAAAAATAATTTGCTCATCTAATTTGAAAATATTCCTTACTATTTCAATGTCTAATTTCAAAACTTTCCTTGCTATTTGCCTAGCTTTGTATGTAACCTGCTCAAATCATTCACAAATAGAGACAACAATAACTTGGTGAATTTGGATTTAAGGTGAAATGGAATTAAATAACGACCTTCAATTTTCTTCCTAATTTCCTCTATTTTTTTCCATCTTTTTCTTTTATTTTAGAGTGAACATACCATATATTTATTTGATTTAGAGACATCAAGTATTCCATTTTAAGTATTGAGATTTATTGCATTTATAGACATTAGGCATTCCCTTTTTGATCTTCTGTTTCTGTTTGAACCTTTCTCCAAATAGGACTTTCTCATATGTCTTACCCAGCTAGGCTTCCAACTATTATGGTTTCATAGTTTCTCCAATTTTTAGTCAAGTGTAAGTAGTATAGGAGTTCTTTTAAAGCGTGGTTATTTTATCATCATCCATTTTGACATATTATAAAGTAGTTAAAAATAAAACTAATTGCAAAATGTAATAAATGACGTATCTTTTATTTTTTTGTTGATAAAATAAGAAATATCATTAACTCAAATATGTAAGTTGAAGTATAATAGGAATTGCAAATTATCTATAATTCAAACATGTAAGCTTTCACTGTAAAAATATTTTTCTCATCTAATTTGCTGACTTTCCTTACTATTTGCCTAGCTTTGTATGTAATCTGCTCAAATCATTCGGAAATAAAGACATCAATAACTTGGTGAATTAGAATTTAAGGTGAAATGACATTCACTAACGATCTTCAATTTTCATCTTAATTTCCTCTATTTTGTTACATCTATTCAATTTTCAGTCCCGAGATTAATTGCATTTAATGACATTAGGTGTTCCCTTTTCGATCTTTTGTTTCTACTTGAACTTTTTTCCAAATAGGCTTTCTTATATGGCTTGAGTTATGATACACCCAGGTTTCCAACTATGTTGGTTTCATAGTTTTTAAAATTTTTAATCTAATGTAAGTAGTACGAGGTTCTTTTAAATTGTAGGTATTTTATCATCGTCCAGTTTGACATATTGTACGTAAAGTAATTAAAATTAGAACTAATTGCAAAATGTCATAGATGAACCATCTTGCATTTTTTATATAGATACGCCGGTCGGTTTTGTTGAGATTAAAAATTAAGGAATTTTAGTGGTAGTAAAGATTTAAGATAATCAAACCGACCGTTAGGGAGGTTTCCCTACTGTTCAAACCGACCGTTAGGGAGGTTTCCCAAGCAAAAACAAATTGTCTGTGCCAATAAACTTAGGCATAATTTTCGCTTAACAGTATTGTTTTCTCCGTCATCTCCTTCTTTCTCGTTTCTTTCTCGTTTCCTACGATTCTTTCTTCCTCAAATCTGCGTTTTCCTTAAATACAAATTCCTCAAATCTGCGTTTTCGCAAAACCCATTTTCTCATAATTCTTCCCCTTCTCTCTTCCTCTTTCTAACCCAGTAACCCTAAATATTTGTTTGCTTTGATTCTCAAATATACTCTCTGTATCTATCATTGACTGTTCCTCATGCCAAGCGCTAATCATCTTGGAATTAGAAGCCCTAGATTCATCAATCTTCAATTTCCACCAGCTTGACACCCATGGACGCGCGGATTTGCGGAGTTACCCGCTGTCTTCAAAATTAGAAGCCCTAGATTCATCAATCTTCAATTTCCACCAGCTTGACACCCATGGACGCGCGGATTTGCGGAGTTTCCCGCTGTCTTCAATCATCTTTGCTTCAAATCAGGTAATAATATTTAGCTTTTAAACCTTTCTAGCGTCTTTTTTGATTTATGAAGATTGCACATGACCTTCAAAGTTTAAATTTTGATGTAAGCTAGAATGAGTTTTTGTCATTGTCTACTTTTGTTCATATTCCTAAATATAAAAACCAATTTGAAATTGGAATTCATATTAACATTTTATTAATTATTTGAAATATTGTCTGAAATACATGCATAATGCATGCATATATGTGCTGGAGACAATAAATATTATGATTGGTTCTTAAACAAGTTTATTATTTTATCTATTCCTAATTTGAACATGAGAGTTTCTTTACTATTGTTTCATTTAGATCTTACTTTGTAGACCCAAGCCATGACGATTCACTTTCAAATATGAAGCCTTAGTTTAGCTTAATTTTTTATGAATACTTATATAAGCTGAAGTTTGCTAGACATTAGGTTTTCTTCACTTCATTTTCATTCGTACAACTAGAGACATCTGCCATATTTTTACCCTCAAAAATTGTATCGAATCATATAGCATATCCAACCTTAAACTCGATTTGTGATGCACATCTTATTCATGTTCAAATGTTGGTAATCGATTTGTAGATAAGTTGCCGATGCAAAGTTTTGTTCATATTCATTAGTGGGTGTTTTATTTTCCCTTTTAGTCACAGATTGATTACAAGATATAATTTTGTCTCCTGCATGCCAGTTACTGCTAATTTTTTCCTGAAGTGAGGGTTCATAATCACTTTTTTTTTAATATTCTTGAAAGCTTCATCTGACTCATTTGGATTTTGCTTTGTTAATTCGTTCGTTTCCCTCCATATATCAATTAGGTATTTATATTAATCGATTAATCAATTCAGTGTAGTCGGTTTATCCATGCAGTAAGGTCCACAAGTTGAATATCCTTTTGGTTGACCAATGATTCTGATTTTACATTTTGAGAGAGATTTCTAAGATATTGAGGAAGTTTCATAATATAACATGGAAGGTAATTGAATGCTGCTTCTTTATTGTTAATCAAACCGACCGTCAGAGAGGTTTGCTTACTGTGAGAGCTAAAATCAATTTCTCTGAAGGCAAATAATGATGCCCTTTCTTCGTCAATGTTTTCTCCTCCCCGATTCTTCTTCCGTATACCTTTTCTTCTCCGATTCTTCTGATCGAATAAAGCTTCGAAAACGTGTTTTGATTATTTCTCCTTCGTTTACCAACTTTTCATTATTTTGCTAAATCCGAAGATTTCCAATTGCCATCTCAATTGTCGATGATCACCTGAGTTTGCCTCCTTCCTGTTGAGTTCCTAATTCTGAACCTAAATCCTGCGTTTAGATACCCTAAATCCTGCGTTTAGATCAACAAACCCTAAATCGGAAAGCACAACCCTAACACTATGTTGCTGCCTTCATGCTATGTTGCAGCCTTCAAATCAATAAACCTTATGCAGATCCCATATCCAGGTATGGAAAAAAAATGGTTTCCATAATTTTTTCTAATTATTCAAAATCCTAAATTGAATTAGATGACAAATTTTTTTGTTTAATTTTCTCAGAGTAATACTTTATTTTGTGAGTTTAACGTATAATAATCCCACTCGCGATCAAGAGCATCCTTAACAAAACTGTAGTCGACATATTTTACTGCTGTTTTTAAATTTTTTAGCTTTATGAAAATTAATGAATATGGAAAGGGTAATTATCAGAAAGCATGTGACACACTTCCTTCAGATTTTGATGCTATTAACTGCAAATTGTGTCATTCTTCCGATGTTTAAATTTCGTCAATTCTTATATTTTTCACTTGCTAGTCTGATTAAGTGATGTTTTCCATTTCAATTAGATTATTGGGCATTTAATGAACAACTAGATGTATTCACTGAAGTGTGGTAAAACATTTTACTGTGCACTAAGCATTTCCTCTAAGGTATGCTTGCATATTCTTTGAAAAAATAATATATATTATGAATATTTAACTTATGTTTACGGATGTTAAATGTTATTTCACTGTATAACCATGTCAGCAATTGTGGAACTTGAAAAGGCTGTTAAGAAGTGAGAAGCCGTCCCATTCTTATGGAGATTATTGGTATATTTTCCTTGCTCCAACATGTATCCAAAAAAGGTATATTGGAAAATAAAAAAAGAAATATATGTTTAAAAATAAAATTGTAAATGGCTTCCTACAGGCAAAATCCTATTCCGCAGCAAAGAAGACAAAAGCTCCTGGTTAAAATTTATCAACAGTCATGAAAAATCTCAACAATTGCGGATAAATAAATAAAGCAGCACGCATATTCACTGTTTTTACATGACAGGCTAGAGCTCATGGTTCTGGATCCTAAGAAAGTAAAATTTAGTCTTTGTTGCTACTAAAAAATCTTTAATTATTTCTATTTTTACATGACAGGTTAGAGCTGGTATAATGGAAGTATATTTTCTTTCATTCAACCCTACCAGTAAAAGAACTGCCTTGACATTGGGTCTGATGGAAGCTTGTTATTTTTCCTTTCTTATTTTGAAGATTTAATCTATTATGTGTTACATCCATGGTTTTCCGTAAGATTAGTCTATGTTGGTATTAGATTTAGAACAGAAGAAAAAAAAAACGATTTTTTAGGGAAATTTGGCTTGGTACACAGTCATTGAATTTGCGTTGATTTATTGCTCATATATGATTTGCGTTCATGTACCTCTCCGAGCTGTAAAACTATTGACACCTAACCGCACTATTGGTTTATTTTCCAATTTAATTTTGTTGAAATTTGCTTATTTTTGGTTGATGTAGATTGAGAGGAATTAAAGATGTTTAAAAGTGTCGTTTATAATTCAAACAATATTTTGTTTCAGGGTCTCAAGTTTGTTTATATTTGGCCTGGAGCAGATAGGTGGAAGTACTCTGAGTTCTTGGGTGAAAGCTTTGTGCTTAGGTTTGATTGAAAAAAAGCTGTATTAATTGTCTGAAGTTCTTAATTAATTAAAATGATGATAATAAAAGAAAGATGAGATTTATTATGTGTATGTAAAAGATTCTCCAAGATTTCCTAATGAACTTTCTAAAAACTAGAGTTAAATTCATCGAGACTAGGGGCTATATTATCCTTCACAATAAAGACTGCTTTGCTTTTTCATTTGGTTTGTTTTGTTAACCGGTTATTCTCTATATTATTGCTCTTTTTTTCCTTCCTACACTGCTACTGGATCCTCACCGGATTTAGTTATGCTGGTGCTTTATCCTTAAAAAATATAAAACAACTGAAGTTGTTTGTTTTTTTTGTTTATTAGTTAAACAAAATGTCCCTTGCATTTTCAATAAAAAAATATTACGACTCTCTTCACAGTTGTCTTTGCTTTGCTTTTCTCCCTGTTTTTACAATTTCGATCACTATTTTTTCCATTGTGCCTTTGTTCTTTTGCCCTTCTATTTTCATTTTGAATTACATTTCTGTTACTTATTCACCACACTTCTGTTACTTATCTTCTGTTGGTCTGCAACAATCACTTTGAGGGAAAACACAATTTGCATTTCATTCACAAAAATAGCATTTTTATAATTGTTGATTTCATTCAAACTACATTTCTGTTCATTGCTTTTTGTTACATGCTTCACCCTTTCTCAGTTTAGTTCACGGTTTTGTTTTTTATTTCACTTATGTTCTACCCTCTGTTTTGTGCACTTTGCATTTCACTATTTACAGCACCCTTGCCTGAAACAAACTCCACCAGTATTTATTTAAGTACACTTCAATCCTTTGTTGTTATTGTTTCCTTTAATGTTCGATTACATTATGAATTTTTTATAATTGTTTCACGTGTTTGAATGCCTTGCTCAATCATCATTGCAGTGTTATAACCACCATTTCATTGTCATATTAGTAATGTTTTCAAACTATATATCAGTAAAAAAGATTAATTTTAACTTACTTTTTGCCAGCTAGGATACAAAGATTATTATTATTGAGGATCTTAGAACGAGATTATGACATGCTTAATTTATTATTTGTAGGTTGTTTTAGGAAAGTATGGCGATGTCAATGTCTTCTACATATTATCACTGAATATGCTTTATCATTTTTTTATGTCATAGATGCTTGCTTGCTACAGGACATTCAATTGAAATCGTATGAAGAAAAATGTTCTATTTCAAAAGAAGCATCTTATTACTGAGGTATTACCAAAACTGTAACGACCTGGATTTTTCAGCCGTTGAATTCTGAATATTTATTTTGGTTTAAATATTTTATTTGAATTATATATAGGAATATATATAGGAATTTATTTAATAAAACGATATTTAAACGTATAATTTATAATATAATTAAAATGAGTTCAAAATGGCACAGTAGTTTGAAAATTCGATTTCAAATTTCAAATGAATGTACAGAATTCAAAATAAATCGGATTTTAGCGAAACAAGAAATATTTGAATCTGTTTGAAAATAACTTTCCAAGAATGTGAAAAATCCAGATTTCCTAGCGGGAATAAAAAGTTATGTCCAAATCAAATTTAGAAATAGTCGCTGTGAAATCGTATTTAGGCCATAACGGTTATTTAAATATATTTAAATATCGGTCTTGAATTTGGGTAAGGTTCTTTTGAGGCGTAGTTATAATTTAATTTTTAGAATTTTACTGTAATTTTTATTTAATTAAATACGAAAATTTTTATTTGGAGTATTTTGCACCCTATGTCAATATTTTGGGGTTTCAAAATATAAGTTAAACTACCAATATTATTATATTTTTGGGATCGTGGTACCTCGCTAGACACGGCCGTAATTTTATTTCTGTCGGTAGCAATCAATAAACGAACGAAAATTTACGCGGCACAGTACCCAAAATCTAGCTTATATATGTTTTCTCACACACGCTATCACATTTCATACCTCTACATTTAATTAGCAACCATGTAGTATAATTTTATATACTATCATAAGCAATAATATATGTGATATATGATCATAGCAAAATCAAACAAATATGTTGGTTGTATGGATTGCCTTTCACTGGAAGTGTTAACAAATGAATATTTTAAATAAATACCCTTCCTGTGTAAGCTTCCAACAACTTGTTCCCCAAACCGTTCATTCACCGTGGGTACCAAACTTTCAAGACCGTGTTGTCCAAGTAATTCATCTCCGTGCCTCCCAAGTAATTAACACCGTGCAAGCCAAGTTACTTTATCCCTTTAAATACTGATGTTCTCTCCTCCTTATTTCTCGTTTACCTTAGATCCAAACGAAAACAAAATGAGAGAAAGGGAAATTTAAAACAGAAAAAAATCATATAAAATCTTATACCAAATAAAGTCTCGTTAGCTAATCCCTGTGCTACCATTCACGTTTGAACGACCTTCATTTTCTCTCAAATTTTCCGCCGATCTCGTTCTTCAAGTAATGTTTGGAGATGATTTCTAAACGATACTTGTTCTTTGAGAGGAGCACTGTATTAGGGTGATGGGTTGGTTCCGTTGTGATGAGGGGTTCGTTGGTGGTTGTTGGGTTAAGAACGACAGTATTTTGATGGAAACAGGCAACGGGTGCATGAAAGTGAGAAGGAGGACTTCGGGAAATGACGCAAGTCCCTATTGCTGGTTATCGGTTCGTGAAACTTGCGATCTGCTCCGATATTGCGAGCTGCGACTGCTGGGGACCGGAGTGTGGTTTTGGGGGAAGGAGTTGAATGGAAGTGGCGATATGCAAATTGGCAGCAAGGAAGGAGCATTAAGAACGTGGGCTAATCATGGGTATTTGAAGGAGCAGCTAAGTTTTTAACTGGGGAGGATGAAGGGTAATAGGAATATTGGGAAAGGGAAATTGTGGACATTTCAGTTTGCGGTTTGGATTTGCCGAGAATCAAAGTGGAGGAAAAACATGGAGCAGGTTCCGTGCATTTGGATGGGAAGAAAGGGTACGTGAAAAACATGGCAAATCCTGTTTTTTTGTTAATATAAAATGGTAAACTAAAAGTAGTAATTAAATTCATGATGGGTTAGTGATTAAAATGAGGTAATCAGTTCAGGGAATGGGCGTTCGGAGTGGGTAACGTTTGACATAACTCAAGTATGGGATTGACTTTTATACATGTCGAGCGGTGTACTAATTAGCTCTTCATCTTAAAGACTCGTTCAGGGAATTGAGTAGTCGAAGATGGGTAATCCAGTTGTGCATGGTGCATGAATTCAAATTGGTGTGATCATGGGGTGATGGTCTATATTGTTTAAGACTGGGAAGATAGTTTAAGTATTAGGATGGAGGAGGCTGTTCGGCACTTGAAGCTTGCGGTGAGATATAGGGAGGAGCGGCAGACAGTTCATTTTGCAAGAGGGGGAGTTACCGTGTTTGACGTTGAGATCCTATTTGCGGGGTTTGGCAACATGGGTAGTTGGTATGAATGGTGATGTGGAGCTTCAGGAAGGAACGGATTCAAACCGTGAAAAAAAAGACACAGTAATGTGGATTGAACAGAAGAAGCAACGTGGGGCAAAGCAAACACAGTCGGGTCTTGGCAAACAAAGTAACAAATGTTTTTATATTATATTGAAGAATTGTTTTAATTAAGGAATTTAATTAAAAATTCTATACTAAAACATGTATTATTTTTATGCCGTGAACAGGTGCTGTATACGGGAAAATAAAGAGGGATGTCGGGAAATAGTATCAACCTCGCTAATGATAAGTAATTAAAATTAAATTACTTATAATTAAGAGTTAAAATTTTAATTTTATTTTATTGTTATAACGGTCATACTGTTTGCATATTTTATCAGAAGTGAACCATATCGGTCGTGTTGGAATCATAACGACAAAACCAACGCTGTGAAGCTGACATGACTGATGACAAAGCTACTGGAATTCCGTAGAAAAATTAATGCGTGTTTCATTTTAAATGAAACAAACAACAAAATCGTCAACCGCAAAACAAGGTGAGTAAACTCACTAACTCTGACTCGTTTATATTTTTATAAACGAGTTTTAATTTATTTCTAGTAATTTTATACTGTGTGATAGTTGTTTGAATGAATGGTTGAGAAAATTGGTTGAATGGTTGATATGGTTATATAGTTGATCGATAATTATTTCTGTTATTAGTTAATGTTGATTAACATCTGTGGTTGCAGGAAAACAGGTTGGAGGGACCCAACTGGGTTCCTCAACATTTATATTATTGTTTACTGTGATAAATTATGTTGTGTTGAATTCCCTGACCCTAGAAATTTGGTATTTTAATACCGTAAAATATTTTCGAATAAAAAAGGGGGTTTGAAATATAAAAAGGGAAATTTAGTTCCAAAGTAGAGAATTGAATTTTTGAATGGACTTGAAGGTGGGAACTTGTTTTAATAAATAAAAACAAGAAGTTGATTTTAAACCTCTGTTATAAATTTAGTAAAATATTGTCATTGGATTAAACTGAATTTATATGGAAAAAGGGAAACTGGTTTAGAAACCAATAGTGGTAATTGGATTTGATCTTAGTGATTTTAAAGGGGATTAAATGAGATCATAAATGTTTGAAGTTAAAAGTGAGATTTTTATAAACATTTGTAAATTGAAGTTATAAATAGAATTTGGGTTTAAAGGAATATTTATAAAAACGAAACCAAATGATTGTACATGAAAGAAATATATTTAGGATTAAAGTAACTAATGGTTTAGATTAAAGATCTTGCAAAAAAATTATATATAATGGAAATTCAGATTTGAATATGAATCCAAATTGGAGTTTGAATGAGATAAGGAAATGAGGAATCAATTTAAAAGAAAACGATAAGTTTTATTTCAAAAGGTGGAATATAAAATAAATGGTGATAACGAAATGATTTGGAAAGCATGAATTCAAAAGGAAATTGGGAATTTGAATTAACGTGAAATGGTAGATAAATTCCGGAGTTCGGAATATGATCGAATATAGATTATTCGAGAGAGAGTTATTGGAATTTGATTATATCGAATTTAGGAAAGTAGTTATTTCTACTTTCCGTTTTGAATCAAATTTAATTATTTAATTAATTACTTATTAATTGAAATTAATAAGTACAAGTTATATTTTTATATACCAAATATTTGAAAACAGCGATTATAATGCTACTGCTATAATAAATGTTTTGTAAATTTATACAGCGATTATAATGCTAATGTTATAGTAAATGTTTTGTAAATTCTAAACAACAATTTTTAATGCTGCCGTTATAATGCGATCTTAACGCTATGGTTAAAATAAATGTTCTATAATTCTAGACAACGATTGTAACGTTGTTGTTAAAAAGCAATGTTTTATAAACTAAATAATTGGAAACAGCGATTATAACGCTACCGTTATAATCAGTATTTTTCTGTAAAGGAAGTGTGCTCTTAGATCGAATCCGAGAATCGTGTAAGTGATGTTTGGTTAAAGTTGAGAGCTTTGACTATTTCGAAGTTACGAATGTCGTTCAGTTAAGGTCTGAGAGGTAATTATACCCCAACTGGACTGACGTCATGATTGACGGAGAAATGGTTAAGGTTCGGTGGCAAGGATTGGTTAGTGATACCATTAGTTAACGAATGATTTATGTTTTGAGTTATAATAACGATGTTTTATAACATCGCGTTCATTTAAAGGATTTTGAAATATTTTCCCCAAATAGAAAATGAAATGAATTGGTCAAGGAGGAATTAAGGGATGGAATATGAAAATATTTTCCAATATTAATAAAGTATATTTTCTGAATATAGAAATAAGGATTCGTTAATATAGATGTTTTCTAACTGGAATAAGAAATATTTTCTTGAATAAAGGAAATAGGAATTTGGAATGATAATATAATAAGGAATTTAATTAAAAAGGGGCCCAGTGTTGTTTGATGTTTGCTTGGTAGGATTTCCAATTGGAAATACGACCGTTGATTGTATGGATGTTTTTCTTTGATAGTTAAATCACCGACTATCAAAGTTTTGATTTATTTTATACCTCCGTTATCGATATGGAGAGACCGGGATCAGATTTAATATCTGAAAACCACTCTATATTGGTATAAGAAACTTATACTGAAATAATTGAAGGCGGAGTTATGCTAGTGCTATCCTGTTTAAGGGATAGTGCCTTCGGTTTTTCCAGCCCCAGGACAACGTGAGTGGACGAATGTCTGACAGAGTATATCTAACGGATTGCGTAAGTTGATCTCTTCAAACGTACTTACGTTTGGTGGTGGAGAAATTCGTTTCTCTTAGCTTTATACTCGTGGTATTTTTGGGGAAATCAATTTGTGATTTGGCGGGTATGACGATGTGGCATTCAAAGTGAATGGTGGCCAAATGTTCTGGAAGATAATTTAAAACCTCAAGCCTCACAACCGGGAATTTGACAAAAATCGGGCAGGCAGCATGGCTATGTGGGTCGCTCCCATTAGGATGTATAATCACCTATCTAGAGAAGTTCCATTTGTTCTTTAATCTATCGATGCTGTCCCTTTCGGGAAACGGTTGCTGATCCCAACCGTTGGTGATATACATTCAATACACTCAAGCGAAATGAGTGGTCGGTCATGTGAGGGCCGGGTTGCAAGATGTTCTTGTTGAACCCAGTGTATTCTTCTCTAGAGATACATTATCGGAAGGTGGTCCCATACCTTGTCATGTTGGAAATCAAAACTCCAATAAGCGCCCTGCTGTTTTTGATTTAATATTATATATGGAACGTGAGATGCAAGCGTTCCGCTAGATTTCTATTTATTTGATTTAGACACTATTGTAATATCACTGGATTTGATATCAAAAAAAAAGGTTGTCGTAAGGTAAAAACCATCCGTGTTTATGTGTGGATCGGTCTTACGATTATCATTTCTTTCGAAAGGATTTTAAAGTTAAACAAATGGTTGGAGTTTACTCACACCAGTCCCATGACTGACCCAGAGTTTATTTTGTTGTTTTCCCTAAACTCTTGGGTGCCCAAATTTGTACGGGCAGTCAAGTAGTCGGGATTTTCCAGATTCACTTGGAAGAGTTGGAAGCAAGAGGCTTCACCATTTAGCTATAGACTATCATATTTTCCGCTGTGTATATCTGGAAACAGGCGTTTATAACTGTTCCAGAAATTGTTGATGTACTCTGATAATGGTATGTATATGCAAACCAGATTTATATTTCAAAAAGTTTATGTTATCTAATATATTTTATTCGTTCCGCTTTGAGTTTGTGATCTTCGTTTTCTTCTATTTTAATATTTCTTTCTTTCTATTTCTCATCCTCTAACTTCTTTCTAATAATGATTCGTATTTCTGTGCAATTTGAGTTGGAAGTGTGGAGTTATTAGTCGACTCAAAGGGTACGGATTTGCGGGTCGTTTCAGTTGGTATCAGAGCTGAAGGTTAAGTAATTACCTTGGCTTTGTGGCGTAACTCAATAGAGATGGGATTAGTAAAACCCTAGATTGAGTTTGATTGTATATATATGAGCGCGTATTTGTAAATTTGATATGAAATTGTTTTATATGGTGTTGGCTAGTTTGTTGAGTGCTTTATGAATTCTGGTCGATACAGAATGTACAACTGTATCGATAGGTATTTCTAAACTCTCGAACAAAGCAATTCGATACAGTATTGTTTTAAATTGGGTAAATGAAGTAATTTTGGCCAAAAATTATTTTAAAATAAAAGGAATTACTTCTGAAATATTATACTATATAGATGAGTTGATTGCTATCACAATCAAACGGAATTACTATATAGTGGACATTTTTTCACGTTTGCTTCGAGCTTGGAAATGGTGATGATTTAAGAGAGCATAAGGGTTTGCTTTTCTGCAAGTATGAGTGTGTGCATATTACTATAATAAGTGTAGTATATCAGTAGAATTTGTCGTATATTCTGTTTATGGGCTTTGAGTTCAACATTTATCAAGTCTGGTTACTTTTTATTCAACGCTTGTCATTCATCCAAGATATTGCTTGGAAGTAACTAATATATTCTTTTTTTTGAACTTTTACTGCAATATATCAGCCTCTGGTGATTTTTTTTTGTAGTGTTTAATTTATCCCATGTATTGCAAATAGTTATTCCACTAAAAGAGTTGTCGTAGGCATCCTAATGAATTTTGAATCAAGATGCAAATGTTACCAATACAGTAATATTGATGGTGAGAAGAAAAAAGGCAACTGAAATAGTAATATTGACCAGTACTTGTCCCTTTCCTTGTCAATGTTAATGCTAGTTTTTAAGATGTCCTAAACAGTAAGGGAGGCGGACAGTACATGAATTACAATACAGATAATTCTCTTAAATCTAAGAAAACAATCGACTGGAAATGCAGTTGCTGGTGTTTTCTTTTTGTGCAGATAATTCTATGCAGATTATGAGCTCCATGAATCTACTTAATAATCAGTTCAGTATATGAATTTGCAATTAATTTTGATTAGTTAGAACTCTGTTTTCCACAGAGTTTGTATGTACCGAGAAGTGTTTCTGTAACTATGTATTTAATAAACTACTTTGTCTAGTTTTTATAAGTTTTTTTATTAATAGTGAGACTGGTGTAGATTGTTATAGATAAAAGCTTCTTGAAGAAACTTAGAAGTTAAAAGGTTACATATGTAATTTGAAACTTAAAGTACCCTGTAAATTGAATCTTCATTTTTCTCTTAAAGTATCATGTAAATTTGTTAATGAAATCTGACTTGAAATATATTTTAACAAATAATTGTATATTTCATATTAAACATCTTAACTGTCGGTTTTTCCCATCGTTGTACGGTAATACTTGTTAAATCAGATAATAAAAGATGAAAACATGAGACAATTTGATGAGATTGAATTATGAAACCAATAACTATCAAGTAAACATTGATACAAAAACGTTGCTAAATTGAAACAAGACATTATATTAATGCATAAATTAATGGTATGCTCCTATATAAAAAGGTATTCCTAAATTGCTAGCTTTGATTTTTCATCATCTAACGTTTACATTTTGGACCTTTATATATCTTTATAAATTACTAACCTCATCACCGTTCCAACAGTATATTAGTGGGATAATATATATTCAAGTTTTAGCATGTATTATTTACCGAATCATTTGTAATATAGTATGTTTTCGTCTCCTTTTCAATTTTGACAATTTTCTGCTCCCATCCAAATTAACGTGAATACTTATGCTTTGATTGGTTGAAGTTCTTTCAATTGAGTTATATGAAAAATATTTTCTTACGTGCGATTTGCTTTTTCCTCTGGTGGTCTCTACTATACAGCTGCAAAAGCTGAAGAGAAGACTGAGCAATAGAAAAAAGTAAAGAGATAAGTTTTGGTTTATTCTTTGATTAGTTACATCTTTCATATCTAACATTAAAGTTTGGTCTCCAAGTATTTTCTTTCTTCCATTACAGGGTTTTCATTCCAAAAGGTGTGTTGAAATCTCAAATTAATCATAAAACTATATTCTCACCTTATCCAAGTCATGTATTTGATTGTCAGATAACATTTCGGTATGTGTTTTCAGGTTATGTTCAAGCACCCAAAGAATGAGATTTGTTCTATTTCATAATTTGTATGTAGCTGCTTGAACCATTGTATCCTTTTTGGTAAACACATATTTTAGTGGTTCAGCTGAGTTGATTGCATGTTCTTCAAATTTTGTTTTTAAGTCTTAGTTCAAGCATTTAGGAAGTTGAATGTAATTTTGTGATTGTTGGAAGGAAACTAGAGATCCGAGACACTGTTGAATTGTAATGTTGATTTGATTTTTTTTCTTAGCTTCAGATGGTGCTTTGTTTTCCCCCCTGAGTTGAATAAATAATTTATTGCCTTTTGGATCCACTTTCAAGTATTAAAGAGCCAGCCTAAATTGCTTGGAGTACAAGAGTTGGCTCTACTTTAAAAACGTATGACAATTTTTAAATGTTCCTGAAATAGCTAGCCATTAAACATCAAATCCGTGAGTACCATACAATACTTTGTAATGGGTGACAATGTAACTGTAATCCATTCCATCTAATCATTTGTAATGTACTGATATATGATGAAATATATGGTCAAACTGTAATAAAAGCGAATAAAACCATGCTTAGAAAGAGTTCATTACAACCTTGCTTCAATGGTACTTTTTCAATCTATATTTTTTAGCTCACAAAGAAGAACACAACCAACCAGCCTTATCAATAGCAACTATGCGGACAATTAATACATATTTTTGTCAACTCAAATGTTCTGAAAAGCTATGCTACCGTTATTAATGCCCAAGATTTTATTTTTAATTCATATTGACCACAAATACAATAACTAAGGAGGTTTGTGATGTTTCTCTTCCAAATATTTAATAAAAAAATTGTATAGTTTGTGCTAATGGTTTGTCAAGATCAATGCTACAATAAAATTTTGCATATCAAGCATGTTTGGCTATTATAGGTAAACCTCTATCGTCTGGCTTGCGTTGCATTGTGTGTTGGGACCTGAGTCTTACAATAGCTTCATTTTTATTTCCAGCATTGCATTGTTTGTTTTATGTACTGGTATTCATAAGAGTAAACTCATTCCATGTTATACGGCATGGTCCCATGATTTACCTAAATTAAAAAATAAATTAATAACTGTTTTAGTTATCTCACTAGTCCCATGACTGACTCGAAGTTTATTGTTTCCCACCTAAACTTTAGGTGCCCATATTTTCCACACGAGCAGCTAGTAGTTTTGGTTTTGCAAATATTTCTTTTCGCAAGATCTTGGATTACGGCTGGAGCTATGCTATAGAATGCTTTGTATCCATGTATTTCTTTCAGCTGTGGTATTTGATGTTTTCCGCTGCACTTTATACTTATGTATTATATTTCCATTGTTCTGTAATTTATTAATCTCTGATATTTTCCGTCGTATATTATTTATTTGTACTCTGATATCTTGTACTCTGATGTAAATTATTGTAACACGAATAAAATGTTCTCTTGTTCTGTGTTCTGATACGTCGTGTTCTCAAAGTAATACATCTTCTTGTTCAGTTTAGGTCGACCGGGAAGTTCGGGCTGTCACAGTTTGGTATCAGAGCTTTGGTTTACAAAGCTCAAGAACAAGACATATTAGAACTAGACGAAAGAATTCATAAGAGATAGGATTAGTAATATCCTATAATAGTGACTCGTTAGAGATAAGGTTAGTAATACCGTAGATTGAGTTTGAAGAGTATGGTTTACAAAAACGAATTTAGTTTTGAAAATGTATATCTTATTATAAAGATGTAAGTATTTTATTTGAATTTGGACTACCGAGTATAAGAACATTTTGCATATACGCGTCATGAACCTATATTCGAAGTCACAAATATCCAGTCGCTCGGGGCTGATTCTGATGATTACTCGAGTATCATCAGTATTTATGTTCGAGTTTCGAAAGTGGGATATCTATATGATTCCAATTTACTGGTGTGAGAATCAAAAGCTTAGTTAGAGTTTAATGTTTATGATTTAGCAGTGAAAGTATGATTTTAAGTGTATAAAATTTATATATTGGGAAAGTTAATTAACCAATTGATTGTGATGTGTGCTAATTAGTTCAACTAATAAAACCAATATGGGAATGAAAGGTAAATTAAGCCAAATCAAATTTAATATAGAACTGAATTGAAAATTTAGTTCGAATTCGATATATATATGTATATATATACATATACACACACACATATATATATATATATATATATATATATATATATATATATATATATATATGCTGGACAGGTTAATTTTCAAAAAAAAATGTTAGGTAGGTTATTGCTAGAAGCTAAGAAGAGGAATAAAATTGTATGCCCGACAAATAGGTACATTTTAACTGTATTCATTGGGTATGATGATTTTATGAGCCGACTGTGTAACGTCCCAGATTTTTCAGTCATTTAAATTGAAATATTTAAATGTGTTTTATACATTATATTGATAATATAATGGATTTTATATCGAATTTATTTTTTAAATAGAGATCGAATATATATATATATATATATATATATATATAAAATATAATTAAAACGAGCTTGAAACGACGCAGCAGTTCGTAATATTGAATTTTGAACTTCAATTGAATATACGGGGTCCGATATAAGTCGGATTTCTATGAAATAAGAACCGCTTGAATCTATATGATTATATCTATCTAATGAAAGAGGAAAATCAAGATTTCATCGTATAAAATGTAAGTTATGTTCGATTCAAATTTCGAGAAAATTGCTATGGAATCGTTTGTAAACCACAATGATAATTAAATATTGGTTTGGAATTTGGACAAGATCTTTGAGGCGTGGTTATAATTTAATTTTTAGAATTTTACTATAATTTTTAATTTGGAAAAATACGCCACTTTTTATTTGGAGTATTTCACACCCTATATCAGTATTTTGGAGTTTTCCAATATAAGTTAACCTACCGATATTAATATATTTTTGGGATCGTGGGGCATTGCTCGTCACAACAGTATTTTTATTTTTGTCCATAGTCTTTCAGAAGTGAACGGAATTTTACGTAACAGATACCATATTAATCTAACCATAACAATTCAAAACGTTAAATCAATACACTAAAAAATTCTGAAATCCTACTTATCCAGATTAGACGTGCGCATGGGTACCTTACCTATGGAAGACCTATATTAGAGAAAAGTCACCATGTTGTATAGTTGAAACCACACCCTAATTAATATACACGTTTTCCCCATACCCTACCCTGTTCTATTCTCTGAATCATGCATGGGCTGGCTGTCCTCATTTCCTTCATTGGCAAGCTTCTTCTTCTATATAAACACGCCTTGGATCCCTTTTTCTTCTACAAGCAAAAATCAAAACAAAACCATTCGTATATACTCCAAACTTCAATAATTTCTTCAAATGAAGCAGCTCGAAACCAACTCTCTTGAACCCACATAAACTCCTTCGTGTCAGTAGCTTGCATTCGGTTCACGCGTTTCCTACCCCTGCCGGTGTTCGGTACAGCGTGGTGTCAGAAGGATGGAGGTGGCCGGTGTTGGATCTAGATTAACCCTAGAGGGGGGGGGGGGTGAATATGGTTTATTGAAAATTAAGCGAGATATTAAAAATATCAGATCACAGAATGCAGCAAAAAATAAATGCAGAAAGGTAAATGACACAAGATATACCCAGCTTTGGCAAAATCCTGCCTACTGCTGCATTCCTAAGGTTTCTACTAGGTAATAGAACAGATCCCGCTTACAAGACCATGTAAACTTGCGAACCCCTCGCTCCTATTCTAATCCTATGCTCAAAACCCTAGACCGATCTATATCCCCTGGATCAGATTTTCCCCTAGTTTTACAAAAGAAACTAGTAAACCACAAATTTTACAGACGAAACTAGAAAACCCCTAGTTTTTACAGACTCTAGAAAACTGTCTAATTTTATAGACGAAACTAGAAAACCGATACAACGATTACAAAAGAATAATACAATTAAAAACAAAACAAAGAAAACCCCTCTTTAAAATGTATGCTATGTTGAATTAAGGCCCGATCCATTTATCCTCTCATTTGCCCAATTGTTCATTTCCTCTGGAAAAAGAATGGCGGTTGATACTCGAATTAGGGTTTTCTGAAATCCCACAAACTCGATCGATTGAATTAAGGAAAAAGAATCTTCTTGGCTCTGTTATTTTCGTGGCTTGCTCCTTGACCGATTTAGGATTTCTGGTGATCGAAAAATCAGTGAGTATGAAATGATTTCTATGTTTATGCTTTTGAATTGTTTGCTGTGATTTTTCAATAATAAGGCCAATGATGAAATAGTGTTATTTTATAGGATTGTAACATCCTATAATTGCTCTCTGATTTCCTGTAATGGTTTGCTCTGATTTCGATTTCTTGCTTGGCTAATTTTGTTTGAATTGTTGTTGTTGATGAACATAGACACGTTCTTGGCATTCGAATGAATGATGAAGAATTTATTTGCCTCTTGATTGATTGATTCCATTATTCAATTGTGATGAAAACTGCCAAATGTATCTTGTGAAATCTAGAGATATTTAACTGCTCTCCCTTTAAAATGTTGCCAAGAAAGAAGGATTGATTTCTGGAAATACATTTCCTCTTGCCAAAAACTTTTGTCCTAAATTAAAATTGATTTCATAATATACATGTCGTGAATGTGTCCTTGAAATTGCACTGCTATTTATGTCATATATGTTTCAGGAAAAGATCTGAGCTTGCCATATACATATATTGTTGAAATCTTATATGCTTGCTTCTTGAATGGCTTTTAAAAGCTTGCCAAATTTGTATTGTGAGAACGTTGCAAACTTTACTTCTTTCCATATAACCATGCTGATTTGAATTTCACTTCACTGCTTTTTGATTGAATAATTTCTGAACAATTATCTTTGGCCATTTCCTTGTATAAACACCATGCAAATTTATGGAAAAATTAGCATTGAAAAACTTGGCAAAATTTGCTTGCACTGATTTCATTCGTAAAAACAGGAAAACCAATTTCTTGTCATTCATGTGCATGCTGAATGCATTGATTTGTTTCTTGGTAAAAACTGGAATTGCAAAAACATGCCAAACATGATTCTTGAAAACTGGAAATGCCTTTAAACTTGCTATTGAAAAATTGTAAATGAATCTTTCTTAAAAGAAATGATTATTGAAAAAGATAAAAAGAACCTTCCTTGTACTCTTGTATGCTCTTAGTAAATCTGGCATGTGTTTGAACTATTTCACCATTGTTTGCTCTTGTCCAAAAATAAATATTGTTTCCTTGTTTGAATTTCCTGATTTGGATTCCATGAATTTGTTGCTGACTTGATGCTTCATTTCATATAATATTTTCACTATGAATTTGTTGCCAAATATACATGGACACATGTATCGTGTCTGCCATGCACATACTTGTTTGCTTCACATATATTTCTTGTTGCTCCATTGATTGTGCGAGCTCTACTGCTTTGAGCTTAGCCATGTTTCACCTCATGTACATGTTGGCATCACTTCTTCACTATTGCTGTGTCGAATCTTGCATGTCCTGAAATTGTCACATATTTGCATTTGACCATTTTGAAACATGTCATGAAAAAACTTTGCACATGTACTCACTTGTGCCATTCTTTTTTTTTAACCTTTTTTTTTTGCTGTGAACATGTTTTCACTTGCATTTGCACATGCTGCCTTGCATTCAAACTGCCTCGACCACTTTGAAAAAAAACTGAAACTGCCATGTACATTTTGGTTTGTGCTCGGCCATATTCACCTATACATTTATACTTGGCTTTGTGCATGTCGACATGTTGTTGCAACTTTTGCACATATATGCTTGCATGTCGAGATGTTCTTTGATCATGCACTGAGTCGAGTTGGTCCATGTGGTTGCTCCTCAGTTGCTACACTGCATTTTGATTGGCGAAGCAGTGCACACGTGTATATTTATGCACGTGTGTATATGCAGTCCATCAGAAAAAATTTCTTGTCCCTGAAAAAATATTATATGTGTATATACATACACATGTGTGTGTATACATGTATCGTGCGCGTGCTATATTTACATATCAGATCAAGTCATGAAAGATGATAAGAAACACACCAAAATTCTGAGGCAAACAAATTTTAAAAAATAAAATAATATTTGCTAGAATATGAAATTATTTCTGTTCAAGATTACTCTGTATGTGTTTCTGTTTGTGACAGGTATGAAGACTGGACTGACTGAAAGCTATGAAGGCAGAAGATTGAAGATGAAGACAAGAACAATGTTTGAGTGTCTATATAAATATGAGTGAAAATGAATTGTATGCATATGTATTATATAGACAAAGTGTTGTAGTGAGGAGATGATGTATAAGAATGTGAGAATTGTACTAATATTTGTAATAAACAAATCTGATTGAAATAAAATATTATTTCGTTGTGTTCAAACAAATTTGTCTATTGTATATAGTTTATTTACAAGTACAAATTCATGTGAAGTGTTTAAATAGTGGAGTTATAAATAGTTATACTTTTTGAATGTTTGAATTATAATATTTATATTTAAATAAAATACTGTATGAATATATGAATGTCTGTACAGTCGTATTCTATTTATATATAAATATTATATTCCTGTCTGTAGTGTATATATAGAACAGTACAGTAACAAACACATTTAAAATAATATTTATTTGATTGTTATCATCAAACAAAAATCATATAATTGTATATACAACTACGTTATATACAACAATCTCCCCCTTTTGATGATGACAAACAAATAAAAGATTTTGAGCATAATAAATGTATTTGACAATGAATTTTGAACTCCCCCTATTTATTAGCTCCCCCTACAACATAAAAATCCCCCTATACAGTGCATGAGTTAACTGAACTGAATAATAATGAATTTTCAAAATTTAAAATATTTATAAAATATTCACTCATAAATCAAAGTCTCAACCCATTCTCCCCCTTTTGTTATCATCAAAAGGATACAGAATTTTAAAATATAGATGAAAAGTGACTAAAAATATAATTTCAGCTTAAGAGGAAGAGCGGTCATCATAAATCTCAATCAGTCAAACAAAAATCATAATATTCTGAGAACAGGTGGCATATTTCACATTGTAGAGAATGACGGATTTACGATGAATTTTATATAAAATGGAGAATTACAAAAATATGATTTCCAATTATTTTCAAAAGAATTTTTAAGAAATGAGCACAAAATAGTGATGGATTTGGACTATAATTACAATTTCAACTTAAGTGACAAAATAAAATAATCTCAAATCCCAATAGCTATCAACCAACAAATCATAATCTTATAAGATTTCAACACATTTCACAGATTAGAAAGACGGATTGATAGGCTGGTTTTTAAACATCAAGGAGAATTTCATATTAATTTTAATTTATAGCGCATTATTTCCTTTTCTTTTTATTTTATTTAAGAGCACACTGACCACGCATAACCAAAGCTTGGATTTTTAAATGAGGTCAGTCGCAGCTTAAATTATAAGTTGTCTCTTAACCATGCATGACCAAAGCTTGGATTTTTAAATGAGGTTAGAGAAACACTTATGTATTAATTATATATTTATCGTTTTCAGCTTCAAAATAAATAACTAAAACTCCTCGGTATATAAAACCAATATATGGATGATAGAGGATGAGGTAGGTACAGAAATGGATTGTGAAATAAATTTCTAAATTAATTATATTATGAAATATGATCAACTGTACTGAGATTATTGAAAATTTTCAATTGTCACTAATTCTGAAAAATAACATAGTCCCTTTTCTATCAGAAATATTTCCACTGTTTATTCAAAAAGATTTTAAAACATATTAACTCTCCATATTATTATAAAATCATAATGGATGGCAGAAGGATGATAGATAATGAAGATGGTCGTGAAATAATTGCTAATTCAAAGATATTATAATAATTGTTCAACCATCATGAAAATCTAAATAAAATCTCCTCTTGTTGTGAAATATATTGCAGTCACAATTCATCACAATTTCAAAATACAATAATAATTTTAATGAATTATAAATACAGTTCAATTTGGATATTGATTTCAATTTCTGAATGAATAATCAATAAATAATTTTAAAATTGAAAATCACTTATAAGAGGGATATGAAGATCTATACAAGACATGAGAGATTAAGAAATATATACATGATGAGAATAAACAAATCAGCACTTTTAAACTGATATCACTTGATGTCTCTATTAATGAGGATTGTAACGAGATACTGGAGACAAATAAGGATATTCTAGATAACAAAAACCATACATTAAGCCCAACCAGACAATTTACAAATCAGGCACAATAATTTCATATATCAGAGCATGGTATATATTTGATACCAAAACAAGCAGTCACCAAAAGATATTTTCAAGAACAATATCCGAGTAGCACAAAAATCATTTTCGAAGCAAGCTTGTCAAGAAGATGTTTCAAAGATATTTCAGATAGTTAAAGAATGGTTCATGATCCAAGATTAAATATATGGTTTATTTTAAATCATTTGAAGGGATATGAAAAGCTCGAGATTCAATGAATCAGTCACATCAGATTATAAATTTCAGTTTCAAGATTTGTGTGAGATTCAATAAATCAATAATTTCAAATGATTTTAAATAAACAAATATTTAAATCAAATAACCATGAAATGACAATAAGTTTCATAACCTGTATTTCAAAAGAATTTTTCACAATTTTTTCTGACAAGCACAAGAGTAATTTACATCAAGATTGAGTAATAATTCATGATCCAAAAATAATGGTTTATTCGAAATCACTTGAATAAATGTAAGTCATGAGATACAATGAATCAATCACACAAAATTAATAATTTCAGATCTGAGAGGTGTGTGAGATTCAAAATATCAAAAGTTTCAAATGATCTCAAACAAACAAATAATCTAAGCCAGATGATCAAGAATGACAGTGAATTTCAAGATGTAAATAATGTGATTCAAGACATTAAAAATTTCCAAGCCAATCTGAAAATCAATGAAATTATCACAATAGATAAATAGCAGAGTGCTATAATGAGTATAATATTTTAATCATTTCTAAAATAATTAGAAGAAACTCAAAACAGCAGATTTGTATGAAATTTCAATTGTTTTCTAGATCTTCAAAAATTTAGAATTCAAATTAACAGTGTTCAAGATATGACAAGAATACATCAACACTGTTATGAATTCAGAAATCAGAAAGATAAACTTCAAAACAATTGCAGATATTTACAAGATTAAATTTAAGATCTGGAAAAATTCAAACATCAGAGTTCTATTCAAATAAAGCGAATTTCCACAAGATCCCGAGAACTGCAATTGGAAGTTAAGAAATCCCAAGAAGTTACAATGATATGACAGTGATAAATCAAAAACAGAAAAAAAAACTGAAGGGGAAGAAGGAGGAATACACAAAAAGAAATAAATATTTACAAAGATGAGTTTAGAGATCATACCTGAAATCGATGTAAACCAGAATCTCTAACTCATCAAATCTTGGCCAAGGAACTGTAAAGAATATAGAAATATAGAACAACTTGAAATCAAACTCTTTTCAGCATAGCATTTCCTCAACCTTCTTTGATACCTAACAGTTGAGAGGATCGAGTGGTCTAACAAAATTTGTAAAACCACTCACAGTTTTGTTAACATCTTTCGGTACCCAAACTTGTTTGTATAACAATCCATTTGAATCTACCTTTGTGCCCTTAGGAACCCAAATCTTTTTAAATTTAGTCCAAGTTGTCTTATTTCTTTTTGGGATCCAAGAATGTTTAAATGGATTGATACAAAACAAATTCTCATCTTGATTATGATTTAAAAATCCTTTGAAATTATCAGAGTATAAATTTTCAAAACGATTATTTTCAAAGTAGTTTGAAGGATTTTTAAAATCACAAGAATTCACTTTTTCAGAAACACTTGTTTTTCCAAAACCAAGACCTCGTTTATGTCCAACTGAAAATTGGTTTTGTAATAGCATATTCAATGATTTTTCCCCATTAGAAAATTTATCCAAAGTAGATTCTAATCGTAGAATTTTGGATTTAAGATCTGAATTTTCTTTTATCAGATTTGAACAACGATTAATGCTGATCTTTCTCCTTTCAGTATCATTTTGTTTCAAAAACGAATTTTCATTTTCAAGTAGTTTGATCTTGGTCTTAGACTCAAAGATTTCAGATTCAAATTTAATTTGTTTTTCAAATTCAAGTTTCTTGAAATTTTCAATCTCTTTTTCAAGCTCATTTAAAATCAAATCACTTTTCAACAAGCTTTCTTTTTCAGCAATTTCATGTTTGGAATTTTTGATGGCCTTAAAATTAATAAATTCTTTTTGCAAAGAATTCTTTGAATCTTTTAGCTCAGTCTCGTTATCCTTTAAAATCATAATTTCCTCTTTAAGCCTTTGAATATTTTCATTGAGATGAACGAGGTCAGTTTTCAATTTCAAACAACTTTCACAGTCAGAATTTTCTAATTTCATGACATTTGTAAATTCTGATTCCAAATTGTTAATTTTGCTATTCAACTTGTGATTTTTGGATTTTAAATATTTGTTTTTACGTTGGAGTTTATCAATGATTTTTGTTAAATCAGTACACATATAAACCAACTCTTCATATGAAAAGCTTTCAGTCTCATTGTTTGTTGAGTTTCCATCGTCTGATCTACTTGAATTTTCATTTGTTTCTTCTCCTAAGCACAGATCTGAATCTGAGTTGACCATTTTGGATTTTGAGCTACTATTGTCAATCTTTCCGTACTTCGTATCGAGAGTATTCCATATTTCCTGCGCAGTCAAGCAATGAGAGATAAGGTTATATTGGACATCATTAATATAAGAATACAAAATGTGAATAGCACGAGAGTTATATTCAATATCATTCCTACTGACCATATCATAACCATTAATAACAGTATCGCAACATTTAATATCAACGGATTTTAAATATAATTCCATTTATAATTTCCAATTGAAAAAATCTATACCATAAAAATTAGATGGAATACGTCTGGACTGACTCTCAGAGGACTAACAACTAGGGCTCACCATAACTCTAGAGTTAACAGAATACCTGCTCTGATACCACTTGTTGGATCTAGATTAACCCTAGAGGGGGGTGAATAAGGTTTATTGAAAATTAAGCGAGATATTAAAAATATCAAATCACAGAATGCAGCAAAAAATAAATGCAGAAAGGTAAATGACACAAGATATACCCAGCTTTGGCAAAATCCTGCCTACTGCTGCATTCCTAAGGTTTCTACTAGGTAATAGAATAGATCCCGCTTACAAGACCATGTAAACTTGCGAACCCCTCGCTCCTATTCTAATCCCACACTCAAAACCCTAGACTGGTCTATATCCCTTAGATCAGATTTTTCCCCTAGTTCTACAAACGAAACTAGTAAACCCCTAGTTTTACAGACGAAACTAGAAAACCCCTAGTTTTTACAGACTCTAGAAAACTGTCTAGTTTTATAAACCAAACTAGAAAACCGATACAACGATTACAAAAGAAATAATACAATTAAAAACAAAACAAAGAAAACCCCTCTTTAAAATATATGCTATGTTGAATTAAGGCCCGGTCCATTTATCCTCTCATTTGCCCAATTGTTCATTTCCTCTGGAAAAAGAATGGCGGCTGATACTCGAATTAGGGTTTTCTGAAATCCCACAAACTCGATCGATTGAATTGAGGAAAAAGAATCTTCTTGGCTCTGTTATTCTCGTGGCTTGCTCCTTGATCGATTTAGGATTTCTGGTGATTGAAAAATCAGTGAGTATGAAATGATTTCTATGTTTATGCTTTTGAATTGTTTGCTGTGATTTTTCAATAATAAGGCCGATGATGAAAAGGTGTTCTTATATAGGATTATAACATCCTATAATTGCTCTCTGATTTCCTGTAATGGTTTGCTCTGATTTCGATTTCTTGCTTGGTTAATTTTGCTTGCGTGGTTGTTATTGATGAACATAGACACGTTCTGGGCATTTAAATGAATGATGAAGAATTTATTTGCCTCTTGATTGATTGATTCCATTATTCAATTGTGATGAAAACTGCCAAACGTATCTTGTGAAATCTAGAGATATTTAATTGTTCTCCCTTTAAAATGTTTCCAAGAAAGAAGGATTGATTTCTGGAAATACATTTCCTCTTGCCAAAAATTTTTGTCCTAAATTAAAATTGATTTCATGATATACATGTCGTGAATGTGTCCTTGAAATTACACTGCCATTTATGTCATATATGTTTTAGGAAAAGATTTGAGCTTGCCATATACATGTATTGTTGAAATCTTGTATGCTTGCTTCTTGAATGGCTTTTAAAAGCTTGCCAAATATGTATTGTGAGAACGTTGCAAATTTTACTTCTTTCCATTTAACCATGCTGATTTAAATTTCACTTCACTGATTTTTGATTGAATAATTTCTGGACAATTATCTTTGGCCATTTTCTTGTATAAACACCATGTTTCTAGAGCATGTAAATTTCTGGAAAAATTAGCATTGTAAAACTTGCCAAAATTTGCTTGCACTGATTTCATTCGTAAAAACAAGAAAACCAATTTCTTGTCATTCATGTGCATGCTGAATGCATTGATTTGTTTCTTGGTAAAAACTGGAATTGCAAAAACATGCCAAACATGATTCTTGGAAACTGGAAATGCCTTTAAACTTGCTATTGAAAAATTGGAAATAAATCTTTCTAAAAAGAAATGATTATTGAAAAGATAAAAAGAACCTTCACTATATTCTTGTATGCTCTTAGTACATCTGGCATGTGTTTGAACTATTTCACCATTGTTTGCTCTTGTCCGAAAATAAATATTGTTTCCTTGTTTGAATTTCCTAATTTGGATTCAATGAATTTGTTGTTGACTTGATGCTTCATTTCATATAATATTTCCACTGTGAATTTGTTGCCAAATATACATGGATACATGTATCGTGTCTGCCATGCATACACCTGTTTGCTTCACATATATTTCTTGTTGCTCCATTGATTGTGCGAGCTCTACTGCTTTGAGCTTAGCCATGTTTCACCTTATGTACATGTTGGCATCACTTCTTCACTATTGCTGTGTCGAATCTTGCTTGTCCTGAAATTGTCACATATTTGCATTTGACCATTTTGAAACATGTCATGAAAAAACTTTGCACATGTACTCACTTGTGCCATTTTTTTTTGTGAGCATGTTTTCACTTGCATTTGCATATGCTGCCTTGCATTCAAATAGCCTCGACCACTTTGAAAAAAAACTGAAACTACCTTGTACATTTTGGTTTGTGCTCGACCATATTCACCTGTACATTTATACTTGGCTTTGTGCATGTCGACATGTTGTTGCAACTTATGCACATATATGCTTGCATGTCGAGATGTTCTTTGATCATGCACTGAGTCGAGTTGGTCCACATGGCTGCTCCTCAGTTGTTACACTGCATTTTGATTGGCGAGGCAGTGCACACATGTATATTTATGCACGTGTGTATATGCAGTCCATCAGAAAAAATTTCTTGTCCCTGAAAAAAAATTATATGTGTATATACATACACATGTGTGTGTATACATTTATCGTGCGCATGCTATATTCACATATCAGATCAAGTCATGAAAGATGATGAGAAACACACCAAAATTCCGAGGGAAATAAATTTTAAAAAATAAAATAATATTTGCTAGAATATGAAATTATTTCTGTTCAAGATTACTATGTGTGTGTTTCTGTTTGTGACAAGTATGAAGACTAGACTGATTGAAAGCTACGAAGGCAGAAGATTGAAGATGAAGAAAAGAACAGTGTTTGAGTGTCTATATAAATATGAGTGAAAATGAATTGTATGTATATGTATTATATAGACAAAGTGTTGTAGTGAGGAGATGATGTATAAGAATGTGAGGATTGTACTAATATTTGTAATAAACAAATTTGATTGAAATAAAATATTATTTCATTGTGTTCAAACAAATTTGTCTATTGTATATAGTTTATTTACAAGTACAAATTCATGTGAAGTGCTTAAATAGTGGAGTTATAAATAGTTGTACTGTTTGAATGTTTGAATTATAATATTTATATTTAAATAAAATACTGTATGAATATATGAATGTCTGTACAGTCGTATTCTATTTATATACAAATATTATATTCCTATCTGTAATGTATATATAGAACAATACAGTAATAAACACATTTAAAATAATATTTATTTGATTGTTATCATCAAACAAAAATCATATAATTGTGTATATAACTACGTTATATACAACAGCCGGCGGTTGGAATTGTACGTTTGCACTTCTGGGTTGATGGCATAGGGACGTCAGGCGGGGCACGGTGGTCATCTCGGTGCTTTGTTCAAACTATAGGAACCACAGTTTTGGAGAAAGATGCCATCTGTGTGTGGGGGAAATACTGGTGGTGGTTTCAGTAGAAATGGCAAGTTGTTTTTCAAAACGGAAAAATGGTGGAGTGGGCAAAGCATTTCCGTGATGTGATGAACTGAAGTTGGATGGGGACTGTTGGATTTAAAGGGATGTTTGCGTGAACTTGGGAGGAAAATTTTCACTGATGTATGAAGAAAACGTGTTGTAGCCTGTAGGAACTTCTGTCGCCATTTCTTCTTTCCAGTGAAGAGTCTTGAGTGGATACTTGTAACCGAGTGGAGGAGATGACTGTTACAGCAGCAAGTCGGAGGGTTCAGGACCAGCCGAGGTGGTGCAGCTCGAGGGGGCGCGCACAAAGATAGGGCGGAGCTGTCATTAAACTCACGGTCCTCAACCTCCTGCTGGATACATTGTCTTCCGTGAGGTTGCTTACAAGGATGTGAGAGTATAAGGGAGGGAGTGTGGAGCGTGAAGGACCGGCATGGCTTTTGGTGATGTACTGTTTGAACAAAGCATGAAAGTGGTGAGTTAGATGAGAAACAGCGGCAACAATGAAAACGAAAAGAACGCGACTAAAGATAGGAGACATTAGGAAGCGCAGTGATCTGGAGAGCTTTTGAAGCTACCGATGGTTTTGAATTCAACTGGAAGTCCAAGAAGGCGGTGCAGAGAACTTCGGTGAGGCTGTGCTTAGATGGCTCGAGGAAGTAGATGTATTATTGGAGTTCAGGAGTTATGAAAGAGATTAACGCATTAAAATCAGGTGATATGGCAGACGAATAACAAACCGGGCATAAGTTTGTGGCATATAAGAAAATCCTGATACCCAGAAATGATGATGACGTGGCATGACATAAATGGTAAAAACATTTATTAAGGATTAATTAGTTATAGTTAGTTTAATTATCATGTTAAACATTGTAACTGGTACATCCGTGACCAGAATTGAGCGCGATGAGTAGTGTTGAAATCGTATCAACCAATGCTACGCGTAGGAGCTGACCTAAAGAGATATGGAGCTCATAGGGATAAATTTGAATTTAAACGTCCGTTAAAATTGGATAAACAACGCGGGAATCATGAATCACAAACAAGGTGAGTTAATTCTCACACTTTTCTGGACTGCTATGATGTGTTAAATTCATATAACCATAATTTACAGTTAGTAATATAAATTGATTGTTTGGATGCCTTGGTTGCTATTGACTATTGTTGACATATATATTAGTGTCATATAGGACGATTTATTTTCAATATTTATTTCATATGCAATTAATATTATTATGATCTGTGATGCAGGGAAGAACAGGTTGGAGGGATCCGACCAGATTCCTCAAAAATTTTGTATGTTGTTTATTTTTCCATATTATCCAAATATGAACTGTTAACCCCAAATGACATTATATCCGGATTGGATGTTGATTATTGATTTGATATTGAACGTTGAATTGAAATTCAATGTTGTATAATGTTTATAATCAATAAAAGGTATTGATTATGATATTGGCAGCAAATGATCTGAAACACAGTTTTTATGATGTTAATTCTCCATTAGGCGAATTAACGTAATTGAAGTTGTAAAATTTAATTTATAACTAAAGTGAAGTTTTAAAATTTATTTCTAGTTAAAATAGAATCTTTATAATAAGACGATATTTATAAATGGTTCTTATAAAAATAGTTATATAATATTTTGTAGCAATTTTAATAAGTTTATCAGCATAGAAGTAGAATTTAACCTACGGGTTCTTGTATTGAAATAACTGTTTTAAGTAAACAGTTAAGCCATATTATTAGATTAATTATATTAATCTAATAAGAGAAATAAGTTAAATTAGTTAATAAACAACTGATGTTAAGTTGACAAAATCAACTGTTTAATTAGAATCGATAATTAGATTAATCGGTTTTTGATTAATCTAATGAAAATGGTTTAACGAATAATTATTTTTATTTTAATAATATTTCATAAATATTAATTATCTTTTTGTTTACTGGTATGTAAAGTTTCTTATCGATCGATAAATCATTAATGAAGTATTTATCGTTTAATAATGTCGATAAGAAATTAATTGATCTTTTTTTAATGAAGTAAACTATTCCACTTCAGTTAATTAATTATGGTAATTAATAAGTAATTTACTTCTTAAGTGAAAGTAAATTAAGAGGCGATTGAGTTTAAAATGAACCGTGTTAAGAAAAATGTTATCCCAAAAGTATAAACAAGTCGCAAAGCTATGATACCATAATTGAGAAGTTCGAAAAGAGATCTATCGTAGAGATTGGATAAGGAAATCCAATTAAAATTAAGAGTTTATGGAGAGACGAGTAATGTAAGGATTTTAATAAGGATTGTTTTTACTTAATTATTTAAGTACATTAAAGTGGAGTATGACTTCAAAAAGCATACTCTAATGGATTCAATAAGAAGATTTGAATTCAAATTAAGTAAATCGAAAAGGAGATTGGTAAGGGAATTCCAAGTTTTACCTAGATTTTTAAGTTGAAGTAAAACTTAACTGAAAAATGTTAAGGCGAAGTCATACGACTAATACACCATTTGCGATTAAAGGATACTTAGTAGTTGGATTGAGTACAAGCGAAGAGATTGGAAGAAGTTTTCAAATATAAAGGATATGTAATAAAAGATTTTAATGAAATTTTTGTTTACTTAATTGTTAAAATTAGTAAATAAAGGCAGGATTGAAATTTGATTTCAAAGGAGGAAGATTAATATAGTAATGAAAAGAATTCTATTCCAAGTTTCGCAAACAAAGTTAAACTCAAGTGGTGAATTCGAAATAAGCTTTTATTCAAAGAATTAGTTTAAATGAAATGGTTTTGTTTTATTTGGAAAGGATTTGCTAAGGGTAAGAACTCAGTTGAATTCTATGTAAGGAACTTAGTAAATGGGTCTAAATTAAATCCAAATGAAAATGAATTATATTATAAAGATTTAAAGCAAAGGAATCTACATTAGTTAGTTTACGTAAATAAAAAGTAAAAGAGATTTATTTTGAGATTAAACATGCCAAAGGAAGGAAATGGTTATTAAAACCATGTTTTGAATAAGATGGTAAACTGAAATAATAGCGAGTGGGATGATAGGCTTGTTATTCAAACTTTTATTTATTCTGAGATAAGAACGTTGGCGGTCAAGGTCTGAGAGGTAATTAAAATACCCCAACTTGAACGGCTTCACTATTATCGAGGAATGATATTCGTTTGTAACGGTTAGAATTGGTTTATTATTATAAGAGATTATTGAAATGTTAAATTGCAAGATTTTAACTAGTAAGTTTAAAAGTAAATGATATATAAATTTAACATCGTACGATCAACTTTGAAGTGTAAAATTTAGTTATATCTTTGAGATAAGAATATGGTCATTTTCGCTAGGCTAAGGAAATAGAAGAGATTCGACAAATATATAGTAATGTTCTTGGAGTAAGGAAATGAAATGGAGTTTGGTAAATAAAATACGCTACTGTTTTCAATGTAACAAATAACGAGATTAAGACAAGAGAATATGAAATCGATTTCTAAGGATCAATAAAATAATTTTAATAAATAAATCAGAGCTGCCAATATACTTAACCGTACTGTGTGAATTGATAGTTAAAAACCCAACTATCAATGAATATATTATTGGACCTTTTGATGTGTTGTTTCGAAGAGTCCGGGATGGGAACTGGACCCAAAACCACTTTGATCCAACGTTACGTACGAAACTAACTGGTAGCAAATGAAGATGGAGCATTAAAGACCGTAAATCTTCATGAAACGAAGGACTACTTATAATCTCTGGGTCGCTCCCACAAAAGAGATACACTGTAGTTCTATCATGATTGGAATTTACGGATTGCAAGGACTACTTGATCTTGATCCTTGGGGTGATTCCGATAAAAGGATGCAGTAGGAAGGTGCCTTTGGTTCATCCTGTTCCTGGATGACATGTATGGATGATGTGAGATTCAAAAGTAAATGGTGGTCAGATGTTCTAAAATAAGATATAACCTCAAGCCTCACAACCGGAAAATGAAAAAAATTAGGCAGGCAACATGGCTATGTGGGTCATCCCATTAGGGTGTATTGTCACCATCTAAAGAATATTCATATTTGTTACATCTTTTCATTTCTGTATCTCCTAGGAAAACGGTAGCTGTGCAGCCGTAGGTGATAATATACTCGATACACTCAAGAGAAATGAGTGGTCGGTCATGTGTGGCCCGGTTGCAAGACGTTCTTATTGAACCCAGCGTATTCCTCTCCGGAGATACACTATTGACAGGTGGATCCATACCTTGTCATATTCGGAATCCAATCTCCAGTAAGCGTCGCGGTTTTGTTTGTATACTATATATGTAGAGCGTGAGATGCAAGTGTTCTACTAGATGATTATTTATCTGTGATTTGATAGACACTATCATAATATCAGAAAAAATATTGATTTTAAAAGTGTTTTGGGTTATAGTAAGGTAAAAACCGTCCGTGTTTATGTGTGGGCTGGTCTTACTATTATCCTTTCTTCCAAAAGGATTTTCAAAGTTAAACAGGTTGTTGTGCTATGAATTTACCACTGAAAGTATTCCAGACTGATCCGGGTGTTTTTGTTTTGCTTCAAAATGTGCTCGGGTCAAACTGAGTATATTTACAGGTTAGATTCCACTTGGATTTCAGGAGCTGGAAGCAAGAGGCTTCACCGTTAATTATTTAGAGTTTATTTCTGCTGTGTCTGATATATGATGTACTCTGATGATTGGTATGTATACAGTTTCTTTTTGTATAAAGAGATTTGATATATTATATTTTGTTCGTCCCGCTGTGAGATTCTGATGTGTTCTTCTTGTTGTTCTATTCTAAAATTTCTTTCTTTCTATTCTCACCCTCTAATTTCTTTCTATTAACGTTCCGGTATTTTCGATGCTTGAATGTCGACATGGTGTTTTTTTGTCGATTTTCGGGGTCGAAAATTCCTGTTCGTTATAGTGGTATCAGAGCTATTGGTTTAGTAATAACCTTGGCTCTGTGGCGTAACTCAATAGAGATAGGATTAGTTATATCCTAGATTGAGTTTGAGTGCACATACCAGAGAGCGTATTTGTAAATTTTATATAAAATATTTTGTATTGTGTCAGTATCTAGATCATATTAGACCGGCGACTGACACAATATTGTTTTATAAAGAGGGTAAATAAATAATTTTTCCCAAATTATATTTTTATTGATAAAAGGAAATAATTTTCTATAATATATTAATATTGGTTGTTTGATTGTTTTGCTTGATTTGATTTGAATTCAAATTGAATTATGAAATGAAATTGAATTGATTGAGAAGAAATCAATTAAGTGAATTGAATTGGATATGAAACTTAACCTGGTTAAGTGGATTTGAATAATGTAAATAAAAAAAGATTTGGAAATTGAATGGATAATAATGAAAATCAATCATATATTAGTCGATTGATATTAATGAATGTTAAACTAAAATGCATGCAGACCCATAAGCATCAATGTTGAATATAATTCAAATGATTTGGATGTTTGTTATTTGGATATGGATTGATAAAATCCAGCAAATGGGTCTATAAGGATGATTGAATGGATTGGAATTAAATTCCAGTATAGTAAATTGGGAATAACACCGTTTACGAAATAAAACATGATTATTTTACCCTGTATTTATTACTGGCATGGTAAGTTGAGATAAGTACAGATACTAGACGACAATGGAAATTGGCTTGATTATAGAGATTGAAGCACATATTAGGAGTACATCTTGGAAAACGAAGATCAATTAGTTTATTTGCATTGAAATTGGAATTGAGTTGCCCAAAAAATAGGTGAACCTTAATATATTGATTGGAGTAGTTGATTTTATACCCTGAGTTAGGTAGCCATTTGGCTTTGGTTTTCTTTTGAGAAGTTGAGGCCTAGTGTAGCAGTTGTAGTTGTACCGATCGAACCACGCAGAGGAGGTGCTGGTGAAATTTTCGGGAATTTTTTTAAAGAGTTGAATTTATTTGGCAATAATTCAAGAATAATCATTTTAAATAACTGAGTTCGAGGCATTCTTCTTACTTTGTAATTTCGGGGACGAAATTCTTTTAAGGGGGAAGAATGTAACATCCCAGATTTTTCGGTCATTTAAATGGAAATATTTAAATGTGTTTTATATATTATATTGATAATATAATGGATTTTATATCGAATTTATTTTTTAAATAGAGTTCAAATATATATATTTATAATATAATTAAAACGAGCTTGAAACGACGCAACAGTTTGTAATATTGAATTTTGAACTTCCATTGAATATACAGGGTCTGATATAAGTCGGATTTCTGTGAAATAAGAACCGTTTGAATCTATATGATTATATATTTCTAATAAAAGAGGAAAATCGAGATTTCATCATATAAAATGTAAGTTATGTTCAATTCAAAATAATTCAAATTTCCAGAAAATCGCTATGGAATCATTTGTAAACCATAACGATAATTTAATATAATTAAATATTGGTTTCGAATTTGGAATAGATCTTTGAGGCGAAGTTAGAATTTGATTGTAATTTTTAATTTGGAAAAATACGCCACTTTTTATTTGGAGTATTTTGCACCCTATATCAGCATTTTGGGGTTTTCCAATATAAGTTAACCTACCGATATTATTATATTTTTGGGATCGTGGGGCATTGCTCGTCACAACAGTATTTCTATTTTTTTCCATAGTCTTTCAGAAGTGAATGGAATTTTACGTAACAGATACCATATTAGTCTAACCATAACAATTCAAAATGTTAAATCAATACATTAAAAATGTCTGAAATCCTATTTCTCCATATTAGACGTGCGCATGGGTTACCTTACCTATGGCAGACCTACATGAGAGAAAAGTCACCATGTTGTACTGTTGAAACCACACCCTAATTAATATACACATTTTTTCCCATACCCTACCCTAACTCTCTGAATCACGCATGGGCTGGCTGTCTTCATTTCCTTCATTGGCAAGCTTCTTCTTCTATATAAACACGCCTGGGATTGCTTTTTCTTCTACAAGCAAAAATCAAAACAAAACCACTCGCATATACTCCAAATTTTAATAATTTCTGCAAATGAAGCATCTCGAAACCAACTCTCTTGAACCCACGTAAACTCCTTCACGTCAGTAGCTTGTGTTCGGTTCAAGCGTTTCCTACCCCTGCCGGTATTCGGTACAGCTTGGTGTCAGAAGGCTGGAGGTGGCCAACGGTTGGAGTTGGACGTTGGCAGTTCTGGGTTGATGGCGTAGGGACGTCAGGCGGGGCACGGTGGTCATCTCGGTGCTTTGTTCAAACTATAGGAACCACAGTTTTGGAGAAAGATGACATCTGTGAATGGAGGAAATACTGGTGGCGGTTTCAGTAAAAACGACAAGTTGTTTTTCAAAACGGAAAAATGGTGGAGTGCGCGGAGCGTTTCCGTGATGTGATGAACTGAAGTTGAATGGGGACTGTTGGATTTAAAGGGATGTTTGCATGAACTTAGGCGGAAATTTTTCACTGATGTATGAAGAAAGCGTGTTGTAGCCTGTAGGAACTTCTATCGCCATTTCTTCTTTCCAGAGAAGAGTCTTGGAGTGGATACCGGTAACCGACTGGAGGAGGTGACCGTTACAGCAGTAAGTCGGAGGGTTCAGGACCAGCCGAGGTGGTGTAGCTCGAGGGGGAGCACATAGAGACAGGGCGGAGATGTCGTTAAATCCGTTGGCCTCAACTCCTGCTAAATACATTGTCTTCCGTGAGGTTGCTTAGGGGATTTACAAGGATGTGAGAGTATAAGGGAGGGAGTGTGGAGCGTGAAGGACCGGCATGGCTTTTAGTGATGTACTGTTTGAACAAAGCATGAAAGTGGCGAGTCAGATGAGAAATAGCGACAACAATGAAAAGGAAAAGAACATGACTGGAGATGTGAGACATTAGGGAGCATAGTGATCTGGGGAGCTTTTGAAGCTACCGATGGTTTTGAATACAACTGGAAGTCCAAGAAGGCGGTGCGATGAACTTCGGTGAGGCTGTGATTAGATGGTTCGAGGAAGAAGATGTATTATTGGAGTTCAGGAGTTATGAAAGAGATTAACGCGTTAAAATCAAGTGACATGATAAACGAATAACAAACCGGGCATGAGTTTATGGCATATAAGAAAATCCTGATACCCAAAAATGATGTTGACGTGGCATGACATAAATGGTAAAAACATTTATTAAGGATTAATTAGTTATAGTTAGTTTAATTATCATGTCAAATATCATAACTGGTACATCCATGACCAGAATTGAGCGCGATGAGTAGTGTTGAAATCGTATCAACCAATGCTATGCGTAGGAGCTGATCTAAAGAGATCTGGAGTTCATGAGGATAAATGTCGAATTTAAACATCCGTTAAAATTGGATAAACAACGCGGGAACCGTGAATCACAAACAAGGTGAGTTAATTCTCACACATTTCTGGACTACTATGATGTGTTAAATTCATATAACCATAATTTACAGTTAGTAATATAAATTGATTGTTTGGATGCCTTGGTTGCTATTGACTATTGTTGAAATTTATATTAATGTCATATAGGACGATTTATTTTCAATATTCACTTCATATGCAATTCATATTATTATGATCTGTGATGCAGGGAAGAACAGTTTGAAGGGATCCGACTGAATTCCTCAAATATTTTGTATGTTGTTTATTTTTCCATATTATCCAAATATGAACCGTTAACCCCAAATGACATTATATCTGGATTGGATGTTGATTATTGATTTGATATTGAACGTTGAATTGAAATTCAACGTTGTGTGATGTTTATTAACGGTATTGAATAAGATATTGGCAACAAATGATCTGAAACACTGTTTTAAGACGTTAATTCGCCGTTAGGCGAATTGACGTAATTGAAGTCGTAAAATTTAATTTATAACTAAAAAGAAGTTTTAAAATTTATTTCTATTTAAAATAGAAGCTTTAAATAAGACGATATTAATAAGTGGTTCTTATAAAAATAGTTATATAATATTTTGTAGCAATTTTAATAAGTTTATCAGCATAGAAGTAGAATTTAACCTACGGGTTCTTGCATTGAAATAACTGTTTTAAGTAAACAGTTAAGCCATATTATTAGATTAATTATATTAATCTAATAAGAGAAACAAGTTAAATTAGTTAATAAACAACTGATGTTAAGTTGACAAAATCAACTGTTTAATTAGAATTGATAATTAGATTAATCGGTTTTTGATTAATCTAATGGAAATGGTTTAACGGATAATTATTTTTATTTTAATGATATTTCTTAAATATTAATTAACTTTTCGTTTAATGGTATTTAAAGTTGCTTATTGATCGATAAATCATTAATGAAGTATTTTGTCGTTAAATAATGTCGATAAGAAATTAGTTGATCTATTTTTAATGAAGTAAACTATTCCACTTCAGTTAATTAATTATGGTAATTAATAAGTAATTTACTTCTTAGGTGAAAGTAAATTAAGAAGTGATTGAGTTTAAAATGAACCGTGTTAAGAAAAATGTTATCCCAAAAGTATAAACAAGTTGGAAGCTATGATACCATAATTGAGAAGTTCGAAAAGAGATCTATCGTAAGAGATTGGATAAGGAAATCCAATTAAAATTAAGAGCTTATGGAGAGACGAGTAATGTATGGATTTTAATAAGGATTGTTCTTACTTAGTTATTTAAGTAAATTAAAGTGGAGTATAACTTCAAAATGGAAAGTCTAATGGATTCCATAATAAGATTTGAATTCAAATTAAGTAAATCGAAAAGGAGATTGGTAAGGGAATCCCAAGTTTTACCTAAATTTTTAAGTTGAAGTAAAACTTAACTGAAAAATGTTAAGGCGAAGTCATACGAAAACTAATACACCATTTGCGGTTAGAGGATACTTAGTAGTTGGATTGAGTACAAGCGAAGAGATTGGAAGAAGTTTTCAAATATAAAGGATATGTAATAAAAGATTTTAATGAGATTTTTGTTTACTTAATTGTTAAAATTAGTAAACAAAGGTAGGATTGAAATGTGATTTCAAAGGATGAAGATTAATATAGTAATGAAAAGAATTCTATTCCAAGTTTCGCAAACAAAGTTAAACTCAATTGGTGAATTCGAAATAAGCTTTTATTCAAAGAATTAGTTTAAATGAAATGGTTTTGTTTTATTTGAAAAGGATTTGCTAAGGGTAAGAAATCAGTTGAATTCTGTGTAAGGAACTTAGTAAATGGGTCTAAGTTAAATCCAAATGAAAATGAATTATATTATAAAGATTCAAAGCAAAAGAATCTGCGTTAGTTAGTTTACGAAAATAAAAAGTAAAAGAGATTTATTTTGAGATTAAACATGCCAAAGGAAGGAAATGGTTATTAAAATCATGTTTTGAATAAGATGGTAAACTGAAATAATAGCGAGTGGGATGATAGGCTTGTGATTCAAACTTTTATTTATTCCGAGATAAGAACGTTGGCGGTCAAGGTCTGAGAGGTAATTAAAATACCCCAACTTGAACGGCTTCACTATTATCGAGGAATGATATTCGTTTGTAACGGTTAGAATTGGTTTATTATTATAAGAGAATATTGAAATGTTAAATTGCAAGATTTCAAACTAGTAAGTTTAAAAGTAAATGATATATAAATTTAACATCATCCGATCAACTTTGAAGTGTAAAATTTAGTTATATCTTTGAAAGAATAAGGTGATTTTCGCAAGGCTAAGGAAATAGAAGAGATTCGGCAAATATATAGTAATGTTCTTGGAGTCAGGAAATGAAATGGAGTTCGGTAAATAAAATATGCTACTGTTTTCAATGTAACGAATAACGAGATTAAGATAAGAGAATATGAAATCGATTTCTAAGGATCAATAAAATAATTTTAATAAATAAATTAGAGTTTCCAATATACTTAACCGTACTGTGTGAATTAATAGTTAAAAACACGACTATCAATGAATATATTATTGGACCTTTTGATGTGTTGTTGCGAAGAGTCCGGGATGGGAACTGGACCCAAAACCACTTCGATCCAATGTTACGTACGAAACTAACTGGCAGCAAATGAAGATGGAGCATTGAAGACCGTAAATCTTCATGAAATGAAGGACTGCTTATAATCTCTGGGTCGCTCCCACAAAAGAGATACACTGTGGTTCTGTCGTGATTGGAATTTACGGATTGTAAGGACTACACGCTACTGATCCTTGGGGTGATTCCGATATAAGGATCCAGTAGGATGGTGCCTTCGGTTCATCCTGTTCCTGGATGACATGTATGGACGACGTGAGATTCAAAAGTAAATGGTGGCCAGATCTTCTTGTTGAATCTGTGATTTTTTTGTTTGATGATAACAAACATATTTTATTAATGTGTGTGAAACTGTACTGGTCACTGTCTCCACATCATACTGGAATAAAAATATTGTTGTATAATAGTGCTTATACACTGAAAGTGAATTTTTTTACACAAGTATCTATTATTCAAAAATATGTATATTTTTATTTCATAAATCAAAATAGTACAAGCTTTCATACACTTCTCTAAACTCTCATTACACAAGTTTTCAATACAAACGTTTTTCACTGCATATATATATATATATATATATATATATATATATATATCACATACACATCTCCTCTCACACTCGATTACATATCTCTACACACTCTTGCTATCCCAGCACTATGCTTTGCTCCTATTGCATCATCCTTAAACCTATCACAGAAAAGAAATACAAATTGTAGACTGGAACTAAAAATAAACACTGAACAAATAAAATTTTATTTTATAATTTTTTATTTGCCTCAGATTCTCTGTGTGTTTTTCTCATCATCTTTCTGACTTGATCAACCTTGACATAACCATATTGGTTTGCTGATCAGAACCAGCATCAAACTCAGCTTATTCTGACCTGCCCCAACAAAGTACAGTCAGTCTGTTGATGTTTATTACAGTGTCACATATATATATACAAGACATGTCAAAAATCAAAAGAGAAATGGAAGTGCAAAATTTCAGATCATCAAACTCAAGCTGGAAATCATGATAGATCAACAGTGCAGCATATACAATACAAGGCAGTTACTTGGTGCAGTTTATACACATAAATGAATGGAAGATGTGTACATGATGGAGCAGTGTGAAGAGTGTACATGATGGCATATAAATGAATGGCAGATGTGTACAAGGAAACTAGCATACATGAAGCATGACAAGTCAGCATGGCATATGGCCAAAGGATACATGGAACAACATACTCAAGTTCAGACTTTCAAGTGTGACAATGGAACATGCATGGTGCACAACAAATCTGAAACAACACATCATCAAGTGATCAACCCACTACAGCAAGGAAGTGCAAGTGCAAGGAAGTATAAGACAATGATAAAGGCAAATGGATGATCAAGTAATCAACTGTGTACACATACACAAAACTGAGTGTAACGTGCAAGCAAAAAGTGATGGACATGGCAACAGCATCTTGAGTGAACACACAAGGGTAAAACATAGAGGGTGATTCAACATGGAACGGGAAACAACAGTGTCAAGGCAGTGACAACTTTCTCCAAAATGATCATGCACAGTTTCATGCAGAACAAAGCCAAGGCTAGGTAGTAATGCACAACAAACAAACATGGTAAAACATGCAAACAACATCATGGATCATGGTTATATGAAGTGTACAAGTTACAAGTTAGAGAAGTTCTCAAAGAAAAATGGCTGGGCCTCATCATGAAAATGGCATGTAAATGTACTCATCATAAGTCAGGGGTTAAATGCAGAGATTTCTCTTCATTGTGCAACAGAATCCAAATCATGCAGCTTAAACAGAACTGTGGAACATGTATGGTACAAAATAAGTGACAAGTTAATTTGTATTCACATTGCAAATTCATGTGACAAATGAATCTCAAGTCAAAGATAAAAAATAAAAATAAAAATAATGCAGTTGTGGATTCGAATTCCTCCTTTCCTGATTTTACACTATCAGTTATGGAAATAAAACATGGAATAAATTTGTGTTCATACTATAAGATAGAGTGACTGATCAATTTTCTGGAATGTGATTAATGCTGCAAAAATTTGATTTTTCTTTTCTCCAATTTTTTTCAATCAGATATGGTATGATGACAAGGAATATTAATCTCAGCAAGCCAATTTTCTATCAACAAATGGTAACAAAATCTATTGTGATAATAAAGAAAGAAAATCATCTATCCAGATTTAGTGCAAACTTGTCAATATTAAAATTGATTAAATTTGTGTTGCGGAAATCAAATAAATTCCTTTCAAAATGTTTCACAATTTGGAAAAATCGAAATCTGAGGAAATTGCAAATTCGAAATCATTCCAAATATCAGTCAATCAAAATCGGGCAAGTCTTGATATGAAATCAGAGGACTAGGGTTTCAAAACCCCTATATAAGCACACTATTTCCTCATCGGCATAAGCATCCAACTCATTCGAAATCAACTAAAACCCTATAGTTAAATCAGAGAGCTTACAGTGTTGGATCGGAGCAGAGAGACATTCAGAGTCAAGCTAGAAAGAATCGCAAATCATCTGGAACAAAATCAAAGCCATCAAAACCTCAAACTGAAGAAACCCTAGCTGCCATGTTTATTTGCTTGAAGAAATAAAAGAAAAAGGAACAACCGATTTCTAATTGGAGATACAAAGGGGGTGTTTACATTTAAGGGCCTTTTGTTTTAATTTTTATTGTACTTTGTTTATTTCTATTTGAAAAACAATCTGTGGTTTACTAGTTACGTCCGTAAAACTAGGGTTTACAGATTACGGTTTTGTGATCTGGGAAAATCTGGTCTAGAGATTTTAGATCAGTCTAAGACTTCGAGTGTAGGTTTAAATCACTAGCAGGTGCTGCAAGTTTGCAAAAATCTTTAGGCGGTAGCAGGGTTTGCATGTTTATTAAGTGTTTGTAAGCGGGAGGCTGTTTTAAATCCTAGTAGATATCTTAGTAATGCACCAGTTTGTCGAAGCCGAGTAATTTCTGTGTGTTTTATTTTACTGCATTCCTTATTATTCTTTGATTGTTCTAAATATTTGATTACCCTATTCACCCCCTCTAGGGTTAATCTTGATCCTACAATTGGTCTCAGACCCAGTGTTTATTTAACTCTAGAGTCATGACATCAATGAATTTTGCTTTTTCTGAGGGACAATTTATTGCTAGACCACCCATGTTTAATGGTAGTGATTACGCGTATTGGAAATCTAGAATGAAAATCTATCTTATGTCTGTTGATTATGATGTCTTGGATATCATTGAAACTGGTTATAAACCACCTATTGTAGTTGTTAACGAAATTGAAATGCTTAAACCAAAAGATAGGTGGGATGCAAATGATAAGAAAGTGTACTCTATTGATTCTTAAGCCATGAATGCTTTGATCTGTGCTTTAGATAAAACCGAATATAACATAATTTCTCATTGTAAAACAACTAAGGAAATCTGGCATACTCTGGAGGTCACTCACGAAGGAACGTCTCAAGTGAAAGAATCTCGTCTTTCTTTATTCAGTAATCAGTATGAAAATTTCACTATGCAGAAGGATGAGAGTATCAAGGACATGTATAGACGTTTCTCTGTGCTAGTTTACAATGCCAGAGCTCTTGGAAAAGTTTTTACTGAAGTTGAACTTGTGAGGAAGATTCTACGTGTTCTGCCAATGAACTTCGAAGCAACAGTCACAGCCATTCAAGAATCAAAGGATCTGAGTAAGCTGATCATGGAGGAGCTTGTTGGAAATCTAATGACGTATGAAATGGAGCTAAAATCATGAGAAGATCGCAACAACTCTGATCTGAAGAAGAAGTCAATTGCTTTGTCCAATACTGTCAACAGCGATGGCGAAGACCCCATCGAATAGCTTGCAATGGTCGTCAGACAAATCGCAAAGTGGAGCAAATTCAAACCTCGAAGAAACAAACCAAATTCCAACAAGTTGAAGAACTTTGACAATTCAAATGAGGAACCACTTTGCTATAACTGCCAGAAGCCTGGACATCTAAAAACAACCTCTCCCCTTCTTCAGCACAAAAGAAACAAGAAGAAAAAGAAAGCCCTTTCTATAACTTGGGATGACGAGGAAGGAGAAGAATACTCAGAGAGTAGCGAGGAAGAAAGTAACCTATGCTTCATGGCAAAATCAGATTCAGATGATGATAGAGAGGAATCGACTGAGGTATACAGTTATGATGATTTGTTTTTAATGTGTAAACATCTTTCTAAAATCATTGATATACTAGAAGCAAAAGTAGAAAAACTTAAAGCAAAAAATTTAGAACTATCGACTCTCAAGTCCACCATTGAAAATCTTGAAAAAGAAAATTTGACTTTGAAAGAAACCGATGAGATTAAGAGAGAGAATTTCATTAAAATATGCACTTCACTTGTGGATGAAAATAAAACACTAAGAACCAAAGTCCAGGATCTTGAAGTCACCTTAAATAAGTTTTCAATTGGACAAACATCTTTCAAAATGTTGCTAGGAAACCAATTGTTTGCTAATAACAGAAAAGGACTAGGTTTTGGCAAGGTACAAAATGATGTGACTGTGAGTGACAATGCAAAAGGTAGAAGCATTTTTTCTAAGTGTTTAAAATGTGGGGAAATTGGGCATAACCTTGAAAATTGTAAGAATTGGAATAAAATCAGGAAATTCACTAGAGTTTGGGTTCCTAAGAACTTGGCACACAATTACCATAATTTCTGGAACACAAATAAGTGGACAAAACAAATATGGATTCCAAATGATTCTTGTTTTCATCATTCTTCAGTCACTGATATTCTTGGACCAAGGAGCTTCTCTGGGTCATCCTCTTCTCTTCTTATGTAGGTATGTTGGCGGGCTAAGGAGCAACAAAAATGGTATTTGGATTCAGGTTGCTCCAGACATATGACAGGAGACAAGAGACTGTTCCTTAGCCTAGAAAAATATAAAGGTGGGAGTGTGACATTGGGCGACAACAACAAATGTAAGATTATTGGCAAAGGAAAAGTAAGTAACAACATTTTTGCCTTAGCTGATGTCTTATATGTTGATAATTTGTATCACAATCTTATTTCAATAAGCCAACTATGTGACAAAGGAATGAATGTAGTTTTTGATAGCAAGATTTGCAAGATCATTGATACATCCACTGGAAAAGTTGTTTTTACTGGCAAAAGAAAAGGAAATATTTACACACTCTCTTTTGATGATGTAACTGTTTCTAGATGTTTGGTTGCCACTGAAGAAGAGGCAGTTTTATGGCATAGAAGACTATCACATGCTAGTATGCGTCTCCTTGAAAAACTAGAAACAAATGAGCTTGCCAGAGGTTTACCTCATCAGAAATTTAAAAATAACAAAGTGTGTAAGGCTTGTTCCATGGGTAAACTTAACCGTTCATCATTCCATCCAAAAATTGTAGTTAGTAATTCACGTGTTCTTGAATTGATTCATATGGATTTGTTTGGACCAACTGATACTGCTAGCTTAAATGGTAAACGTTATTGTTATGTATTGGTTGATGATTACTCTAGATTTACATGGGTTTATTTTCTAGCCAAAAAGTCTGAAACATTTGATTGTTTTTTAAGTTTTCAAAACTTGTTCAAAATGAAAAAGGTGTTTCAATTAAAACTTTGAAAAGTGATCATGGAGGTGAATTTGAAAATTTAGATTTTGAAAAATTCTGTGAAGAAAATGGTTTTAAACATGAATTTTCCGCTCCTTGAACACCTCAACAAAATGGGGTGGTCAAAAGGAAAAATCGTACATTACAAGAGATGGCTAGATCTGTGTTATGTGAATATAAATTACCTCAAACCTTCTGGGCCGAGGCAGTTAATACTTCATGCTATGTAATGAATAGAGTCATGATTAGACCAATACTTAATAAAACGTCATATGAACTATGGTCTGACAAAAAGCCTAACATCTCATATTTTAGAGTTTTTGGATGCCTTTGTTATATTCTGAACACAGGAGATCAACTTGGAAAGTTTGAACCAAAAACAGTTGATGGGATTTTCATGAGTTATTCTTCAAGGAGCAAAGCTTACAGAATCTTCAATAAGCAATCAAGAACAATTGTGGAGACCATTAATGTGCAGTTCAATGAATCAAACTTGGAGATCGCTTCCGAAAATGATAAAGATGAAGGTGGTGTGCAAGAAGACGAAAAAGAAAGCAATGAAGTTGAGGCAAACAACAAAGAAGTCGCAGAAGCAAAGCTGAAAGGTTGAAATTTGAACCCAACCATCCTCCATATTTGGTTATTGGAAGTCCAACAGCTAGCGTTCGCACCCGTTCCTCTCTCAATAAAAATGTTTGTGCTTTCTGTATTCATAGTGCTTTCATTTCTAAAATTGAACCAAGTTCGTATGATATTGCTCTTAATGATGAATCTTGGATTTTAGCTATGCAAGAGGAACTTAACCAGTTTGAGAGGAATAAAGTCTGGAATTTGGTGCCTAGGCCAAAAGACTATCCAGTTGTTGGAACAAAATGGGTGTTTAAAAATAAACTTGACGAATCTGGAAATGTAATTAGAAACAAAGCTAGATTGGTTGCTGAGGGATACAATCAAATTGAAGGCATTGATATTGATGAAACATTTGCTCCAGTTGCTAGGTTAGAAGCATTTAGAATTTTGCTAAGTTTTGCATGTTTTAAAGGTTTTAAACTTAAGCAAATGGATGTTAAGAGTGCCTTTTTGAATGGTGAGTTTAAAGAAGAAGTTTTTGTTGAACAACCCTCTAGTTATGAGAGTCATGATTTTCCAAATCATGTGTACAAACTAGAAAAAGCATTATATGGTCTTAAGCAGGCTCCTCGAGCTTGGTATGACTGTCTCTATTCACATCTTTTGGAAAATGGTTTTGAAAAGGGATATGCTAACACTACTCTGTTTCTATTACATGATGGTAATGATTTCTTGATTGTTCAGATTTATGTTGATGATATCATTTATGGTGCTACTAATGATATTTTGTGTGAGAAATTTGAAAAAGTTATGCAGGACAAATTTGAGATGAGCTTGGTTGGAGAGCTAAAGTACTTTCTTGGATTCAAATCAAACAGAGTGACAAAGGAATTTTCATTTCTTTGACAAAGTATGTGATGGAGCTGTTGAAGAAATTTGGAGTTGAAGATGCAAAACCAATGAGAACACCAATGAGCTCAACAACTAAACTTGACAAAGATGAAAAAGGTTTCGTTGTTGATCAAAAAAAATATCGCGGTATAATCGGTTCACTTCTCTATCTCTTTGCTTCTTGACCCGATATTATGTTTTCTGTCTGTTTATGTGCTCGTTTTCAATCTAATCCAAAAGAATCTCATTTAAAAGCCACAAAACGAATTCTGAGGTATTTGTTGCATACACCAAAACTTGGCTTGTGGTATCCATCTTGTGATAATTTTGATTTAGTTGGTTTTACTGATGTTGATTATGCTGGTTCACTCACTGATAGGAAGAGCACTAGTGGAACTTGTTTCATGCTAGGACATTCTCTTGTTTCTTGGTCAAGTCGTAAACAAAACTTTGTTGCATTATCCACCACTGAAGCTGAGTATATTGCTTTAGGAAGTTGTTGTGCACATATTTTATGGATGATGCAAACTCTATCTGATTTTGGCCTATTCTATAAACAAGTTCCTTTGAAATGTGACAGTAAGAGTGCAATAGATCTATCAAATAATCTTGTACATCATTCACGCACAAAACACATTGATGTGAGACACCATTTCATTAGAGATCATATTGCTAGTGAGGTTATTGAATTTATTCCAACTGAATCTCAACTTGCGGATATTTTTACTAAACCCCTTCCTGAAGATAGATTTTGCAGATTACGATTGGATTTGGGGATTATAGAAATTAATTAATCTCTCTGCATTATTGGGTAAATTTTTTCTTAAGATGTTCTGTTATTTATTTCATTTTCTGACAAATTAATCCAATCTTCAAATCATCAAGAAAAGAACAGTTTATTTTGGACATTTATAATAAAATTGTGATTGTGTTAGATTTCAGAATATGAGATGGTTGAAAGCTTCGCTATAACCCTGATTTGATTAAATATATTTAATAATATGAGTAATTTTGGAAATTTATTTCACATCCATCTCTATCTCTATCACCCTTCTATCATCCATTATTGTTTTAAGGGGATTTTGTGTGTATATATATATAAATAATAATAAATATTTCTCTGACCTCATTTAAAAATCCAAGCTCTGGTCATGCGTGGTTATGAGATTACTTATTTAATTTCATGTTGCAACTAATCCCATTTAAAAATCCAAGCTCTGGTTATGCGTGGTTAGTGTGCTCTTGAAATATATAGTAAAAATAATAATAATAAAAATTATGTATATAGATATAATAATATATAAAATCCTCCCTGGTTTGCGGTTTCTGATTCTGTCAAATGACTTGATATCTCACTATGGTCCATATTCATTGCAAATGTCCAACCCTGTTCATCTTTTGATGATTACAAAGGGGGAGACATCTATAGATTTTATTTTGCCATTAATGCTAAGTGTTTAATTATTTTCTATTCTTTTCAAATTTTTATTTCATGTCTGCTATGTCCGTTTACAGTTATGGGGGAGCTTTGTTAATTATTTTCTATTCTTTTCAAATTTTTATTTCATGTCTGCTATGTCCGTTTACAGTTATAGGGGGAGGTTTGTTCTTAGAGGGAGAACATATATAGGGGGAGTTCATATTCAAACACTTTTTGCTGTATTCAAAATCTTTTGTAAGTTTGTCATCATCCAAAAGGGGAGATTGTTGAATCTGTGATTTTTTGTTTGATGATAACAAACATATTTTATTAATGTGTGTGAAACTGTACTGGTCACTGTCTCCACATCATACTGCAATAAAATTATTGTTGTATAATAGTGCTTATACACTAAAACTGAAAAATTTACATAAGTATCTATTATTCAAAAATATATATACTTTTATTTCATAAATCAAAACAGTACAAGCTTTCATACACATCTCTGAACTCTCATTACACAAGTTTTCAATACAAACGTTTTTTCACTGCATATATATATATATATATCTCATACACATCTCCTTTCACACTTGATTACATATCTCTACACACTCTTACTGTCCCAACACTATGCTTTGATCCTATTGCATCATCCTGAAACGTGTCACAGAAAAGAAATACACATAGTAGACTAGAACTAAAAATAGACACTGAACAAATAAAATTTAATTTTATAATTTTTTATTTGCCTCAGATTCTCTGTGTGTTTTCTCGTCATCTTTCTGGCTTAATCAACCTCGACATAACCATACTGGTTTGCTGATCAGAACCAACATCAAACTCAGCTGATTCTGACCAGCCCAAACACAGTACAATCAGCCTGCTGATGTTTATTACAGTGTCACACACACATATATATATATATATATATATATATATATGTATATATATATACAAGACAGGTCAAAAATCAAAAGAGAAATGGAAGTGCAAAATTTCAGATCAGCAAACTCAAGCTGGAACTCATGACAGATCAATAATGCAACATACACAATACAAGGCTGTTACTGGGTGCAGTGTGTACACATAAATGAATGGAAGATGTGTACATGATGGAGCAATGTGAAGAGTGTACATGATGATACATAAATGAATGGCAGATGTGTACAAGGAAACTAGCATACATGAAGCATGACGGGTCAGCATGGCATACGGCCAAAGGATACATGGAACAACATACTCAAGTTCAGACTTTCAAGTGTGACAATGGAACATGCATGGTGCACAACAAATCAGAAACAACACAGCATCAAGTGATCAAAAAACTACAGTAAGGAAGTGCAAGTGCAAGGAAGTACAAGACAATGATAAAGGCAAATGGATGATCAAGTAATCAACTGTGTACAAATACACAAAACTGAGTGTAACATGCAAGCAAAAAGTGATGGACATGACAACAGCATCTTGAGTGAACACACAAGGGTAAAACATACAGAGTGATTCAGCATGGAAAGGGAAACAACAGTGTCAAGGCAGTGGCAACTTTCTCCAAAATTATCATGCATAGTTTCATGCAGAACAAAGCCAAGGCTAGGTAGTAATGCACAACAAACAAACATGGTACAACATGCAAACAACCTCATGGATCATGGTTATATGAAGTGTACAAGTTACAAGTTAGAGCAATTCTCAAAGAAAAATGGCTGGGCCTCATCATGAAAATGGCATGTAAATGTACTCATCATAAGCCAGGTGTTAAATGCAGAGATTTCTCTTCATTGTGCAACATAATCCAAATCATGCAACTTAAACATGACTGTGGAACATGTATGGTATGAAATAAGTGACAAGTTAATTTGTATTCACACTGCAAATTCATGTGACAAGTGAATCTCAAGTCAAAGATAAAAAAAATGCAGTTGTGGATTCGAATTCCTCCTTTCCTGATTTACACTATCAGTTATGGAAATAAAACATGGAATAAATTTGTGTTCATACTATAAGATGGAGTGACTGATCAATTTCCTGGAATGTGATTAATGCTGCAAAAATTTGATTTTTCTTTTCTCTAAATTTTTTCAATCAGATATGATATGATGACAAGGAATATTAATCTCAGCAAGCCAATTTTTTTTTCAACAAATGGAAACAAAATCTATCGGGATAATGAAGAAAGAAAATCATCTGTCCAGATTTAGTGCAAACTTGTCAATTTTAAAATTGATTAAATTTGTGTTGCGGAAATCAAATAAATACCTTTCAAAATGTTTCACAATTTGGAAAAATCGAAATCTGAGGAAATTACAAATTCGAAATTATTCCAAATATCAGTTAATCAAAATCGTGCAAGTCTTGATATGAAATCAGAGGACTAGGGTTTCAAAACCCCTATATAAGAACACTATTTCCTCATCGGCATAGCATCCAACTCATATGAAATCAACTAAAACCCTACAGTTAAATCAGTGAGCTTACAGTGTTAGATTGTAGCAGAAAGAGACATTCGGAGTCAAGCTGGAAAGCATCGCAAATCATCTGGAACAAAATCAAAGCCATCAAGACCTCAAACTGAAGAAACCCTAGCCGCCATGTTTATTTGCTTGAAGAAATAAAAGAAAAAGGAACGACTGATTTCTAATTGAAGATACAAAGGGGGTGTTTCCATTTAAGGGCCTTTTGTTTTAATTTTTAATGTACTTTGTTTAGTTCTGTTTGAAAAACAATCTGTGGTTTACTAGTTACGTCCGTAAAACTAGGGTTTACAGATTACGGTTTTGTGATATGGGAAAATCTGGTCTAGGGATTTTAGATCAGTCTAAGACTTCGAGCGTAGGTTTAAATCAGTAGCAGGTGCTGCAAGTTTGCAAAAATTTTTAGGCGGTAGTAGGATTTGCAAGTTTATTGAGTGTTTGTAAGCGGGAGGCTGTTTTAAATCCTAGTAGATATCTTAGTAATGCAGCAGTAGGCACAGCTTGCCGAAGCTGGGTAATTTCTGTGTGTTTTCTTTTACTGCATTCCTTATTATTCTTTGATTGTTCTAAATATTTGATTACCCTATTCACCCCCCTCTAGGGTTAATCTTGATCCTACAATTGGTCTCAGACCCAGTGTTTATTTAACTCTAGAGTCATGACATCAATGAATTTTGCTTTTTCTGAGGGACAATCTATTGCTAGACCACCCATGTTTAATGGTAGTGATTACGCGTATTGGAAAGCTAGAATGAAAATCTATCTTATGTCTGTTGATTATGATGTCTTGGATATCATTGAAACTGGTTATAAACCACCTATTGTAGTTGTTAACGAAATTGAAATGCTTAAACCAAAAGATAGGTGGGATGCAAAAGATAAGAAAGTGTACTCTATTGATTCTTAAGCCATGAATGCTTTGATCTGTGCTTTAGATAAAACCGAATATAACATAATTTCTCATTGTAAAACAACTAAGGAAATCTGGCATACTCTGGAGGTCACTCACGAAGGAACGTCTTAAGTGAAAGAATCTCGTCTTTCTTTATTCAGTAATCAGTATGAAAATTTCACTATGCAGAAGGATGAGAGTATCAAGGACATGTATAGACGTTTCTCTGTGCTAGTTTACAATGCCAGAGCTCTTGGAAAAGTTTTTACTGAAGTTGAACTTGTGAGGAAGATTCTACGTGTTCTGCCAATGAACTTCGAAGCAACAGTCACAGCCATTCAAGAATCAAAGGATCTGAGTAAGCTGATCATGGAGGAGCTTGTTGGAAATCTAATGACATATGAAATGTAGCTAAAATCACGAGAAGATCGCAACAACTCTGATCTGAAGAAGAAGTCAATTGCTTTGTCCAATACTGTCAACAGTGATGGCGAAGACCCCATCGAACAGCTTGCAATGGCCGTCAGACAAATCATAAAGTGGAGCAAATTCAAACCTCGAAGAAACAAACCAAAATCCAATAAGCTGAAGAACTCTAACAATTCAAATGAGGAACTACTTTGCTATAACTGCCAGAAGCCTGGACATATGAAACCAAACTGTCCCCTTCTTCAACACAAAAGAAACTAGAAGAAAAAGATAGCCTTTTCTATAACTTGGGTTGAAGAGGAAGGAGAAGAAGACTCAGATAGCAACGAGGAAGAAGGTAACCTATGCTTTATGGAAAAATCAGATTTAGAAGATGATAGAGTGGAATCGACTGAGATATACTGTTATGAAGATTTGTTTTTAATGTGTAAACATCTTTCTGAAATCATCGATACACTAGAAGAAAAACTAGAGAAATTAAAGCAAAAAATTTAGAACTATCGACTCTCAAGTCTACCATTGAAAATATTGAAAAAGAAAATTTGATTTTGAAAGAAACTGATGAGATTAAGAGAGAGAATTTCATTAAAAGATGCACTTCACTTATGGATGAAAATACAGCACTAAGAACCAAAGTCCAGGATCTTGAAGTCACCTTAAATAACTTTTCAATTAGACAAACATCTTTCAAAATGCTGCTAGGAAACCAATTGTTTGCTAACAACAGATAAGGACTAGGTTTTGGCAAGGTAAAAATAATGTGACTGTGAGTGATAATGCAAAAGGTAGAAGCATTTTTTCTAAGTGTTTAAAATGTGGAGAAATGCAACCGGAAAATGACAAAAATCGGCCAGACAACATGGCTATGTGGGTCATTCCCATCAGGCTGTATTGTCACCATCTAGAGAACATTCATATTTGTTGCTTCTTTTCATTTCTGTATCTCCCGGGAAAACGGTAGCTACACAGTCGTAGGTGACAATATATTCGATTCACTCAAGAGAAATGAGTGGTCGGTCATGTGTGGCCGGGTTGCAAGACGTTCTTGTTGAACCCAGTGTATTCCTCTCTAGAGATACACTATCGGCAGGTGGATCCATACCTTGTCATAGTCGGAATCCAATCTCCAATAAGCGCCACAGTTTTGTTTGTATACTATATATGTAGAGCGTGAGATGCAAGCGTTCTACTAGATGATTATTTATTTGTGATTTGATAGACACTATCATAATATCAGAAAAGATATTGATTTTATAAGTGTTTTGGGTTATAGTAAGGTAAAAACCGTCCGCGTTTATGTGTAGGCTGGTCTTACTATTATCCTTTCTTTCAAAAAGATTTTTAAAGTTAAACAAGTTGTTATGCTATGAATTTGCCACTGAAAGTATTCCAGACTGATCCGGGTGTTTTTGCTTTGCTTCAAAATGTGCTCGGGTCAGACCGAATACATTTACAGGTTAGATTCTGCTTGGAGTTCAGGAGCTGGAAGCAGGAGGCTTCACCGTTAATTATTTAGAGTTTATTTCCGCTGTGTCTGATACATTATGTACTCTGATGATTGGTATGTATACAGTTTCTTTTTATATAAAGACATTTGATATATTATATTTTATTCGTCCCGCTGTGAGATTCTGATGTGTTCTTCTTGTTTTTCTATTCTAAAATTTCTTTCTTTCTATTCTCACCCTCTAATTTCTTTCTATTAACGTTCTGATATTTTCGATGCTTGAATGTCGATATGGTGTTTTTGTGTCGATTTTTAGGGTCAGAAATTCCTGTTCGTTACAGATTGGCAAGCCACTTGACATTTTGATTTTCTTTTTGATTGATGAGGGCCTAGAAAGGCGAGTTGTATTTGTACCAATCAACCCATACAAAGGAGGTTATGGCGAAATTTTTCAATTTTTTTTTGAATATTTAAGGTGTTAGCCAAATTTCGAGAAATTAGAAAGTTCTTAAAAACTGAAAAGTTGAATAACTTAAGCTAGAACGATGGCTGAGTTGGTTAAGTAAACGACCTTTGATTCTGTCTTCCTTTTCAGGGATGAAAAGTTTAAGTGAGGGAGATTGTAACAACCCTGAGTTTTGGAACCAATTTTAAAACTATTTTTAATTCATTTTAATGGAAATTAAATATTTTAAACAATTTATTTTGAGAATTAACAACTAAAAATTTATTTAAAACCAAGTTAGAACGTTTAAATTTAAAATTTAATTAAAACGAACTCGTAACGTCGCGGTGGTTTGAAAATTTAATTTTGAACTTTAAATGAATGTACAAAATTCAAAATAAGTCGGATTTCAGTAAAAAGAAGAACGTTAGGATCTATTTAATAATATCTTTCTAACGAATGTGAAAAATTGGGATTTCATGTTATAGATTGTAAGTTACGACCAATTCAAAATTTAAAATACTCGCTACGGAATTCATTAATATTTCAGTAATATATAGGCCTTAAAAATAACCATTTTGCAAACAACCCCCATTTTCAACTAAACTAATTTTATTGGAACAAATATAGCCGAAGTTTACCAATATATAAGTTGGATTGGATTTGAATGGAAATTATCTTCGGATATTTCGATATTGGATTCTATGATTATACAGATATCATTGAGGAATTTGGAAGATATAAATATCGTTATTCCCAATACAATAACTATTGGTTTCAGAATTTGATGTGGAATATAAGTCGATATGATTTCTATTCAGAGGCTTATATTTAATATCGAATTGGATTTTAGGTTTGTCGTGAATGGTGTCTTCAATAACACTGTTCTTGAACCCAGTTGAGAAAGAAATAAATATTTTAATTAAGATTTAAGGAAGATGTTTTAAATAACATTAGTTCTTTAACCCAGTTAACAGAGTTATGATTTGGAATTTAAGAATCTTTTAACTAAGATTTAATGGGATTTTTCCAAAGTAAAGTTTTCCAATTTAATATATTAAATTGGAATTGAATGGAATTCGATTTAGTGATAATCGAGATGGACCATCGTGGAGGAAGACTGTTACTAGTTATGGAATTAAAAAGGCTTTGCCATTATTCCGTTTATAGTATTAGTTTGACATGGAAATTTATATCGATTATATACTAGTATGATTTCCATGAAGTTCCATTTCAAATGGAAGTTGATTTTGGGTTTATCGTGAACTGTGTTTTAAATGACAAGTGTTCTTTAACCTAAGTAAAGACACGATTAATTTCCTAAAGTTGAATAATCATTAAGTAATGATTTTTGGGATTAAAACTAAGTTGGAGTTTTAAATAAATCTTTAATTAAATTTGAAATGTAAAGTGGTAATTAAATTACTGAATTCGGGAAGTGTTCGAGAATGGAGTACCACCGGTTTTACTCCATGCGATAGTTAAATCTTTAATTAGATTTGGAACGTTAAATGGTAGTTAAATTCATCGTTAGCACAATGAGTATTAGATAAGGAGTACTACCAATTTTGCTCCATGTGATGAATAGGTTGGGATAATAAAATGAATGATTACTTTGGTAAGGCTCGATAATCCCGACTTGTTTTATAAACCTTAATCTGGTTTATGTTGCGAAAGATATTATAAAATCTTTTGAAATGATTTCCAAGGAATGGATTAAACAATAAGTTTAAATGAGATAATCTCTGATAAGATTAATGGGAACATTTCCCAGTATTAATAATATTTGAATAAAAGAATATTCTGGATTGGAATGAGGTGTACGATGTGTTTTTATATCACTTGATTATAGGATACGCGAGTTATTTGGAAAGACCGGGTTAACCCGTTCTGAATAACTGATATGGCGATTAAAAGTCGTAGATTTGAAAACGGTGGTTGAAGACCAGAGATCTTCACATCATTTGGATTATTACTGATGTCTTGCTTGGGAGGCCCAAGACGTGGCTATAGGTGGTGGTCTTCCAGATGTACTTGGAGATCGAACGGATATGTGAGGGCCTCTCTTCTGTATTGGATATATGAGACGAGGAATAAGGTGCCTCCGGTTCCGTTCAGACCCAAAACGGACTTGCAAATGGATTGTATGTCTGACATTGTATTTTATGCTATATAAATTGATCTCTACTAAATATATATCTGTTTGGTGGCGGAGAATTTATTCTCTTTGCTTAACCCCCTTCTCTTAGATGTATGAGCTCAGAGATTGCATATCAGTAGAAATCGGTTGTATGGTATGAATTGACAACGTGGCATGCTGAGATACATGGGGCATAACTTTTGTTGAAAAGCAGAGCTTTGTGGATGACGATCAAAGCGTGGCTTTAATATAGGGCTAATTTGCGAGTTTCACACCCCGGTATGAATAAAAAATGGGATGAAGGACAGTAGAGAAATGGACATATGTTTCCTTTTAGCTATGAGTGTTCTCATGGTATGGAGCCCATAGATTTTACTTATGTGGTTGTTGGATGATGGAAAGCGAGGTACCTCGGATATGGCCGTACAAAGGCCCTTAATGGTCGACATACAGAACAAGACTGTGGTCCAATAGGACCCGGGGACGTATTGTTTATGGCACAACCAATCAATGACGGATGACCGGCTCTGCCTGATCCTAGGTGCATGTGTGCGTGGGTCTAGGGGCATCCCGGTAGAGATGTCTCGAATTGGATGAGGAAGATCCCTTGCCTCAGTTCATAGATGGAAACCTGGTTTCCAATACGCGACTTTCGATTTCAGTTGCAAACCTATATGGAGACATAGTAGGATGGGGTATTATGCCGTCTAAGATTGATACATTTATATTCGAAATTGATTTTTGCACTTATAATAATAATATAAGATAAAATTTCACGTTTCGAGCATATTTTGGTATTATAAGGTAAACCTCTATCCTCCGGCTTGCGTTGCATTGTATGATGGCACATGAGCCTTATAATATCTTCCTTTTTCCTTTTAACATTGCGTTGCTAGTTTTATGCACTGGTATTCATGGGAGTAATCCCGTTCCATGTTATACGGCGTGGTCCCATGATTTACCTAACTTTAAACTAAAAAATTAATAACTATTTTAGTTCTCACACCAGTCCAATGACTGAATCAGAGTTTATTGTTTCCTACCTAAACTCTGGGTTCCCATACTTTCCACACGGACAGCTAGTAGTTTTGGTTTTGTAGATATTTCTTTTCATAGGATCCTGGATTACAGTTGGAGCTATGATATGGAATGCTTTGTATCCGTGTATTTCTTTCAGCCGTGGTAGTTGATGTTTTCCACTGCACTTTATACTTATGTCTATATTTCTGCTGTTCTGTAATTTATTAATCTCTGATATTTTTCCGTTGTATATTATTTATTTGTTCTCTGATATCTTGTACTCTGATGTAAATTGTTGTGACACCAATGAAGTGTTCTCTTGTTCTGTGTTATGATGCGTCGTGTTCTCAAAGTAATACATCTTCTAGTTCAGTTTAGGTCGACCGGGAAGTTCGGATCGTCACAGTATAACTCATACGAAGTCTAATTGGCATGCCGTAAGTTGCGTTGTGTCGCATCGAAGAATACTACGCACACACAGTAGATTTGAATCATTATGAGAAGTCTATATTTTTATCTAATTTCAAACATTTTTATTTAATTTCAAATGCCTATTTGAAATTAGATAAAAACAACGTGAAACCATCGTTTGAAATGGATTGTGAGTTTAACTCACGCTTTTGATATACCATTGTACCATATAATAGTATTGACTGTTATTTACGTAATTATATGTACAATTGCTTGTTTGGATGATTTACTGCTTAATCAGTTGGTTTGTGGTTGTATATTCCCGCCCCTGGAGTGGATGTCCTTTGACACTACCTGCTTGTTAGCGGAAGATTCATCTTATACAAATTAGCTTAGTTGAATTGTATTACAAGTATATGTGATGTGATCCATGGGATAGGTTGGAGGGATCCAAAAGGATATCTCAATATGATTGTTACAGTATTTATGTTTCTATGATGTTATTTGAATCGGTTGGACGTTAAACCTGACTGTGGACCCCATTGGCTATATAACATTGTTATATGTAGAATTGTGGTGAAGTGAATATATTAATTTATATAATATATTTAGTTTGTCTGATTTCACACATTTGGTGTGTTTTGCAAAACTGGACTGAATTGGAAAATAATACGAATTGGAACAGAAATTGGGGAAATTGGAAGTGAATAGTTTTGAAATATAAAACAGTCTTTTTATTCTTTTACCTTAAAACCAAATTTTAAACTATTTTACTATATATACATTTTACCTTTTATCCTTTTTACTTAAAACCTATTTTCAAGCTATTTTACTATATATACATTTTACCCTATTTTCTTAAAACCTATTTTCAAGTTATTTTACCATATATATTTATATATTTTGGAATGAATTAAGCCCTATTTATAAGATTTAGTAATGATTTTGGATTATAACACACCTTTTATAATAAATGATTTAGAAATCATTAGTATTTCACCTTATTGAATATCTATCGATATTTAAATCTTTAAGGAATGTCTTAAAGATAATGAGAAGTAAGAAATGGTTTTAGGGTTTGTAGTGACAATGTGTTAATTACATTTGTCTTTAACCCTCTTAGATTATATCGATGAAGTAATTATAATGGAATCTTTAAAAGAACATTTAAAATTAATTATAAAAAGGAATTGTTTTGGGTTTGTTGTAAATTGTGTTTTATCAACACTTGTTTTTAAACCTTGGAATATAGCTAAACTAGAAATATATGGCTTAATGGTTTTGAATATACTTAGATCTTTAATAATGGTATTTTAAAGATTGGAATGAGTATTGAATCTTTCAGGATTAAGATATTGAAGAAGATGTTCTAACTTATAAAAGAGAAGAGGTTCTAATAAATAAAGTTTTTAACCACTTTGATTATATTTTAAAGAAAAGAAATCCTAGAAATGAATTATGGATACACTAATACTATAGGGATAAGTATATATAATAGCTTTTGAAGTATTGAAGACTATAAAGGAATATGGAAATCGTAGAACATATACATATATCCTTTTATATGTATAAAATGGAATAAATACGCTAATATATAAAGGAATATTAATCAGGTGGGAGTTGTTGATCAATAAATGAAGTCTTACTAGAAAAATAAAGTTTTATTAGATAAAAGAAGTTTTACTAATAAAAGAAGTTTTAATTAATGAAAGATTAATTAAATGGGAAAGGGATTAAAAGCCGTTTATCTGAGTTAATCGTGCTTTGACTATTTTTATCATTCTATGTGACTTGATAGCGCTTTGGATGCTTAGTCAGTCATTATGGAAATTTAGCGAGGCTGCTTTCGATATACAGTCATCACTTATTGTTTGACTTGATAGTCGATCAATCGACTATAGAACTTGACCTTAAATCTAGCGACTAGTTTTGAGGAGACTAGGATTGGTAAGTGTTCTACATATCGAAAATGTATTCAAAACTATTATACGTGTTCTATGTTTTGAAAGCGATTGTGTAGTGAAATCAATGTGGGTATTCGAGATCTGTTAAGATGCTCGAACACATGTAGTGATTTCAAAATCAGTTGAGGAATATACGTGTGATTCAGAGATCTATTATGTCGTGTGATCCCAATTAAGATTTTTTGTTCTGTTCGAGTGATGAAGACTTGTGTGAAAGATGGAGAACGAAACCTCGACATCAGATATGGATAAAGACAGAGTAGGATGCGTGATTTGGGGTTTTGCTAACCTATGGCATGATCTATTGATTCCTTATCTAGAATATTCTTAAAGATGTTGCACGGGGAGTTGGATATATTTGGTTTCACGTGATGCACATCGGTGTTTTCATGTGTGGGTCAGTCTTGCTTGCCTTAGGTATATTTTATCGAGATATATATGACACTCAGTAAGTAGTTTCTGATCCTTATGCTTGGATTTCAGATCCGGCTTGATCTGGAGAGATCTGCGTGGAAAATCCAATATGCGAATGTGCCTTAAAGATTTTGTTTGTACACTTAATAGTTGTCGAATGTAACCATTCATGCGTTGTGAATTTATCGTGATGGGGATTTCTCGCACTAGTGAACGTGTGACGAAGATTTATCTCTTACCCCTACATAAGCCTTTATGGGTTAGTTGCGAGTCGAGAGGTTAACCGTAAAATGAGGAATGGGGTTACCATTTATAGTCACCGCATGAAACATAGCGAGCCTTCGGGCCATTACATTTAGTATCAAAGCTTAGGTTTAACGAACACCTAAGCTTGTATGAGGTATAGCTCATTTGAGATAGGGTTAGTAACACCCTAAATTGAGTTTTGAGAGTATATATTATATACATATGAGCACGTACTCGTTAGTGAACAGAAAATATTTTGTATTGGGTTGTTTGATTTGTTAGGTCTGAATTCTGGATTTGAATCAATCGACCGATCGTCGTTCTGATGAAGATTCTGAAACACTCGAACAAGTCATTCGATTCGATATTGTTTTCAAATTTGATGAATGATACAAGCTTACTAAGAATATATATATATATATATTTTATATATATAAGAAAGTTTTCATAACGTAAATATATTATATGGATGAGTTGTTTGTTAGGAAATGACTATATTAAATTATTACGATTTATTGATTGATTAGTCATGGTCATATGAGTGTTGGCTCTTATTGGTTGATTTGTGATTGTGCTCGACCACTTTATGGGTATTGGCGATGTGTTTGGATAAGAGTAATCTTATCCATTTTCTTGCATGGGTTGGGTAGGTTGATAATCTGGGAACATTGGAAACGAACACCTTGTGAATAATTAAGTTTCACGATTTGTCTATGAGGCTTTCGACGACGATGTTGGGTAAGAATTTAATCTAAATGGAAGTTGTTTAAAATGAAATTAAATAAGAATTGTGTATGTGTAATTTGTAAACAAAATTTATAAACATATAATGGATTTGAGTTGAGAATTGAAGGATTTGGAATTTCGGTAAGTTTGAAATGATTTTCAAAGCTTGAAAGAAATATTGAGACTGTTCAGAAGTGTTTATGAGGATAAAATGATTTTGGAAGTGTTGATCATGCCTAAGTTGCTGAAAAATAATGTTGATGATGATCGCAACATCATCGGGATTCGTTTTTGAGTTTCTAAGTAAGAACTTGCTACCATGGATAATAGTTTGGATTAAAATGGATTTTTATTTTAAATCGACAGTGTTTGAGCATAAAATCCAGGAGTTCAATCCCGAGGTTTTCAACCAAATTATAATATGGATGCATGCAGTCTATTTATTAGAGTTGTATGATATGCATCTCGATTGATGTTATGTTTTGTAGATCTCATCTATTGATGGAATGAAATTGTAACAACCCGGAATTTTGGAACCAATTTAAAATATATTTTTAATTGATTTTAATGAAAAATATACATTTTTAATGATTTATTTTGAGAATAAACGACGTAAAATTTATTTAGAATGAAGTTTGAATGTATACATTTATAATATATATAAAATGACTCGTAATGGTGCGGTAGTTTAGAAATTTAGTTTTAAATTTTAAATGAGTGTACAATGTTCAATATATATCAGAATTGGATGAAACAAGAAATGTTAGGATCCATTTAATTATATCTTTATAAAGAATGTAAGAAATTGAGATTTCACTTTATAAATTGCAAGTTATATCCAAAATAAAATTTCAAATAGTCGTTATGGAATTTATTATTATTTTAATATTATTAAAGCCCTTAAAAATGGATATTTTGCAAACGACCTCCATTTTCGACAAAATTAATTTTGTTAGATCCGAAATGTCAAATTATTGTTAGGTTTAAAATTTCAAGTCATTTGGAATTAATATGTAAGCGTGGTAAATTTAAACACGTTTTGTAAATTCAATTATAAATTTAATAAGCTAGTTGAAAGGCCATTTTTCAAACGGTCTCCAAATTTGACAAAATTAGTTTTGTTGGAACCATATTTGAAAAACATAGCGAGATTCCAAATTTCGTAATTTTTGGAGCTAGTATGTGGCCGTGCAAAATAAATTGTGAATCGATTAATCATTTAAGCCTGAAATAGAGCTATTTGAGCAAATAGACTCGGATTTTGACGATTTTTTTGTTAGGATCGTACCGTCAAAACATAGTTGTGTGTCAATTTTCATCGCCAATGGAGTTCGTGTGTGACCGGGGCATTCATAAACGTCGAACGAAGACAGGTTAATTTAGAAAATAATAAAATAATAAGCTCTCCACTATATAACATCTTTTTCTCCCCAAACCCTCATTCTTTCCTTTTCTCCTTTCCACCGAAAATGGCAACCACCCTCTCTCTCAAACATTTTGCAAAAATGACCTCGAACACTAAATAATTTATATCTCCCAAACTATAAGGATTTAGGCGATGAAATTGAAACGGTTTGTAGATCTTGGGGAGAGCTACCCACTCCAAAATTTGGGGACCATTGGAGGTCGGAAGTTATGGCAACTGAACGAAAAATCTTCATTTCCGGTTTTAAGCTCGCTGAGACGACCCCAAACCCCGTACTGATGGTGGCAAGGGTAATCCGTGGAATATAACACAGAAACAGATGATAGCAGAACAGAATTAAATAAATACACCAGAGAATGAACAATAGAATATACTGGATAAAAGTAATCATCAGAGTTACACAGTATACATGATCATACTTAGTAAAAATACAGTTCAGCTATACATAAATGTCTACAGCGGAAATAAACAAAATATGTACAACAGGAGCTGAACAACATAAAGAGAGATAAATAATAGAATCCATCTTCAGCTCCAGCTATCCAGAAAGAACCAGCTAAACCTGAATACAAGGCTGCCCGTGTAGAAAAAGGGGCACCCGAGTTTGAAAGTGAAACAAACTACGAGTCAGTCATGGGACTGGTATGAGAAATCTACTCAACACATATATAATTTGGCTAATCACAGGACCACGCCACTTTCGTGGAACGGGTTTACTCCATTGGATTGCCAGTGCTTTAAAACAAATCGTTCTTTTAAACAACGCAATGCTTTTTATAAAAATGAAGCCATTATAAGACTCAGTTCCCATCACACAATGCAACACAAACCGGAGGATAGAGTTTTTACCTTATAACGGCCAAAATATGCTTGATACGAATAAAACAAAAGCAATTGATATTATTGCTAGTGTTTATATGTTTTGAAAACAATTTCAAATCATAACTATCAATCATAGACGACATTAATGCCCTATACCACTATGTCGCCATATATAGGTATACAATCAAACTCGCGCGATGTCGTATTTGGAAATTGGATTTCCGTCATGAACCAAGGCAAAAGATAGTCCTTACCGAATTCGAGACTGCCTAGCCCGAGTCTCAGGCAAGCGCGCAGGCAAGCCTTGGATCGTCAGGGCCGGTCCACCGATGTGGATTATTATGCCTGAACACTACGTCTCTCCGCCCTTTGGGGGTAAACGAGCCAACGAATGACTCCATCGGACCCGGATCGTCCGATCAAACCGAGGCGCCTCGCAACAGCAACAACCACACAGGTGAAAAGTATATAAATGTCAGGGCTGGTAGGTCACTGACACCACCCTAGCTAGGAAGAAACGCATGCCCTCCCTGAGGTCCTTCTCCCGTTTCTGGTTCATACCGGGGTGTGAGGCTCGCGAATTCACGTTATACACAAAGCTACGCCACGCAGGCGGTGCTTTGATCATCACCACAAGACTTTGCTTTTCAACAGAAGCCCTGATCACTGCATCTTAGCATGCCACACAGGCAATTCATGCCATGCGACTGATGTCCATCGATATACAACCTCTGAGCTCGTGCGTTTCAGAGAAGGGGGTTAAGCAAAAGAATAAATTCTCCACCGCCAAACAAATGTATATTTAATAGAGATCAATCAACACAGAATAAAATCCAATGTCAGACACACAGTCCATTTACAAGTCCGTTCTGGGTCTGAACGAAACTGGAGGCACTAAATACCTCGCAAACCCTTCGATCACCACGTACGTCTGGACGATCACCACTCATTATCCATATCTCGGGATGCCTCCCAAACAGGACCTCGGTTACCCTCCAGACGAGGTGAAGATCTCCGGTCTTCGACCATCGTCTTCATCTTCGATTTATTATCGTCGATTCAGTTATTCAAAATGGGAAAAACCCGATCTTTCTGAGCAACTCGCGTATATAATAAACAAGTGCAACACCATCATATACACGCATCATATCCATTCATTAGTCACTAACCGTCAATCAGTAAGAGAACGATTTCCCAAATATTAACCCCGAAGGCCGAAACCAACATCAGATCAACACCCAGGAAACCTTTCGACTTAGCCAACCTTCAGTTAATTTCTAAATCACATCCATATTGTTTATAATATTTTATAACGATTTATTGCTATTTTTATTTATTTTAAAATAGCCAATATATTCAAAAGGACGCTTCGGGCCATAACGCGACCGTGGCGCTGTTTTTCTTCAGATTTGATTTACACATCTCTGAAAATCTAACCGTTGGATCTTCACAAAATTTACATCATTAGAAAGGTCTTTTCAAAACGAATCCAACGGTTCCAGTTTCGGGAAAATCAGACGGTCGGATCTCCCGGTACAATCGTTTGAAGTTTCGATTTCAAAATACGAACTGCAGCGTCGTTATTCGATTGAATATAATTATATTTATATATATATATATAAAAATATAATCGATTCTGGCGCTGTTTTTCTTCAGATTTGAATTAAACATTCCAGACCATCCAACCGTTGGATTTTTACAAAGTTGGTGCCGTTGGAAAGATATTTCCAAGGCGAACCCGACGGTTGCGGTTTCGGGAAAGTCCAATGGCCGGATCTCCCGGTATAATCGTTTGAAATCATGGTTTCAAAATGCGAACTGCACGACCACGTTTCGTTTTAATTTTATTTATATTTATATATTTATATAAATATAGTTCATTCAAAAATTCCTATATCGTTTTCACTTCAAATATTTCACTAACGCCTTAAAATTTCGGAAAATTTCGCCATAACCTCCTTTGTACGGGAGGGACTGGGAAAATTCCCAAATAGCCACACAGGCGTCTCATGTCAAAAAGAAAAAGAAAAAGCCAAGCGGCTAACCAACAGGCTCATAAAATCATCACCCAAACAAAACAGTAAATGTGTACCTATTTGTCGGGCACAAAATTTTATTCCTCTTCTCTAGCCCCTTTGCTATAACCTATTCAATAAATATGCATGTACATATATACAGTTCTTATCATTTATCATTTTCTATTCAACTTCATATTTGATTCCATTTGGTTTAAAAACACCATTCATTCTACTGTTACATGTATAGGCAAAAATCATATCATTAGCTAATTAATGAATATTTCAACTCATATATATTTATTTGAACGAGTGGCTATTTTTAACACTTCACATTTCAACAATTCGTGTATATAATAAAAATGTGATTTTTATTGTAAAACAATTCATTTCAAAACACTATTATTTTATATAGTTTATATCGGGGATAAAAATAGGATTTTTATTGTAAAGCAATTTATTTTAAAACAAGGTCAATTTATATAGTTCATATAGATGATAAAAAGGTGATTTTTATTGTAAAACAATTTATTTTAAAATATGAATACCATTCAACACATGAATTTCTAATCAACGAATGAATATCGATTCAACACATGAAGGTTTTCTATAGTTTCTATATATAGATAAAAATGTGATTTTTATATTTAAAACACGAAGACCATTCAACACATGAATTTCTAATCAACGAATGAATATCGATTCAACACATGAAGGTTTTCTATTCAATGAATAAATATGGTTTCAGCAAATGAAAATAATTCAAACACATGAATATTATTCAAAATTTCGGCAGCATAACGGCAGGGTAGTTAAAACCGGGACCGTCCCTAGTACGGCTCCTCGCTCTACCTTAAAACCTCGCGGTTTTTGACAATGGGGATCATGCATCTAGTTCGCACACAGGCGGCATGTATATTTTTATTTCATTTCCACAAACTAATCCTATGTGGTTTCAACCAAATATTTCTCAACCACAAATGGGTATTTTTCAACCACAATCAATCAATATCAACCACAAACAATTCCAAACAACCATTCGCTATCAATCAATTTTCACACCAAACACAATCAATAAATATCGTCCATGGTTTGTGGACGAGGGGCGTGTATATATATATATATATATATATATATATATATAGCAATTCAATTTTATTTCAACACATATATAATTTTTACAACGCATATATAACTTATACATCGAACGTACAACTTATACAACGCTTATACAAGAGGTGTACAACGCTTATATAACTCATACATCGACTATATAATTTATACATCGTCGTTTTCCATATTGTTTGTAAATTAGAAATCTCACATTGGGTTCCACTCCACCAAAAATAGCAGAAGGCTCGGAAAAATATGCGGTCTCTTCTAGAATGTAGAAGGCGTCCACACGGTCACGATGTTTCCTGTTTCATCGAATTTCGTTAACGTATGAAAAAGATATGATTTTTAAATGATGAACGAACTTTGCGACGGTTTTATAGCGTTGAAATCACTTTAGAAATTCAAACCCGTTTACCTCGTTAAAACTTCGAAACTAGGTTTCGAATTTCCACCCAAACCGTAGCACGATGTCTCGATCAGACAGCACCACCTCGGAGTGCTTGGAGAGGTGCGCTGGCGCCTGAAGCAGGGCGGAGCTCGACGCAGCAGGGGCGGCGGAATCGAGGCGCGAACGGCGAGACTTCGTGGACCTCGTTCTCGAAGCTGGGGCAACAATAGGTGATGCGGTTTGTTTTGATTTGAAGAGGGAGAGGAGATCTTCAAAAACCCCAACTGGAGCCTGGCCTGAAGATGAACGTGGCGGCGGCAAAATGTCCGGGAAGATTCGAACTATTTCCGTCGTCGATCGTATACGAGAGAGTGAGAGCGCGGTTTTTTTAATTTAATGAATGGAATTTTTCTATTGGTCGATATATATATTTATTCAAAAATTGGGGTTTTCTTAAACGAACTCGAAATCAAACCCAACGACTATCGTCCCTAGCGTTTTACCCCCATTCCGAACACAATGGGATATGTTTCGTAGGCCCATTCGACTGTTTCAGTCAGTTTTCCTTCAAATTACAATATAAACATTTAATATTTGATTTAAACGTACATTTCAATTTGCCAGGGCCACAAACTGATTCGAAAAATTCCAGAAAAATAAATCTAGCTATGTTTTGACGATACGGTCCCAACAAAACTAGTTTCATCAAATTCTGAGACCGTTTGCAAAAAGGCCCATTTCTGGTCGATCCAATTTAACTGTAATTGACCAAAACACATTTTTCTTTGCCACGCTCACATACTAGCTTCAAAAATTATGAAATTTGAAACCTAGCAATAACTTCACATCCCGGATCCAACAAAAGTGGTTTCGTCGAATTCCGAGGTCGTATGCAAAATGGCCAATTTCACGGGCTATATAAATTCCATAGCGACCTTTCTGAAAATTCATTCGGCCATAACTTTTGCTTTCCGCTATGAAAATTCGATTTTTCAGATTCGTTAGAAAGGTATTCACTAACAGATTTAAATATTTTTTGGTTTCGCTAAAATCCGTTTTGTTTTGCACCCGGTACAGTCCGACAAAGTTTGAATTCAATTTTTGAAACTGCAGCGCCATTTCAGGCCTTGTTTATAATTAAAATTAATTATATTTGTTTTCAATTGTCGATTCAAACTCACTTTCCATTGCCATTATTTAAAATATTTATTTTAAATATTTAAAATCCATTATTTTAGCCAATTTAAAAATTTTAAATTGGTTCAGATTTTCTGGGTCATTACAATCTCCCCCACTTAAAACTTTTCGTCCCCGAAAAGGAACAAAGTCGAAAGTGGTTTGATAAATCTACAATCACACAACACAACCAACAATCAAATCGTTTTAACCTTTCAAAAATATACCGATCAACTTCTATTCTCTTTTTAAAATCATTCAGACCATAGAATTTAAAAGTTCACATCCATGGAAAGAAAATAACAACAGAGTAGAGAATCAAATGGTAATGCAAAGTAGGATAAATGTACCTTGCACCAGAGTCAATCAGAGATATCCACTCGGCATCTAGGATAAGCTTTCTGAATGCTCTCCTCAGTTTCCCAAGTACAATCTCGCGGATCTCCACTCCATTGCACTTTGACTAAGCGAACCTTCTTGTTCCTCAGCTCTTTGGTTTCTTTGCCGATAATCTTTAGCGGCTCTCTTCTCACAGCTAGTTCTGGAGTAATTTCAATATCCTGTTGAGCTGCTTCTTCCACGATCAAGTCTGGATCATGAACGTGCTTTCGAAGTTGAGATATGTGAAATACATCATGAACTCCAGGCAACCAGTCAGGCAATTTGACTTTATAAGCGAGAGTTCCGATCCGTTCCAGAATAGGAAACGGACCAATGAATTTGGGCGCCAACTTTCCTGTTTTACCGAACCGGATAACTCCTCTCATCGGCGATACTTTCAAATATACATAGTCGCCAACAGCAAATGATATATCTCTTCTTCTTCTATCGGCATAGATCTTTTATCGGCTTTGAGCGGCGAGTAATCGCTTCTTAATAAAATCGACTTTGTCGGCAGCTTCTTGAATCATGTCTGGCCCTAACACAAGTCTATTTCCAGGTTCGACCCAACAAGCAGGAGATCGGCACGGTCTACCATACAATGCTTCGAATGGTGACATTGTCAGGCTCGCCTGGTAGCTGTTGTTATATGAGAATTCAGCCAAATGCAGATGGTCTTCCCATGATCCACCGAAATCTATAACACAAGCCCGCAATAGATCTTCTAAAATACGATTCACCCTCTCAGTCTGACCGTCTGTCTGTGGATGATAAGCGGTGCTCAAGTTCAGCTTCGTCCCTAGCTCGACTTGAAATGCCTCCCAGAATTTGCTAGTAAATATTGTATCTCTATCACTGACTATACTGAGCGGCACTCCATGTAGTCTAACTATTTCCCTGAAGTATATCTACGCCAGACTCTGAGCAGTTCTGTTTGATTTGACAGGTATAAAATGGGCGGTCTTCGTGAAGCAATCTACGATCACCCAAATACTGTCATTCCCTTTTCTGGTTCTGGGCAGACCATAAATGAAATCCATAGAAATATGTTCCCACTTCCAGCCTGGAACTTCTAGCGGTTGCAACAATCCAGCCAGTTTTTGTTGGTCGCTCTTGACTAGCTGGCAAGTAGGGCATCGGCTAACGTATATTGAAACGTCTCTTTTCATAGCCTTCCACCAGAATGTTCGTTTGAGATCGTTATACATTTTGGCCACACCAGGATGGATACTCAGCTTGGACTTGTGACACTCGTCTAACACTTCCCTTTTGAGCTCAGGAATGTCAGGAACACAAATCCTTCCTTTTAACCTCAAGGTCTCGTCGTTATCCATTTGAGAACACGAGGGTTCGCCTTTCTGAATCCTTTTGATCATATCTTTAATAAAGTTATCCTCCTTCTGAAGAATAGATATTTTGTCAATCAAGGAAGTCGTGATAATAAAGCTGGCGATCATTACATTCTTTCGGCTCAGCGCATCGGCCACGACATTGGCTTTCCCTGGAGTATATATAATTTCAAAGTCATATGCTGCAAGAAACTCCAGCCAACGTTGCTGCCTCAAATTCAAGTCTTTCTGGGTGAACAGATACTTTAACGACTGGTGATCTGTAAACAGTTCAAATCTCTCACCCAGAAGATAGTGCCTCCAGATTTTCAAAGCGAATACTATCGCCAATAACTCAAGATCATGTGTGACGTAGTTCTTTTCATGTGGCTTCAACTGACGGCTAGCATAAGCAATCACTTGGCCCCTTTGCATTAACACTGCGCCAAGGCCTTCTCTAGAAGCATCAGTCCAGACTTTCAAATCCTGGTTGCCATCGATGATGGTTAACACTGGAGTAGTTGTTAATCTCAACTTTAGCTCTTCAAAAGCCTCCTCACTTTCTGGAGTCCATTTGAATTTAGAGTGCTTCTTTTTAAGCTTCGTTAAATGACCATATATCTTCGAAAAGTTTTTAACGAACTTCCGTTAATAGCTAGCCAATCCGAGAAAGCTGCGGACTTCAGTGGGGATACTGGGTTGTTTCCAGTTTTGAATAGCTGTGATTTTTCTTGGATCCACAACGATTCCTTCTTTCGATACGACGTGGCCTAGAAATTTTACTTCATCTTGCCAGAAGATACATTTGGAAAATTTGGCTTTTAATACATTCCGTCTCAGAATTTCTAGAACCTGTTCCAGATGCTTTTCATGTTCGGCCTTTGATTTAGAGAAGATTAGAATATCGTCAATGAAAACCAGAACAAATTTATTCAAAACCCCTCTGAACACTCTATTCATCAGATCGACGAAGTAAGCTGGAGCGTTACATAAGCCGAACGGCATTACTAACCACTCATAGAATAAGTCCGGACCTCTGAATGCTGTCATTGGAACACACTCTTCGACAATTCGAAGTTGATGGAAGCCTGTAGCTAGGTCCATTCGTGAAAATACTTGTGCTCCATTTAATCGATCTAACAAATCATCAATCCGCGACAATGGATATTTGTTCTTTATGGTCTGCTTGTTCAAATCACGATAATCCACACATAGACGTAGAGTACCGTCAGATTTTGGGACAAACACCACTGCTGCACCCCAATCAGAGAAACTAAGCCTGATCAGACCCTTCCACACTAGCTGTCGTGTTTGATTGTCAAGTTCTTCTTTCTCTTTCAAGGACATTCTTCGAATAGCGTGAACTACCGGCCTTGCATTCGGAATTAAAGCAATTTTGAAATCTATTTCTCTCTCTGCGGAGGTAAGCGAACAACTTCTTCGAACACATCCACATAGTTCTTGACGACAGGGATGTCTTTCACTAGATCGGGGATATTCTCAGTAACTTCAGGGCTATTTTCTATTTGGGCTGGAGAAACATTTAGAGCTGCCAAGAAGTCTTTTCTATTAGCATTCTGACCTTCACAGGGAATGGTTATATAATCACCTGATTTAATCTTCGCCTTTACGACTCTGTCGACGCATTTAACTTCAGCTTCATATTTGGTCAACCAGTCTAACCCCAAGATAAGATCAAACTCTTTAAAATTCATGACGACTGCGATGGTAGGAAATCGATAACGAGAGAAAGAAACCGGCACTCCACAAATCCAACTGAGATCAATGGAACCCCCAACCGGATTCTGGACAGTCATTGGTTCCTTGAGCTTTTTCAAATTCAAATCCAGTTTCTTAGCTGCATCTTTGGCAATGAAACTTCGTGACACGCCTGTGTCAAACAGTACTTTGACTGGAATGTTTTTGACAGTAAGCGTTCCTTCTAAAACATCAGCCCTTTCCTGAGCAGGCGAAGATGCAGGCACTTCGGCCACTTCATTTACCCGAGCCTCTTTGGTCTTTCTTAACAGCCAGCAATCTCGCTTTATATGACCGGCCTGATGACAAAGATTGCACTCTCGAGTCACAGGAAACTTGCCCTTGGATTTAGACCCACCCTCCTTTCGCTTCTTCGAGGTTTTACACTTCCTAGTCAGATGCCCCTGTTTATTGCAGTTAGAGCATGTGGCAGTCGTTGCCGGTCCCTTTTCGGATCTGGCCCTTTTTCGATTAACTTTGGGCTCCTTACCGACTTCAGACATTGTACTCGCCTCAGGACGATCAGTTTCAGACTCAATTTTATTACTAGAGCAGACTTCTTCTTCATACTGTAGCATACCCTTCTTGTCTAGATCTTCGTACTGATAAGCCATGTATATCATTTCAGAAAAGGGGAGCTTCACGTTCCTCATTACATTGTTCTGATATTTTCTTTGAAGCCCGTTGATAAATCTCATATTCTTCCTCTTCGGATTTTCAATTAGATGAGGGGCAAAGTGAGAAAGTTCGTTGAATTTCTTATGATATTCTGGGATGGTCATATCTCCTTGTATCAGATAAGAAAATTCATCGCATAGTCGCTCAATCGCTTCTGGGGGAGTAAATCTTTCCAGGAAAATCACTTTGAATCTATCCCAGGTGATATCACCTTCTGGATTATCCTTAACAACAGAATCCCACCAGAATAAAGCTTCGTCTTTGAGTGCCCAGGAGGCCAGTAATCTTTTCTAGTCATCCGTCAGCTTTAATCCTTCAAAGATTTTCTCAGCCGAACGAATCCAGGATTGTGTTTTCATAATAGATTCTTCGCCCGAGAATGGCTTCCCACCCAGATTTCTATATTTCATATATAGGGCTTCGATATCCGGGTCTGTATAACTTCTTCTGTTTCTGGCACTCATTTTCTAGAATGTCTGCAACTAGCAGATCAAGTGTCAGGTCAACAGAAAAGATATTTCAAAATATAGAGACAAATACCTCAATGTAAATGTGTCTACTAGGGTGTATCCCATTCTGCTTTACTTATACTAGGATATTACTGATCCTATCTGTATTGAGTTACCCGTCCTAGAACACTACTGGTTCTATTTCTGACGAGTTCGTTCAAATGTTATATTCCAGAACTAAGCTTAACCAAAGCTCTGATACCAAATTGAGACGACCCCAAACTCCGTACTGACGGTGGCAAGGGTAATCCGTGGAATATAACACAGAAACAGATGATAGCAGAACAGAAATTAAATAAATACACCAGAGAATGAACAATAGAATATACTGGATAAAAGTAATCATCAGAGTTACACAGTATACATGATCATACTCAGTAAAAATACAGTTCAGCTATACATAAATGTCTACAGCGGAAATAAACAAAATATGTACAATAGGAGCTGAACAGCATAAAGAGAGATAAATAATAGAATCCATCTTCAGCTCCAGCTATCCAGAAAGAACCAGCTAAACCTGAATACAAGGCTGCCCGTGTAGAAAAAGGGGCACCCGAGTTTGAAAGTGAAACAAACTACGAGTCAGTCATGGGACTGGTATGAGAAATCTACTCAACACATATATAATTTGGCTAATCACAGGACCACACCACTTTCGTGGAACGGGTTTACTCCATTGGATTGCCAGTGCTTTAAAACAAATCGTTCTTTTAAACAACGCAATGCTTTTTATAAAAATGAAGCCATTATAAGACTCAGTTCCCATCACACAATGCAACGCAAACCGGAGGATAGAGTTTTTACCTTATAACGGCCAAAATATGCTTGATACGAATAAAACAAAGGCAATTAATATTATTGCTAGTGTTTGTATGTTTTGAAAACAATTTCAAATCATAACTATCAATCATAGACGGCATTAATGCCCGATACCACTATGTCGCCATATATAGGTATACAATCAAACTCGCGCGATGTCGTATTTGGAAATTGGATTTCCGTCATGAATCAAGGCAAAAGATAGTCCTTACTGAATTCGAGACTGCCTAGCCCGAGTCTCAGGCAAGCGCGCAGGCAAGCCTTGGATCGTCAGGGCCGGTCCACCGATGTGGATTATTATGCCTGAACACTACGTCTCTCCGCCCTTTGGGGCGTAAACGAGCCAACGAATGACTCCATCGGACCCGAATCGTTCGATCAAACCGAGGCGCCTCGCAACAGCAACAACCACACAGGTGAAAAGTATATAAATGTCAGGGCTGGTAGGTCACTGACACCACCCTAGCTAGGAAGAAACGCATGCCCTCCCTGAGGTCCTTCTCCCGTTTCTGGTTCATACCGGGGTGTGAGGCTCGCGAATTCACGTTATACACAAAGCTACGCCACGCAGGCGGTGCTTTGATCATCACCACAAGACTTTGCTTTTCAACAGAAGCCCTGATCACTGCATCTTAGCATGCCACACAGGCAATTCATGCCATGCGACTGATGTCCATCGATATACAACCTCTGAGCTCGTGCGTTTCAGAGAAGGGCGTTAAGCAAAAGAATAAATTCTCCGCCGCCAAACAGATGTATATTTAATAGAGATCAATCAACACAGAATAAAATCCAATGTCAGACACACAGTCCATTTACAAGTCCGTTCTGGGTCTGAACGAAACCGGAGGCACTAAATACCTCGCAAACCCTTCGATCACCACGTACGTCTGGACGATCACCACTCATTATCCATATCTCGGGATGCCTCCCAATCAGGACCTCGGTTACCCTCCAGACGAGGTGAAGATCTCCGGTCTTCGACCATCGTCTTCATCTTCGATTTATTATCGTCGATTCAGTTATTCAGAATGGGAAAAACCCGGTCTTTCTGAGCAACTCGCGTATATAATAAACAAGTGCAACACCATCATATACACACATCATATCCATTCATTAGTCACTAACCGTCAATCAGTAAGAGAACGATTTCCCAAATATTAACCCCGAAGGCCGAAACCAACATCAGATCAACACCCAGGAAACCTTTCGACTTAGCCAACCTTCAGTTAATTTCTAAATCACATCCATATTGTTTATAATATTTTATAATGATTTATCGCTATTTTTATTTATTTTAAAATAGCTAATATATTCAAAACGACGCTTCGGGCCATAACGCGACCGTGGCGCTGTTTTTCTTCAGATTTGATTTACACATCTCTGAAAATCTAACCGTTGGATCTTCACAAAATTTACATCATTAGAAAGGTCTTTTCAAAACGAATCCAACGGTTCCAGTTTCGGGAAAATCCGACGGTCGGATCTCCCGGTACAATCGTTTGAAGTTTCGATTTCAAAATACGAACTGCAGCGTCGTTATTCGATTAAATATAATTATATATATATATATATATATAAATATAATCGATTCTGGCGCTGTTTTTCTTCAGATTTAAATTAAACATTCCAGACCATCCAACCGTTGGATTTTTACAAAGTTGGTGCCGTTGGAAAGATATTTCCAAGGCGAACCCGACGGTTGCGGTTTCGGGAAAGTCCAATGGTCGGATCTCCCGGTATAATCGTTTGAAATCATGGTTTCAAAATGCGAACTGCACGGCCACGTTTCGTTTTAATTTTATTTATATATTTATATAAATATAGTTCATTCAAAAATTCCTATATCGTTTTCACTTCAAATATTTCACTAACGCCTTAAAATTTCGGAAAATTTCGCCATAACCTCCTTTGTACGGGAGGGACTGGGAAAATTCCCAAATAGCCACATGGGCGTCTCATGTCAAAAAGAAAAAGAAAAAGCCAAGCGGCTAGCCAACAGGCTCATAAAATCATCACCCAAACAAAACAGTAAATGTGTACCTATTTGTCGGGCACAAAATTTTATTCCTCTTCTCTAGCCCCTTTGCTATAACCTATTCAATAAATATGCATGTACATATATACAGTTCTTATCATTTATCATTTTCTATTCAACTTCATATTTGATTCCTTTTGGTTTAAAAACACCATTCATTCTACTGTTACATGTATAGGCAAAAATCATATCATTAGCTAATTAATGAATATTTCAACTCATATATATTTATTTGAACGAGTGGCTATTTTTAACACTTCACATTTCAACAATTCGTGTATATAATAAAAATGTGATTTTTATTGTAAAACAATTCATTTCAAAACACTATTATTTTATATAGTTTATATCGGGGATAAAAATAGGATTTTTATTGTAAAGCAATTTATTTTAAAACAAGGTCAATTTATATAGTTCATATAGATGATAAAAAGGTGATTTTTATTGTAAAACAATTTATTTTAAAATATGAATACCATTCAACACATGAATTTCTAATCAACGAATGAATATCGATTCAACACATGAAGGTTTTCTATAGTTTCTATATATAAATAAAAATGTGATTTTTATATTTAAAACACGAAGACCATTCAACACATGAATTTCTAATCAACGAATGAATATCGATTCAATAAATGAAGGTTTTTTATTCAATGAATAAATATGGTTTCAGCAAATGAAAATAATTCAAACACATGAATATTATTCAAAATTTCGGCAGCATAACGGCAGGGTAGTTAAAACCGGGACCGTCCCTAGTACGGCTCCTCGCTCTACCTTAAAACCTCGCGGTTTTTGACAATGGGGATCATGCATCTAGTTCGCACGCAGGCGGCATGTATATTTTTATTTCATTTCCACAAACTAATCCTATGTGGTTTCAACCAAATATTTCCCAACCACAAATGGGTATTTTTCAACCACAATCAATCAATATCAACCACAAACAATTCCAACCAACCATTCGTTATCAATCAATTTTCACACCAAACACAATCAATAAATATCGTCCATGGTTTGTGGACGAGGGGCGTATATATATATATATATATTTATATATAGCAATTCAATTTTATTTCAACACATATATAATTTTTACAACGCATATATAACTTATACATCGAACGTACAACTTATACAACGCTTATACAAGAGGTGTACAACGCTTATATAACTCATACATCGACTATATAATTTATACATCGTCGTTTTCCATATTGTTTGTAAATTAGAAATCTCACATTGGGTTCCACTCCACCAAAAATAGCAGAAGGCTCAGAAAAATATGCGGTCTCTTCTAGAATGTAGAAGGCGTCCACACGGTCACGATGTTTCCTGTTTCATCGAATTTCGTTAACGTATGAAAAAGATATGATTTTTAAATGATGAACGAACTTTGCGACGGTTTTATAGCGTTGAAATCACTTTAGAAATTCAAACCTGTTTACCTCGTTAAAACTTCGAAACTAGGTTTCGAATTTCCACCCAAACCGTAGCACGATGTCTCGATCAGACAGCACCACCTCGGAGTGCTTGGAGAGGCGCGCTGGCGCCGGAAGCAGGGCGGAGCTCGACGCAGCAGGGGCGGCGGAATCGAGGCGCGAACGGCGAGACTTCGTGGACCTCGTTCTCGAAGCTGGGGCAACAATAGGTGATGCGGTTTGTTTTAATTTGAAGAGGGAGAGGAGATCTTCAAAAACCCCAACTGGAGCCTGGCCTGAAAATGAACGTGGCGGCGGCAAAATGTCTGGGAAGATTCGAACTATATCCGTCGTCGATCGTATACGAGAGCGAGAGAGCGCGGTTTTTTTAATTTAATGAATGGAATTTTTCTATTGGTCGATATATATATTTATTCAAAAATTGGGGTTTTCTTAAACGAACTCGAAATCAAACCCAACGACTGTCGTCCCTAGCGTTTTACCCCCATTCCGAACACAATGGGATATGTTTCGTAGGCCCATTCGACTGTTTCAGTCAATTTTCCTTCAAATTACAATATAAACATTTAATATTTGATTTAAACGTACATTTCAATTTGCCAGGGCCACAAACTGATTCGAAAAATTCCAGAAAAATAAATCTAGCTATGTTTTGACGATACGGTCCCAACAAAACTAGTTTCGTCGAATTCTGAGACCGTTTGCAAAAAGGCACATTTCTGGTCGATCCAATTTAACTGTAATTGACCAAAACACATTTTTCTTTGCCACGCTCACATACTAGCTTCAAAAATTATGAAATTTGAAACCTAGCAATAACTTCACATCCCGGATCCAACAAAAGTGGTTTCGTCGAATTCCGAGGTCGTATGCAAAATGGCCAATTTCACGGGCTATATAAATTCCATAGCGACCTTTCTGAAAATTCATTCGGCCATAACTTTTGCTTTCCGCTATGAAAATTCGATTTTTCAGATTCGTTAGAAAGGTATTCACTAACAGATTTAAATATTTTTTTGGTTCCGCTAAAATCCGTTTTGTTTTGCACCCGGTACAGTCCGACAAAGTTTGAATTCAAATTTTGAAACTGCAGCGCCATTTCAGGCCTTGTTTATAATTAAAATTAATTATATTTGTTTTCAATTGTCGATTCAAACTCACTTTCCATTGCCATTATTTAAAATATTTATTTTAAATATTTAAAATCCATTATTTTAGCCAATTTAAAAATTTTAAATTGGTTCAGATTTTCTGGGTCATTACACTCGCTGCGGGCCCTACAAAGGGTATTAGGTCGAGCGGCTTGGAGAGATGGTAAGGTGGAAGCATACAAAGGTTTCGGCAGTGGTGGCATGGTTCCAAGCGGCCGGAGTTGGTCGGAATGTCAAGTTCATCGGAGGGGTACTGGAAAACTAGGCATACTCGAAAATGAGTAATTTCTCGCAAATCCGTTTATTTCCAGGTGAATTGATCCAGAGGAAAGTTGTCCGAGAGGTCGGGACCGAGCTACTGGCAAAATTTGGTTGCGTTTGGAGCACTAAGGTGGATGCAACACCGAGATAAACAGAAACTGTAGTTTTTCGATCAACCCTGGACTGTGGGGTGCACATGACGAACTGGAGGGGAGACCACCTGGCATGGAAAAATGAGGAGATTCCAAAGACAATGGCATTGATTTCTTGCAATTCCGAGTTACGGTTTGGCCGTGGTGAGCATTTCAAGTTGAGGGTGTCGTTTGGAGAAGAAGGTGAATAGTGATTTATTATTCAAATGATTGTTCCATGTCCATTTGTTAATATCCTTTTGCTACGAATTCAGAATCGCGTGAAACAGGATCCGTTGGGATCGTGGAGTTGATAGCTTCGTAACAAAGCTAATTTGGTCAAATTTGGAGCTAATTGGAAATTTGAGTTAAATTAAACCAATGTTTAATTTAACTCAAAAGCGATTGTTATTATAACGATCAAAAATCTCGGTGAGATCTTCTATCTTGAACGTTTATTGTGAGAACTCTCTCACTCAATTATTTTGTTATGTTATTATATCATAAATTGTTATACGGTGCTTGGTAGCTCACATCACGGTTGTTTGCAAACCCATGGATGAATAGATGATTATATATGTTATGATTTGAATGTGAATTTAAAATAATTAACATGTTAAAAGTGATGTTAAAATATATATGGTAGTTGAAATTTGATTGAATATCCATTTATAGGTCAAACGTTGAATTTATCATCGTTTGTTAAAGTAAAGTTTATTAGATCGAAAATAATTTGATTTGATTTAGTTATGATCAAATTCATGAATTAATAATTGATTTGAATTGATTGTTTATTGGTTGAAAATCCCACATGGGTCTTGGGATGATATTTGACTCATACATCTCCCTTGTGCGTAATGCGGTTAATTGGTTGATTGACAAACTGATATAAGCGTTAAATATTTAATTTAAAGCTTATCTAAATGTAAGGGCACTCTGGTTGTTATTTGGATGTAGATAGTTGTTTACAACTATCATTGGATATACAAAATTCATGTTAGCGAAATTGTGTGGTTCTGGTTGAGTTTCATTCCAATTTGGAATAAAAATGAATATTTTTATGATATAATATTCAATGAAAATTGAAGTTTCATTTATATGTACGATTTTGGATGGATGCAAAAATAGAGATGAATATTCGTAACTGTAACGAATTATTCTGAAGTAAAAATGATATCAAAATTGACTATACATTAAAATATTCAATTTTGAATATAAACGACTGAAATAAGATTTCAAAAATGATTATGTATATTTTATATTATTTATAAAAGGGTTTTGAAGCATTTCAAATTATAATTAATATTTATAAATCGAGTTCGGGCTTGAATAGAACGCATTGCGCAGCAATAGTTCGCAAACGTCAACCCTTAACTTCGAATTGACGTACTGGGAGATTTGACCATCGAATTCTCCTGAAATTGGAATCGTTGGAACCGTAATGAAATGATTTTTTTTAAATTCAACGGTTAGATTTTAATTTAAGTCCAAATCAGTTTTGAAAAAGGTCGTTATGGATGTAGTTCGGTGGCCGATATTGGAAACCAACTGTAAAGGCCTTAATAAAATTATTAAAAATATGAATAAATTATGTAAAATCATAATAAATGATTTGGAAAGATTTTGGATGAAATACTCCAAATTTGAAAAGATAAAAATATTTTTATCCGAATGAACAAGTTAATAATTAGAATAAAAATTCAAAGATTTTTAGAAATAACAAATTGGATTTATGAATGGTTTTGTCATAACTAGAAGTTTCTAACATATAAATTTGAATTAAATGGAGAATGGAATTTTGGGTTTGTCATAAATGGTGTCTTCAATTATATTGTTCTTGAACCCATTTATGAATGGAATAAATCTTTTAATTATGGTTTAGAGAAGTTTTCCAGTCTATTTAATTAAATTGGAATTGAATGGAATTCGATTAATAATAATCGAAATGAGCTTCTATAAAGGAAGGCCTTAACTATTTATGGAATTTAAAAGGTTTCTCCGCTATTCCACTTATATTATTAGTCTGATATGGAAATTTATATCGATTATAAATTGTTCAAATTCCCGTGAAGGTTCCATATTAATGGAAGATGATTTTGGGTTTATTGTGAACGGTGTTTTTACATGACATTTGTTCTTTAACCCAGTTAAAGAAATGTTTAGTTTCCTAAATTTGAATAATCACTAAGTAATGATTTTTGAAGATTAAAACTAAGTTGGAGTTTTAATGATTCTTTAATTAGATTGAAAGTCAAATGGTAATTAAATTTATCAAATTTGGGAATTGTTCGAAATGGAGTACCACCAGTTTTACTCCATACGGATAGTTAAATCTTTGATTAGATTTGAAACGTTAAGTAATAATTAAATTTATCAATAACACTATAAGTGTTAAATATGGAGTACCACCAGTTTTTCTCCATGGGATGAATAGGTTGGGATTGGGATAATAAAATGAAAGATTACTTCAGTAAGGCTCGATAATTCCAACTAGTTCTTAAATCTTAATTTGGTTCAAGTTATGAAAATATATAATAAAATCTTTTGAAATGATTTACAAGGAGGACTAAATTATAAGTTTAAAAGAACTTATCTTTGATAAAATTAATGGGAACCTTTCCCCAAAGATATGCATATTTGAATAAAAGAATATTTTGGATTGGAATGAGGCGTATGATGTGTTTATACATCACTTGATTATAAGACGCGCAAGTTATTCGGAAAGACCGGTTTAACCCATTCTGAATAACTGTTACGATGATTAAAAGTCGAAGATATTGAAGATGGTGCATGACCGACAATCTTCATATCGAATAGATTACTACTGATGCCCTGGATGGAGTTGCAGCCTTGAAGGGGTTATAATAGCAGTTGTCCAGACATACTTGTTGATTGTTCGGATATGCGTGGGCCTCTCTCCTGTATTGGACATATGGGACGAGGAATAAGGTGCCTTTGGTTTCGTTCAGACCCAGAACAAACTTGAAAAGGGATTGCATATCTGACACTGTACTTCGCGCTGTATTTGTTGATCTCTGCTAAATACGTATCTGTTTGGTGGCGGAGAATTTATTCTCTTACTTAACACCTTTCTCTGGGACGTACGAGCTTAGAGGTTATATATTGGTGGAAATCAATGGTATGGTATGGATTGACAATGTGGCATGCTAAGATGCAAATGATCAACGATTTTGTTTAAAAGCGGGGCCTTGTGGATGATGATCAAAGCACGACTTTAAATAGCATAGCTTTGTGTATAGCGTTGATTTGTGATCCTCACACCCCGGTATGAGTCAAAAATGGAATAAGGGACGCAGGGAGTGCATACGTTTCTTTCTAGCCAGATGTGGTGCCATGGTATAGAGCCCAGACATTTTTACTTATGTGGTTGATGGATTGCGAGGGCCCTCGGATATGATTGGTCGACAATGGCCATTTTGGAGGTATGATAGGACCGGAAAACGTACTGTTTAGGAATAATTAATCCACAAAACTAAGAGTAAACCGGCCCTGCAGGATCCAAGGGCTCACCAGAGTCTGAGTCCTGGGCATCCTGCTAGAAATGGCCCGAAACCAGTAAGGAGAACACCCCTTGCCTTGACTCAAGGGGGAAATCAAATTTCCAATACACGACTTTTCAGTTTTAGTTGTAAATCTATATAGAGACATAGTAGGATGGGGTACTATGCCGTCTATGATTGATACAATTATATTTGAAGTTGTTTATACACTATGCACTTAGAATTATGTCAAAAGTATTTTTTTTAAAACGATCAAGCATGTTTGGCTATTATAAGGTAAAACTCTATCCTTCAGCTTGCGTTGCATTATGTGATGGGACCTGAGTCTTATAATAGCTTCATTTTTCAAAAAGCATTGCATTTTTTTATTTCTAAACTGATATTCATGTGGAGTAAACTTGTTCCGTGTCGTACGTCGTGGTCCCATGATTTTTCCTAACTTTTAAAGTAAAGATTTAATAACTGTTTTAAGTTCTCACACCAGTCCCATGGACGACCCAAAGTTTATTGTTTTCCACCTAAACTCTGGGTGCCCATATTTTCTACGTGGGCAACTAGTAGTTTTGGTTTTTCAGATTTCTATTTAACAGGATCCTGGTTAACAGCTGGAGCTATATTCATAAAGCTTTATATCCGTCTATCCCTTTTAGTTGTGTTAGTTAATGTATTTCCATTATGCATTGTATTTATACATTTTATTTCCGTTGCTATGCATTTTATTAATCTCTAAAATTATTTTTATGCTGTGTAATATTTATTCGTACTCTGATATTCTTATACTCTGATGTAAATTGTTGTAATAGCAATGAAAAGTTATGTTGTTCTGTGTTCCGATGCGTCGTGTTCTCACAAAATCTGCATTCCCATACGATCTTGGTCGGTTTAGCGATCGATTCGGACTAGGCGGAGTTCGGTGCGTTACAATTTTTTTTAACGATTTTGGGTCGATATTTCCAAGTTAAAATAGAATATTTAACTAGTTTATGTGAAAACATAATAAAATAATTTATAATTTATTAACTTAACGAAGGTTGAAAAAAATAATTAAATTTATTTAAAACGAGCTAGTCGCGTAGTGGTAGCTCGTAATTTTATAAATTGAAGTTTAAATGATTGTATAGGATCTAGTATAAATCAGAATTCTTTGAAACTAGAATCATCCAGATCTATTGAAATATAGTTTTTCTAATGGAAGAGAAAGATTTAGGTTTCATCTTATAAATTTTAAGTTATGAGTAAATCAAATTTTTAGAAAAGTCACGGTTAGGTAATTCACGGTTTAAAATTAAAATATTAATGAAATCGAAGTTTAGAAAATTCAATTTAAGTAATATTAAGTTTAAACCAGTTTTGAATTGTTAAACCCGTTGAGGTTGCATGAAATGAATTATAAACGTATGTGAAATCAATTCTGTTTATAGTAAGAACATAAGTAGGAAGAGTTCTAAATTGGTTAACATCCTTATTTATGTAGAACAAATTGGTCCTTTGTATATGCTAATGGATTGTATTGGAATGTTATACATGTATGGACTTAAGTTGTATGATCTATGATGGTTAATAACTTGAAGTAAAATTTATGGAAAGATTCATAAATGATATTAGTATAAGAATAATATACTAAGTATTAGAATAAATATGAACAAAAGAATTGGTATATTAATAAACCAATTGGAAATAAGTACGTAAGATTTATGTAGGTTGTTTTATTCACTTTGCGATTTGATCAAGATTCGAGTGTGTGATTTTGTGGTAGCTTATACCAATCTGAGTTAGTATTTTTCACTCGATTCTTGACGACGAAGTCAGATATAGGTTTTTTAATTTGATTATGTAATTCTCTATCGTAGTATATGTCTATGTAAGGGGAATAACAGTTTATAATCAAGAAACCAGATCTGAATCTGCATTAGAGTGATCGATACTAGTCTGGAAGTGAAATTATGTGATCGAGCAAGCAACCGAATTTGATATTGTGTACGAACGACTTATATATATATCATATGGGCTTTAAGAATGATTCATGCTATGTTTTTGATCTGTGGAAAATTTGGGAATTGAATCTTTGAATTGTTGGGGTAGCATGAATGATCGGTTAAATGTTAACCTGAGGCTGTTGAGTGTAAGGAGATGCTTAATGGAATATTTTTCATCTATGTGCAATGATGAGGTTTCAAAACCTAAATTAAACAAGAGTTATGATTATTAGTGATATGATACTATATGGTATTGTTATATGATTGTTGTTTACGGATTTTCATCAATTTTGCTAGTTGCATCATATTTGGTTATTGCATATGATTGCCACGTTGTTTATACACATGTTATAGTTATTATGTTACTTGTCTATTTTCTTAACTCCCTTCTGGGTTATGTAAGTATATACAGGTTTATGTAAGCAAATGGCGCTAATCACTTTTGCTTTCGTAAATATAGTTTTATTGCCCGACAAATAGGTATACATTTATGCGATTGATTGGATTGCATAGATTTTATGTCCTAGATGTGGGTAGCCGCTTGGCTTTTGTTTTCTTTTAGATTAAGTAGGGCCTTGTGTGGCAATTGTGATTTTTCAAATCTAGTCGTACAAAGAAGGTGCTGCCGAAATTTTTCATAATTTCGAACGTTAGAAAATCTTAACATGATTTTGAAAAATAAAATGTTGAATTAAAGCTAGTGGGTTTAGTGACATTCTTCTTAACTTGTGATTTCAGGACGAAATCCTTTTTAAGGGGGGAAGAATGTAATAACCCGGATTTTCAGTACCAGAATATATAATTTATTTAAATATGAATGATGACTAAATTAGAAGTTTAATAAACTTGAATTCAAAATATATAAGTTATTTAATATAACTGAATCATAAAATAGAAATTTGAATATTAGAATTACTCGAATAAGTTAATATGGAATTTAATATGAAATTAAATTGATTTTGTTAAAATTCTATTTGAATAGAAACGATAATAATAAATTATTATCGAAGAACTGAACTATTTGGAAATCGATTAAGTACTAATTCGATTTAATTAACACGTAAAAAGAGTGTTTTTGCAAATAGTCTCGAAATTCGACGAAACCAGTTTCATCGAGTCCGGAATATTGAAATATAGCAGAGTGTCAAATTTCATGACGATTAGGATTTTGATATATCAGTGCAAGCTTAGAACGCCCAATAATATTATAAATGAATAGAATAATAAAATATCTCCTTGTAAATATTTTTCTTTTCTAATCAAATTTCAATCCCTTTCTTCTTCCTTCTACTGAGATAAAATTTCAAACTGCCACACAGTAATCCTTCAGTGAATTAAATCTCACAACATAATTAACGATATCGAGCGATTTCGTATTCGTAGAACTTGTATATGCAAAAGCTTTGTAGGGATGTGTCTCAAAAGGGGTATGATCAATGTTAATGGTGTTCGACTTTTGTCACAGCTGACCTTGACGTGGATGAAATAGGGGCGAAGTTGGGTGGAATATGGGTGGGCGTGGCGTTCAGGCTGAGGCGCAATTATTGGCATTGGTTTGAAGATGCTCGGTGGTGAGGATCAAAATGCGACAATGGCCGTGGCGAAATGAAGTAGCAGGTCGGAAGATGAACGGGGATGGAGGAGCAGTGGTGGAGGGTGCTTGCAGGACCTGTTTGAGGTGAGCATTATGACGGTGTTTCCGGATTTGTGTTTCAGGAAGCGCAGTTCTGTATCAATTAGTGGCCATGCATGATTTTGTGTGTTTACAAAGGGAACGGGTTCCTGCATTTAAAATGGAGTAGAAAAGGGAGGGAGAACGTGCATGAGGGGTAAGGCTTTGTTTTAATTAAATAACTAAGTTAATGTTGTTTTGATTTGTATATTAACTTATAAACTCGTTATCTAGCTCATACGAAGTCCAATTAACATGTTGTAAGTTGCGTTGCATTCATATCGAAGAATACTATGCATACGCAGTGGATTGGAATTATTCTTAGAAGTTTGGATTTTTATCTAATTTCAAACGCCTCTAAATTACTAATCAGATCTAGTTTATCACCTTGTGCCTATCATATTAGATCTAAACCAGTTGGACATCTAAATTGTTAGTTTAGATCTTATTATGCTTATTATGACATCATAGTTATGTTAGAATTAGTTAACTGCCACAAGTTCATTAGATTTATACTTATATGTCCACCTTATCACCATGCTAGTTTATATTTATACCAGAACAATCACTATTCTCATTTTTCCCATCACCTTTCCCTTTTATTGTTCATGGCTATGCTACTTTCTAGCCTAGATGCCGCCAAATATATGTGAATGCGTTAGTTAGGAAATGGGGGAAAAAGTTTGGAATTGGCATAATTTAAATAATGTTTATATGAATTGGACATATAATTCAAAATGGGTAAAAAGGGCATAATCACCTATAAAGACATAGGTAAGAATTGGATAAGAATGAAATGTCTAATAATTACAATTAGAAATTGTAATTGCACTTATGACACGAGGTTAGGTTGCATTAGTGGTGGAGTCTTCCAGGACCCGACCGACATATCCAACAACCACTAATGTTGAACCTAATATGAGAGGTCTAAGTGCGCAAATACGAGACAGGCTATGACACGAGGTTAGGCCCAACTTGTGGAAGAAGTCTGCCCGGACCCGACCGACATATCCAGCATTCACAAGTTGTAGGCCTAATATGGGAGGTCTAGCCCATAATAAACCATAAATGGACATGGTAATGAATTGAACTAATTAACCTAATATAATCCATAGGGATTGTATGATTATGAACTAAAGCCAGGGTTAAGTAAAATTGGTTGGACAGTGGGTGGGTTAAGAAAATCTGGAGGGGGTGGGTAATATTTACATATAGGCCCACAAACTTAACTTGATAAGGTTATGTAATTAAAGACACCTAGTGGTATACATAACCGATGGAAATAATAAAGATATGTAATTAAAGACACCTAGTGTTATACATAATCAAATGGAAAACCTAGTGGGGGATACAAGACAAAGGGGAGAGCTTGTATCATATTGTGCGGAACCCATTTCATCTAGTAACCCGGAGTAGGTATCATACATGTACTCCGAACTAAGTCGGAGATGGGGCACGCTTACTGGACTGATTTTAAGAGATCCAAACATGGAGGACGGTATGGGCGGCACAAAACGACCGAGCCATGTGCGTGCATGAGCCGGGCAGAAAGGGATAAGACGACCTTGACACCTGTAAATATGGGGCTGTGCATATCAGCGGAGGGTTGCCACCTTAGGACGTGATACATCCTACGGTGGGGCCGGTACAGAGTATCTACGCGGATTAGGGAGCCGATCGATTAGGGTAGTAGTTAGGACACATTTGGACGTATGCCTAAGTTTACCACCTTATAGTGGAAGGGATCATCTCATTCTGGTTATACTAGTAATAATGCAGAGTAATCATTAGGGAAGCGTATACACCTTATCTTGTCTACCTTGTCACACCTGTCTTTTATGTAGTAATCTCTCTTATCCACTTCATATGCCTATCATGCTACTTTTATTTATTTACTTGCTAAAAGTAACTGGACTCGCCAGACTTTATGTCTGACCCTTTTTGTTTCTCCTTCTTTCTTCCGTTCCCCCCTAGGTTCTCAGGGCGGAAAACCTCAGGCTTGACCGTGATTCTGCTTACTTTTGCTGGAGCTGCTGATATGTATGGGTCAAGCTCCTATCCTTGTTTCTATGGCTATATTTTGTTCTTGCGGAATTTTATTCCTTTTATGTATTCTGATATTTTTGAAGTACAAGACAATAACTTTTATGTTATAATGGGCTTTTGTATTATAGACATGTGATGTTTTTGGACCACAATATCTTATGATAAATAAAATTTTTATTCCGTTGTTATTATATATGTCTATCTTGTAATATTTCCATTCTGTTTACTATAACGCTTCACAAAACTTAATGCATTCCCTTTGTGAGTGACATTAACGGACGTGGGGTGTCACATTTTTCAACACTCATTGAAGAGTGTAAATAACATCTTTTCTTCAAGTTACAAATTGTCAATTTGAAAATTTTCAAAACCCGAAATCTTTTTATAACTTTTATACATAACACAAAATTCGTACAAAAAATATATTTGTATTATTGCTTCAAAGTTATGGACTCAAAAATACTCTGAAGTCTTCTTTCTTAACTTATTTAGTTGGATAAATTTCAAATTATTTATTTGAAAATATTTGATAACTCAAAATTTGACAAGTTTATTGTTGTTCTCACAGATGTTAGACATACGCTAGCCAGGCGCACGACTAAAATCTCCGAGTACTAAATATCCTTGCTTCAACACCCAGTGAAAAATATTTCAAAAATTCTCTTTTAAAAACATATATGGAAAGTATCAATGTGATATCGATAATGTTGATTGTTCATGAATCGCAAATACACAATGGTTTCGTCTGAATCCCCCAGAAAACATCCGTAACCGTAGGAAATCACTTCCTTGCGAATTTCGTCATGGACAGATCAACGGAAAATATTTACGAATCAAAAGAAAACTGAGGTCACTGAGCATTGACTGCTCTATCTCAGTGTCACGAAAACAAATCATCAAATTATGAGGATAAATCAAGTCACGAGGATCAATCACAAAGACAAATCACGTCATAAAGACGAATCAAGTCACGAAGACAATTCAGCCATGAATACACAGTGCTGCATCAACCAGTTGGCTCGACATCACTAAGATATCTCAAACATCGCATGGCTCCATTCTACCTTTAGTAACTCTAGTGGTTTCATCTCTTTCACTTGTAGATATGTCATGTGGACCGCAGGTACACAATAGTTACACCTAGGTCCCCTAGGAAACATCCATACCCGTAAGCTTTTCACAGCTCTGCGGATACGCCATTATCACGACTGTAGATCGCAGCAGACACAATGGTTACGCTTGGTTCCCCCCAAGAAACATCCATCCGCCGTAGGCCATCTACAACCCTGTGAATTACGCTACACGGTCGTGTTCTTTTAGACAACTCGAGTTTTATGTCCGGACAACCTACTACCACCAGCAGTACATCTCACTAAGCTCGAAATTCAAAGATAAAGGAAGGTACTTTCCTTATTTTGCTTTTGAAAACATATAATACTATGTACATATAGTACTTCATTTCATACTCCTCATGAATCATACTTATGTAAATTTTACATAAGATCTTCTTACTAAATCAAACATCTCAATCTTATATAAATTCTGTTATATAAGATTTTATCTCAATGCATTACCGTCCAAATCAACAGTTCTGAATCCGTTTCTTATACATATTTTTATATAGGTTTCAGAAACTTCTACATCCCATATATAAAATCAAATATTCCCAAATTTCCACTCCAATTTCAAAATTTTAGTTTTGATCTCTTACCCAATTCAGATATTTAATATCTTTCCAAACTCGGATTTTTGAATCATTGCCACAAACCAATTTCCTTTCAATTTTCCAATTATTAAGTTCATCACTTCATTCACATTTTTATCCTCAAAATTTCAGAGTTTTTCTTCTTAACACAAATTTCTCCTTCACACATTATCACATCTTTACATCCATATACATCGACCATAAATTAGCAAGCGAATAACTCCCTAAGTATCAATCCCGAAGGCCGAAACCAACATCAGATCAACACTCAGGAAATTATTCAACTTAAATAATCTCTAGTTTGTTTCTAAATTCTTTAACCCTGTTTCTTAATTTCTTATCAAATTATTGCTTACGCAATTCTCGAATTCAATTTACAAATCCATTTCTTTTACTTCCTGCTGCCTTTCGTTCTCGACGTAAGGCTTTTTGTTCTTCAGTTATTGCAATTTTGATTTATCAAAACCCGCTAGCTTCTCACGATCTTCTGAAAAATATTTCCAATTATCATATTTATTTTCTATAATTCTAGTGAATCCCTTATTAACATTGGAAAACATTTCCAAACATTCACAAATCTTTATTTTCAATAGTAAATACACTTTATTCTTCGGGGGAAACATTTCTAGATTCGTTATTTGGATTAAGACAGATGTTTAAATATAATATCGTTACTCCCACTTTACTTTTGACACTCATTTGCTTACGTCACTTAACCAACTCTTGCTATCGAATCTTAACCATTTCTTAGTCAACAATGAAGTCAATCAAGTTGGGGGTATATTTACCTCTCAGACCTTAACTCAACAACATTATTAACTTTGAAATAGATAAAATTCACAATTTCGAATAAAACACTCATTCTCATAACTTCCGAATTCAAATTAAGAATCCACTTCTATTGATTATAACAATAATTCACACCTTCGAAATATTTAACTTTAAATATATACTTTATTCATTAATCTGAATACATAAACAATTAATTAATATATTAAATTTTGATTAAAAGTAAACAACACCTTTCTGAAATTCAACATAATTGACTTCAATAAATAACTTTCTTTCGAATAATTTCTTATTCGATAATATATTCCGAATTTCGAAAACTCCCATTTGACTTATATTTTGAACTTCAAAATAATCTCCACGTACTGGTTGACTCTATCTCCAATTTCATTTGCAACATATTCCCTTTTAAATGTCATTTGCTTCTAAAAATGAATATCATTCCTCTTATGGGAATCATAACTCGTCACATCAAATCAGTTTTGATTCCATTAAATATCGATTTGAACCTCTTCACAATCTTCATTCATATATCGCTTCATTTACAGTTCTCGTTTACAATTCACTTCTTGCTAATCAAATAACAAGTTTATAACTCTCTATCGAATTCATATATTTGATTATACATTAGTGGTTTGAAACCAATCATAAACTATCTTGCTAAGTATAACAACCCCGAAAATCAGAACCAATTTAAATTTTTGGCAATTTTAATGAATTTTGAATATTTAAAATGATTTATTTTAAATAATAACGTCTAGAAATTTATTTTAAATAAAATTAGAACATATATATTTATTTAAATCAAAATTAGAATATAAATATTTATTTTAATTATAAAAGGAATTAGAAATGGCGTGGTAGTTTGAAATTTCGATTTCAAATTTCAAACAAATGTACATGATTCACAATAAAGCAGATTTATGTGAAACTAGAAATATTTGAATCTGTTTGAAAATAAATTTCCAACGAATCTGAAAAATTTAGATTTCATAGCGGGAATAAAAAGTTATGCCCAGTTGAAAATTCGGAATAGTCGCTATGAATATAGCCCTTAAAAATAGCCATTTTGCAAACGATCACCGTTTTCGATGAAACCACTTTTGTTGGATCTGGAATGTCAAATTATTATTAGATTCCAAATCTCATAATTTTTGGAATTAATATGTGAGCGTGGCAAAAAAAAATGTGTTTTGTCAAATTCAGTCAATTTGGATCGATCAGAAAAGGCCATTTTTCAAACAGTCTCCAAATTTGACAAAATTAGTTTTGTTAGGACCGTATCGTCAATATGAAGCTAGAAATAATTTTTCTGTAATTTTAGAATCAGTATATGGCCCCAATAAATTAAAATGTACGTTCAAATTCAATATATACTGAATTATATTTTGAATTTGATGAAAACTGATCCGAATAGTCGAGTTGGCCTATGAAACATATCCCATTGTGTTCGGAATCGGGGTAATTAGCTAGGGGCGATAGTCGTTGGGTCTCGTTTGGAGTTCGAATGTAAAATTCACTTTTTAGAATTAAATTGAATTAATAAAATAAAATAATTTTATATAAATGCCCCTTAAGAAACCCTAGCCCCCTCACTCCTCTCAGCCGCCTCCTACCTCCAAGAACGGCTAGATTTCTGGCGATTTCCTTCCCCAAAAACTCCCATCCCGATCCGAATTAAACCACGAAATTTAAACAAACATTAAAGAGAATTCCATCAGCTATAAATAAGTACGGTTATGATTGGGTTTCCATCACCGTAGGGATCGGATTTTCCTCTCTACTTGCCTCTGTTCGAACATGTTTTTGTCAAAAAGGAGGGCGGAGAGCTTCTCGAGGATCCATGCGGCGGAAGGCATGGCGAAGCCCTAGGGCGTGGCGTAGGTAGATGGTGGTCACGGCGACCCCTGGTGGTGCGACAGTGAACCTTCGATTTAAGCAAAATGGGTTCAGTTAAACGCTGGGAGGAAACGATGGAGAAAGGGGAAATCAATGGCCGTGATTTTCCAATGTAACTAGGACATTAATTTTTAATTAATTAATTAACTAATCAATGTAATTAGTGTATTTAATAGCAAATCTTTTTCATACGTGGTCGGAATCCGATGATTTCAGTCGCGTTGGAATCGTGACAACGAACACTACAACATGGAACTGGCTAGGATTGAAATAGAGCACGTTAGAATTTTAGACAATTTCGAATTCGAAAAGAAATTCAGAAATTCAGATAAAACTGGCGAAGTGGATCCGAATGTGAGAACTCCTCACCATATTTTCTTTGTACAGTTATTTATTTTATAACTTCATATATGAGCTGCTCCCCGTCGTCCACAGACCATGGATGACTTGTTTGATTGTTTGGCTTGGTTGATTGATTTGTTTGAATTGATTGGGATATGAAATGAACTGAATTAAATATTCATGTGTTGAAATATTTTATCGTTAAAAATCTAATTTTTAACGTGTATATGAATAAAATAAATATTCATTTACAAGTCGAACGATTTGTTTATGTACACCCGTTTAACTGATATTGATTGGGACGATATATTTTACACATCGCCCAACTGCACAAATAATATTCAGTGTTTGTTGGTTGAAACCCCACATGGGTGTTGGGTTGATATTTGACGTACACTAATCCCAATGGTTTAGTTTTATGTCGATCGATTGGTTGACAGGCTGTTGTAAGCGTTAAATATTTATATTTAATGCTTACACAGTGTAGAATGCACTTTGGATGATGGATGATTGTTTATTATGGTTGTTATATACATGTGTTATATGAAATCTATATAATCAACATTATATTGTAATTGACTGTGTCTGATTCCAGTTCAGAAAGAATGAATATTTTAAAATAACGAATATTTTAAAATAATGAATATTTTAAAATAATATTCAGTGAAAGATCAAATTCTGATTTCCAACTATGACAAGGTAAGGAACCACCTTTCGCTAGTGTACCTCTAGAGAGGAATACACCGAATTCAACAAGAACATCTTGCAACCCGACCACACATGACCGACCACTCATTTCGCTTGAGTGCATCGAAAGTATATCACCAACGGTTGGGATCAGCAACCGTTTCCCGAATGGGACAGTATCGACAACAGATTTTTAGAAATAAATGAAACTCTAGATCAGATGATTACACACCCTACTTCAGAGCGACCGACTTAGCCATGTCGCCTGCCCGATTTCTGTCATTTACCGGTTGATGAGGCTTGAGGTTACGCTTCATCATCACATCAGATTCACTTCGAATGTCACATCGTCAAATCCATCAAATCACCGATTGACGTCCTCAACAATACATTATGTGTTAGCTAAAAGAAGTTTCCTTCTCCGCTTCCACTCTTGGTACGGTTGGAGAAATCAATATACGTGATCGTCTGGAAAGACTTTGTCATCCGTCCATACAAGTCATCCAGGAACAGGATGAACCGAAGGCACTATTCAGTATATCCATCTTAGGCACTGTTATCTAAGATTTATACAATAGCCCTTGCACTTTACTCCGTCTTCAATTTCCTTTGGCATATATGATTCGCAACGCTTATGCCAATACAGAGTAGTTCTTTGTATAATAATCCAACCGGTCTCTCCATATTAACAACGTTAAAATGGTCAAAACTTCGATAGTCTGTAATTTAACTATCGAAGGAAAATACGTGTGCAAACAACGATATCATTTCCAAATGGAAATTATATCAATCAATCATCAATCATATATATATATATATCCTTATTTTCTATGTTTAGAAAATATACGTTATTAACACTGGAAAACATTTTCATTGTTATTTACATATCACTATCATTTCACAACTATTAGTCCAAGACTGTAAACTGGTAGGAGAACAATTCTCTAAGTATAAACCCCGAAGGTCGAAACCAACATCAGATCGATACTCAGTAAACTATTCAACTTAACTAATCTCTAGTCAGTTTCTAATCTTGTTTAACTCTATTTCGATTAACTCTAATCGAATAACTATTATTGAATAACTCTATTCTGTTTTAACTTTATTTTCGAATAGCTATATTCGATTTAACTCCTTCGAATATAAACTATATTCGATTAACTACTTCTAACATAACTATATTCGATTAACTATTCTAACATAACTATATTCGATTAGCAACTTCTTGATATACTCTAATCGAATAACTTCATTTGATTAACACTATTCCCTTTTTATAATTCTATTTGTTTTCTAATAATATTCCTTTATTCTATTCTATTCATTTTCTAATAATATTCCTTTATTCTATTCTATTTATTCTAACAAATAAATATTTCCCTTTATCTTTTCTATTATAAAAATCCTTTTTCTTTTCTATATAAAATCCATCGATTTTATATAAATAATTCATTTTCAAAATACACTTTGAAAATCCCCTTTCCCACATCCAGTATTACTTATGGTATTTAACATACCATATAACAACGATAAATATCGTCCAAACACACATAATCAACAACAGATTATATATCACATCATATATCATAATATATGAATCACAGTAAAATAAATGTTGAGGAATCCAGTTGGATTCCTCCAACCTGTTTCCCTGCATCACAGATGTTAAACAATATAGATAACATCACTTTCAGTTCCATATGATATATTCTGTTAAACACAATCAATATAGAAATTCAACTAACTGACTAGCAGTTCAATCAAACAGTCAACACACAGTCAATCAGCTAATATTTAACAGTTCTAAAAATAAAACATGAAATTATAAACTGTTCAGAGTTAGTGAGATTTACTCACATTGGACGATCATCGTTAAATAACGATATTTGTCGCTTGATTCAGACGGACAATTTATATTGCTATAAATTGTAACTAGCTCGGATTCACTCCCCGTTAGCTCCATGGGGTAGCCACCGTCCCCACTATCCCAACGGATCCAACCGTTCGAAATTCTGATCATGTATGGAATAGATATGCAATTTATAAGTTAATACACTATTTAAAATAAATAAAACTTGAATTTTATTTCTTTGGGCCTCAACACCATTACCTTGGCCCAACTTCCTATCCAAAAGCCCAACCCCCTACGTGTAAAACCAGTACCCGCATACCCCTTCTTCCCAAATGACCATGTCGTAACTTGCTCCTCCCACATTCACCATTTCCCAACGTTAAAACCCCCTATACTCCCTGAAAACCCAAATCGAAATCACCTTTGAATTCCTCTACACCTCCTCTTCATCATCAAACCCAACTTATCAAGTTCGATCACCTCTAATGCAATCTCGACTTCAAATCTCGGGCACGGTTACAGCGAAACCCATAACCGAACTCCACCACAATCCATCTACAAGTGCGATCTTTACTCCTCTACTCGAATACGAAACCGAAAATACTTCCGGTCGACTATCCCTCAAGATAACTGGAACCCTAGTTTGCTGTACAACTTCGAGCTCGCCCAAAACGGAATCGCACCCTTCAACATTGGTATAGAATCGAAGAGCTCTCTCTTCTGATTTCAACGAGACTTGTTTGGAAATTTATTGGGTTTTTCTTTTTTTGTATTTGATTTTCTTTCTGGGAATTTTCCACTATAAAGACCATATGCGGTCTTATATAGTGTATTTGTGGTAGGTAGGAATTGTGGTTGAGAGAGAAGGCTGCGTGGCCTGTGTGGGATCACAGAAAAATGGAGGGGATATTTTGTTTTTGATTTATCTATTTTATTTTAATGATTTTATGCTCGCTTTCAGTCCTTAAAAATCCTTGCGACCACATATGATACCTAAAAATCACGAAAACAGACATGCCACTAGAGTTTGACATTACGGTCCAAACGAAACTGGTTTCGTCGAATTCCGACTCCGTATGCTCACACAGCGTATTTTTAACCGTCAAAATATCGACTGTTTTTCACATTAAAAATCGGTACGGCCACACAGTGACTCTAAAAATCACGAAACTGGAAATCTAACAACTATTTGACATTGCGGATCCAACAAAATTAGTTTCATCGAATTCCAGCTTCGTTTGCAAAACTGACTATTTTTAAAGCTCTGGATGACCCATTTAAATATATAAATATATTTAAATATAATTAAATTAAATATTTATAAATAAATATTATCGTATATATTCACAGTGGAATACCATACAGCTCTAGGATATTCCTCTATATTTTTCTAATTCGATATTTCGAATCTGGGTCAACCCGATATTCGAAATATATTGAAATTCCTTTTTGAAATATAAATCATTCCTTTATAAATTATAAAGGAATTCCACAGCGACTTTTCTAAAATTTGATTTGGACATAACTCAAAATCTACACGACGAAATCCCGATTTTTCTCTTCCATCAGAAAGATATACTCCACCAGCTCCACACGTTTCTTGTTTCACAGAAATCCGGCTTAAAATGAATCCTGTACATTCAGTTGAAGTTCAAATCGCCAATTTACGAACTGCAACGCCATTTCAAGCTCGATTTTAATTATATTATAATTCTACGTTCAAACTGTCGTTTATATAATATATTCGTTATTCAAATTCAATTCTAAACTGAATTATATATCACAGATGATCCAGTTCACACCATATCGCCATTTCAGCCAATTCTGATTATTTCAGAATTAAATATATTATTTAATTTATTATTTTAATTAAATATTCACCATTATTTAATTAAACCACCATTCAATTCACTATATCACTATTTCAATAATTAAATAAATTAATTATAATACCTCTGCCAATGCGGGTCATTACATAACTTGCCATTATGAAGTCATTTATATTTTTAACTTCTGCTTTTTCTATAAATATGAGTACATTTATGTTTTGTAGCACTTGTGGAGGAGGAGGAAAAAAACAGAGTTTGAAATGTAGTGGCAACGAGCAAAACAAACACATGTGACCTTGGCAATGACCTTATCTATGAAATTTTTTGTTCCAATAAAAAGAAAAATTATTGTCGTGCAGTTAGCTCCACTTTCTTCGTAAAACAAGTAAAAGATGATACAAGCTTCAAAATCTATTGCCAACAAGAATAAAAAACGAAGAGTTTCATTAATGTTCATTGGAATCACAGCATCAAATGGCGAATCAAGATGCAAGTCAAGTGGCAATTAAGCATCGATCCAAATCAATTGTGTTATTAAATCATTAGCTTCATATTTCCTTACTATGGCATTGGGATTGCAACATAACCTTTATGGGGGTATCGTGAGGTCTATGACAGAAACCGCCTCAAATTTGGATAAATCTAAACTGAACGTTGGAGTTGCTAATTCGTTTAGTCCGATAAACAATGTTGGATCAGGGAAAAGCAGCTTGTGTTGCTACTATCACAAGCTTTGAAGAAAAATATAGCAAAATCTTATATTGAAACACAAATCATGTGTCGTTTTAGAGAGATAGTGCAAGACTTTGAGAAAGTTGTTTGGATAACAGAAGTTTTAGATCCGGAAGCACTGGTTTACGATGGTCCTCAAAATTGACATTACAAATTTTGTGAATTTTCGGATGGAGACTTTGTGATATGGTCCACGTTTCTCCTTCGCAATATCTAAATTTTTATGTATCATCAGTAAAACTTTATCTTGTTTTTTGTAGTTTGAACATGATATTATGATGTTTTAAAATTTGAAGCAAGTGGCTAAATTAGAGTATTATATAAATGCGGCATTGTTAGAGATACGATAGCATACTAAATCTTATATTGAATTACTATATTGAAATATATATGTGATATGAAAATCATAAAGATATGTTATATTCATTTGGTTCAAGATTTTTAATATTAATTATGCAAAAAACAGATGAGAACTTAATTTTATTTGGTAATGCATACAAGTGTTATCAATATTTTGGATTAGCAACGGTTATAAATGTTGCAAAATTAAAAAAATAATAAAAAGCAATTTATGTATGACAACATTTATAAGCGTTAGTAGGATGATAATACTAACACTTATAAGTGTTACACTTTTTTCGTTTGATAACATTCGTAAATGCCATTAAATGGTTGTTTTCCAGCACTTATAAGTGTTATTATATATTTAGATCCCTGTATTTAAGCGTTAGTAATGAGTTTGTTTGTAACACTTATAAGTGTTGCAAAGTTGACCACCCCATTGCTCACAAACCATCGGTAACACTTAAAAAGTGTTACGGGAATTATTCGTAGCCCTTGTAAATGTTTGAATTTGCATGTTCTTATGCAGTGACATGTTTAGTCTGAAAGAAAAACCTGAGAACAAGTTTAGTCTGAAAGACATAAGTTTTAAAATTTAATCCAAAGGACAATAAAATGATATATTCGTATAACATTACAAAATGTAATGCTATATTCATATAGCATTTCACATATACAATGTTATGAAATAAATTATGTAAATTAATAGTTTTAAGTATCCATCTCTTTTTTTGGAAGATTAGAAGCTTAAGTTTATATGTTACAAATTATATAGTTTTCCAAATATTATAATGAAGTTTTTGGTTCAAGTTTTCATTCGTATTTCAATAAGAGGCATCAAACACTTTTACATCTACCAAAGCATGGCAAATAAATCTGTAGTCCTGAAGCTATTGATTTGCAAACTATATATGAAACTGCAAATGTTAGATTCTATGCAGAAAAAATTTATGCAGGCACAATGCTCGGTAAAGGAGCTTAACTATGTGCGGTATGAGTTTAAAGAAGAGCGGCTTATTGTAACATAATACTCATGTGAGATTGAGAGAACAACCAGGGCCGGCCGTGAACACTCATAGGTCCTAGGCCAAATTTGTTTGAAAGGCAGCAGCAGAAAACAAAGCCGTAGGCAGGGGAAAAAAATACTATATACTAAAGTTAACGCTGCTAAGGCTCGAACCTTCAACCACAACATGGCAGTTAAACACACATCCCAATTGGACAATTTCATCTTTAAGAACATGCTACCATCATAATTTATACATCCATATTATTCTATATGGAGGCAGCCATCCAGCCCGAGGCCCTAGGCGGTCACCTAGCCGGCCTATGCCCAGCGTCGGGCCTGAGAACAACAACATGAGATGAACAATGATAACCCATAATGTTTCGAGTAGAAACTATAGTTTGAAATGAAGGCCCCAAATTTTGAACATGAGAGTCATTCTAAATTTATATATAATTTATTTTATAACATTACATGTGTAATGCTACATGAACATATCATTATATATGTGGAATGCCATATTAATATATCATTTTATTGTACTTCAGACTAAATTTTAAAATTTACGTCCTTCAGTCCAATTCCTTCCCATCCAATTATGAACTAATTTAACTTCATATCCAATAGTGCAGACAAAATTGTCTTCCGTGTTACAATTTTATTCTTGCTATATATATTTAGCTTAACATGCCACTCATATTTATCAGATTTGGTAATATTTCAAGAAACACGAGTCATTCATCACATTGTTGTCACTGACTCAATTATGAATCAATCATCATAATGTTAACATCTTCACTCCGTTTATTTATAATAAACCGTTTGTATTATAATTAATTGGTTGAATCCTACTAAAAAGTTTATTAACCTAAAACCATTGGAAATACACAAACATCTGTTACACTTCAATAGCAAAGTTAACTACAAAAAATCCATAAAATTATTAAATCGTGCACAGTTTGGCTCAGTTTATTGTGCATGCATGCATCATTAAATTATGCTAAGTATATGCTCAGTTTATTGCGCAAATCTACTATGATAAAAATAACCTGAATATTTCATGAGAAGGACATGATTATCACACTGGAGAAAGAACAACAAGATAACAAATGTCATGAAACAAAATTACTACACCATCCTCACATTCCTGTAGCAGCGAGCAATAATATATTTGGACAATTTCTTAATATCCGAAGCTTCAAAACCAAGTACTCCCCCCGTAAGCTTGGTTTTTTGAACTCCAAGAATGTCTCGCAATCTTTTAAAATCATCATGCTTTAATGCTTTTGTGAAAATATCTGCAACTTGGTCCTTTGAATTGATGAACTTCATTTGTATCTCCTTTTTGGCAATCTTTTCTCGAATAAAATGGTATCGTGTGTCAATATGTGAAATTTGATTATGGAAAACAGGATTCTTGGCAAGTGCTATGGCTGACTTGTTATCCATAAATATCTCTGTTTCATTATGTTGTGCCATGTGCAACTCCTTTAATAATTCTCGAACCCAAATTGCATGACGTACACAATCTGATGCAGCAATATACTCAGCTTCACAAGTTGACAATGTAACAATTGGTTGCTTTTTTGAGCCCCAAGTAAATGCCGTGTCTCCCATGAAGAAAGCAAATCCAGCTGTACTTTTACGGTCATCAACATCTCCAGCCCAATCACTATCACTGTAACCAATCAACTTGAAATTATTAGAATGTGAATACAACAACCCAAAATTAGCGGTACCTTTAATATATCGAAGAATTCTTTTCGCCGTCTTCAAATGCGATGTAGTAGGAGCTTCCATGTAACGACTAATAAGGCCCACACCATAGAGTATATCTGGCCTTGTGCATGTTAAGTATCTCAAACAACCAACCATGCTCTTGAATAGGGTGGGATCCACCATCTCTTCTTGCATACATTTCGAGAGTTTTGTACTACATTCTACTGGTGTGTTTACAGGTTTGCATCCATCCATATTGAATTTCTTCAATATTTCATTTGCATATGATTCCTGAGAAATAAATATACCATACTCACTTTGAATCACTTGGATTCCAAGATAGTATGACACGAGTCATCAAAATCTTTTGGATTATTTCCTGTAAAGATCAAGTCATCCACATATAAACATACAATTAAAATATCTCCATTTTCATTTTTCTTTATGTAAAGAGCATGTTCATGGGGGCATTTTATAAAATTATTTTCTAAAAAATAATTATCAATTCTTTTATTCCATGCTCTTATGGCTTGCTTTAAACCGTACAGCGCCTTATTCAATCTTAGAACTTTGTTTTCTTGTCCTTTAACTTTATAACCAGGTGGCTGCTCCAAATAAACTTCCTCCTCCAATTTACCATTTAGGAAAGCAGATTTCACATCCATTTGATGTATTTTCTATTTGTTTTGAGCAGCTAAGGTTATTAATAAACTTATCGTCTCCAAGCGGGCAACAGGTGCAAACACTTCATCATAATCTATACCTGCTCTTTGCTTGTATCCTTTAGCCACCAACCTTGCTTTGAATCTTTCAACTTCTCCTTTAGCATTCTTCTTCACTTTGTACACTCATTTTGCACCAATAGCTTTATGTCCTTCTGGTAAAGTAGCAACCTCCCATATATTGTTTTTTCAATAGCTTTGATTTCTTCATCCATAGCTTTCCTCCATCTTTTATCTTGTTTTGCTTCTTCATAACCTATTGGTTCACAATTTCCAAAAAGACAAAATAATGTAGTATCATCAAAAATTGGTGTCACCTCATATAATTCTTGCAAGGATCTCATGCGTGGTGGTCTTTCAATTGAGCTTTCTTCAAGCGAACATTCTTGATGGATGATTGAAGGAGATGACGGTGTTGGACTAATGGGCTCTTCTTCCACAACACCATTGCACTCCTCTTCATAAAACGGAAAGAATTTGTAATCATCTTCTTTTTCGTTCCAATTCCAAGCACTTTCTTCATCAAACTCCACATCACGACTAACAACCACCTTGTCGTTATTAGGATTATACAACTTGTATCCTTTTGACCTTGAATCATAGCCAATGAAAATGTATTTTTCACTTTTATCATCTAACTTTGAGCGTCTTTGATCTGGCACATGGGCATATGCAATGCTCCTGAATACTTTCAAATGGGATATACAAGGCTTTCTACCACTTCATGCTTCTTCAGGCATTTTGTTCCACACACTTCGAGTTGGAGAGCGATTTGCTAAATATACCGCGCATTCGATGGCTTCAGCCCAAAACTCTTTCGGAACATTTTTGCTCTTCAACATACTTCACGCCATGTTGAGAAGAGATCTATTTTTTCTTTCTACAACTCCATTTTGTTGTGGAGTGTATGGGACTGTCAATGGACGATGAATTCCATTTTCTTCACAAAACCTCTCATATTCTTTTGATGTAAATTATCCACCTCGATCGGATCTCATAGCTTTGATCTCATAACCACTTCCATTTTCTACTAAAACCTTGAATTTCTTAAAAGAATCAAACACATCTGATTTTTGTTTGAGATAATAAGCCCATGTTTTTTATTGAAATCATCAATAAAAAGTGCAAAATATTTACTTTTTCCAAGTGAGCATGGTTTTATGGGGCCACAAATATCAGTGTGAATCAATTCTAATGGTTCTTTGGCTCTTGTAGTTGATTGTTTCGAAAAAGGTTTTCTTGATTGTTTTCCAAATATGCAACTTTCACACAATTTGTTTTCATGATTTATTGATAGTAAACCTTTCACCATGTTTTTATTTTTTAACAAAGATAAGCTCCCAAAATTAAGGTGTCCAAATCTTAAGTGTCAAAGCCATGATAAATCTTTATAGCATGATTTTAGGCATTTTGCAACATTATTGGAAATATTTAATGAAAACATTCTATTTTTTGACATCTCCACTTTAGTAATTAAATCACCTTTACCATCTCCTATGAAAAGATTTCTATTTTTCATGTGTATATCATATCCTTTCTCCAAAAGTTGCCTCAAACTCAAAATATTTGTCTTCATTTTAGGCACATAATAAACATTATAAATAAAACCATTCTTTCCATTCTTTAAGCAAATTTGTATATTTTCTTTTCCTTCAACTGAAATTTTAGAATTATCTCCAAAAAGAATGTTTTCATTTACCGATTCATCAAGTTCTGTGAACATGCTTCTCCTTCCACACATACGATTGTTTGCCCCCGAGTCCAAATACCACGTATGATTGTCACTGCTTTCATCTTCTTTATGTGCCAACAAAAGTGCTGAATCATCTTCATCTTTTTCAGCATAATTTGTTCTCTCTTTAACTTTGTAAAAGGTGGATCTACATTCTAAAGCAAAATGCTCAAATTTATCACAATCATAACATTTTATTTGTGATTTGTCATATCTTGGCCTTCCATTTCCCCTTATGTTTCCTCCTCTTCCTCGACCTCTTGTAGCATATACATTTTGGCTTCTCTCCTCTTTATTAAAAGATTTGTAACTACCTCTTCCATAGCTTTGTCCTCGACCTCTTCCTCTTTGGCTACGACTTCTTTCATCTTTAAATGTTTCATTTTCTCCCAAGGTGAGCTTTGCTTGAAGTGCTTGCTCTAATGGCTCTTCTTTGACTTTTTTCTTTAATTTTTCTTCATGGGCTTGAAGTAAACCCAAAAGTTGACCAACAGTCATGGATTCTATATCTTTAAATTCTTCAATTGCCACAACTATGTAATCGAATTTTGAATATAAAGATCGTAGAATTTTCTCGATAATTCTAGAATCTTCCATTTTTTTCTCTGTATCTTTTCATTTGATTTACAATAGATAGAACACTAGAAAAATATTCATCAATTGATTCTGATGATTTCATATGTAAAGCTTCAAACTCATCTCGCATAGTTTGTAGTTTAATTTTCTTCACCTTATCAATTCCTTTAAAAGCATTCTTCAAAACCCCCCATGCTTCCTTACTGTTTTTTGCATTGGCTATCTTCTCGAGCATAGCGTCATCCAAACTTTGATAAATGAGCATAAGAGTTTTTTGATCCTTCTTCTTCAATTTTTTTAAATTTTCCCTTTCAATTTGGGATAAGACGGAAATATCGGCAGGTTCTTTATACCCATTTTCTACGATATCTCATGCATCTTGCGACCCAAGCAACGTCTTTATGCAGATACTCCAATTGTCATAATTATCTTTCTACAATGAAGGAACTTGAAAGAGTGATATTCCATTTGCCATCTTCCTTGATTATTGAAACCTGCTCCGATACCAATGTTAGAAAATTTTAAGAAGGAATTTTTTAAAATTTATATTTTAATGAGGAGAAAATAATTTTTATTTCTCCATATATTGCTTGATTCAACTTCATGCCACAAATGAGATAGTACATCTCTTTTTATAACATAGCAAACTACTAGACTTTTTTTTTCTAGATTTTTCTTGCATTCCCTAATTTTCAATTTCTCCCATTATAAAACATTCTCTAGAATTTTCTAATTTGAAGGCCTAGAATTTGTTACTACTTAATTTTGACTTTTCTAAATACAAACATTAAATTTGTTGCATAATTAGTATTTCCTTACAAAACCAAGTTTATTCCAACATAGTATTCCTATTACATACAGATTATTATTATTTTTATTCTGCATCTTGTACTTTATTTATTTCAAATGTCATAGAAATCGAACAAAACTACTGAACAACTGAAGTAAGTTTCAGTAGGAGTTTGGTGACCTCGAGTTTGGTGACCTCACCGAATGTAAGATCAACAAACTCATTCTCATTAAGTTTACTTATAAATCATTTAACTTTGACCAAGTGAACAAGAATAAGTTTCACAAATTTGATCGGTTATAATCAAATATTTCTCACCACTAAATTAAACCATATAACCATGCCACATACTTGAACAATTACACATGACACTACAGATCGTCTCACATTGACGTCCATGGTTACACATTACACAGAAAGTCATAATACGAGCTAACACCTCCTCGTTGCAGTTCTCTCAGCATTACACTTTACAGTGAATTTGCTGAAACAATTATTGAAGCAGGAGAAGCATAAAGAAAACCGAGCCCTCTTCAAACAAACAGCCACATCGATGGATATGAATAGATTTATGTTCACCTCAGCATTATGCCGTGGAAAGAAGGCAATACGGCAACTAGAGGATCTCCATAGCCAACTGCTTCTGCATTTTATTAGTAAATAGTTACAGTCGGTAGTTGTGGTGTGGGAAATTTAAATTTCTTGCTACTACCGAATTTACCTTCATCCCTGAATAGGATCTTTAAGACTTCTCCAGCTGTGTCAGACTGCACAAAGTTTGTAAAAGAAAATGAAAACTGCATATATAAGCATACATCTTTGAAGGGAAAAAAAGATGTTACAAAAATATATTGTGAAGCAGCAAGTTTTCACCCTGATAGGAAGCTCATTACCAAACTGATCCACATAGCCAATGATTTGTCCTTCTTTGATCATATCCCCCTGATATATTTGCTCATAACATGTACGTAGATCAGAAAATATGCGTTCCACTTTTTATGTAGAACAGTTCAATTATGATCTCAGTTTACCTCTTTACAACTTGGAAGTTGTTTTTTGCCTTTTATTGTCCTTCCACTTCGGAATGTGCCAACCTATATGCATTGAAAAGGCATAGCTATCAATCAGGTACTAATTTATCTCTAAATCACTAGAAACTTCGATCATGTGGAGCTAAGTAGCATACTGATTTTCAAAATATTATATCAACATCAGCGACTAAACAATCATTTTAACAGTTAACCGAAATGTTATTTCTGAATATCTTGGAAGCATCCAAATTAAACAAAATCTAATGGGGATTATCTTGATTGAAATAAATAAATGTATCTACAAAATTTCTTATGGTATTAAACTGTACAGCTTTATAAAAAGTAGGGATGTAGATCAGGTTTAGAGAAAGATGGATGTAGCATAAACCTTCCCTGCAAAAGTAACATATCTATGAATACAGAAGATATACTGCTGTGTTAAACAAAAAGCAGCAAAAGTTTCCAAGTGTATTATACTTGTCTTACCGTGGGAGATGAAACTAAAACATATGATTTTGCACCATCAGCTTCCAAAGCTGCAAGTTTTGCCGCCTTGGAAGATGCAACATTAGCAAATGGATTGTCTGATGATGGAGACAAGTTCTTCGGTTCAGTTGGATTTGTTAAGGGAGCTGATTGATCCATTGGTTCACTTGGGATTGGTGGTGCTACTGTTGGTGATGTAATTGCAATGGCAGGTGAAGTAGAAATTGAGGGCGTAGAATTTCCTACATCCCTTTTCAAATGCATTTGAAATGCACCAACCTGAAATTTACAAGTGTTCAGAAAGCTACACATTCTGTGTATGTAGTATACATGTACATATGTATGCACAGATATATTTGTAGATACGTGCATACAAGCGTGTGTGTACTGCAACACTAGTTGATGGCACAACAAATCTGAACCGTTTGACTCTACCAATGGTAAAGATATGTTGTATTGTATTTTGTGTCTCAAAGCCCCCCAACAGCCTCCCCCCTCCCTCAACCCCCCCCCCCCCCAAAAAAACACTCATACCAACACAATATCTGTGCTTAATTGGTGTATGTCAGGGGGGGGGGGGATATTTATTGGTGACTGATAAAGGTTAAAATTTACTATAAAAAATCTTGTTGATCTTTTTTTATTTATTTATTTCTTCCCAAGTGGAATGATGTTGACAAAACATAATAAATTGTATTAAAGATTTCTACATTTTACTTTGTCTAATGAAGGGATGAAATTTTGACATACATAGAGGTTTTGAATGAGTTTTTTAATCAAGGATTGAAGGATATCTGTATTTAATGGAGTTGATAAGCCTTTAGAAATACAAGGGAAGAGAACGTGATAAGGTTGAAGAATAAATTAAACTCTTGGTAAGACTACTGGATCTACATAACCTTCTTCAAATGACTCCAAGCTGTTGCAAATGAAGATCGTAAGGAACTTATAAATACAAACAATAAACAATCAGGTCTATATTCACACACAGTGACACAAGCAAAAACCAAAGCTAGCGGAAGTCCTAAACGGATCAGCACAAGTGATGCAAAACAATGCACTGAACAATATATCAGTTCACAACAATAGAGAGAACAAAAAGAAAATGCAATATATAAACGACACCATAATTTATAGTGGTTTCACCTACGTTGTGTTAGTATTCAGCCAGTCTGAGGAGAGCTTTTATTGATACAAAAAAGAATAAGATTGGTTACGATATTTTTCCTCAATAAAATGATTTTGAAAGATAAGAGATGATGAAATTTTAATGGAGAAAACCCTAGAGCAATGGTACAAACTCTTAGGATAACTCAAAGTTTTTTAGTAATAAATCTATATTCAAAATTACTCCGATCGGAATTTTTTGCTTTATCAAAACATCGGACTTCTAAATTCTCATAAGGCCCTCCAGGAATTCCTTCTAGAATCTGTTGAATAATTTTTATAGACTCCTGATTATTCATTTTATTTCTAACTTTTCTTTTATAGCACAAGAAGATTACAGTACAATATGCTAAGATCAGCCACTTATGTGGTGTTCGCGGACCAGGCTAGATGCACTAGGGAGGGTTTTACGACTCCGATCGGTTTCCCTCCTAAACAAATTCAAAAAAGATTACAATACGAAAATAATTAAATTACTACTTCAGATATGTCTAGAAATCATCTATAGACCTTCAATCAAAATTCCCAGTGGGACCAGTCAACTGGCACTTCCACACAGTAGACTGAAAATGGCTAAAAACAAACTATTTCTGCAATGGTTCCAAACAAAACAATTTTCTCTTGGCCAGTAAACTGGTCATAGTCCATCAATCAACTGACCTTGATGGTTTGAGAAAATTCAGCATATGCTGAATCATTGTACTTATTTTCAGTCTGATTGCAGATTTGACACTTTCTGGGTATTTCTGAACTGTTGCTACCCGTAGAAGTTGATAATCAAAATGAATCAGAGAGCAAGAGGATTTGTCGTTTGAGGCACGTGCAGTACGTTTTAATTAAGGAATTAATTGCCCCCACTAATTTGCAGATAAAAGGACAACGAGATTACTCCAAAATACAACTAACAGTGAAATTACAGTAGCAAATAAGGAAGGGAAGAAGAGAAATTCGGATGAGATCTGGGTTAGTGTCCATCTTTGACCTATAATAATATTTTATAGGCCCCAAACCCTTTTAGTCCAAGTCATTGTGCCCATCTCCAAACTCAAGTTGTTTTGTTTCATAATATTTTATTTCAACTATTGATATATAGGATGAGATGGTTCATAATATTTACAGACGTGGGACAAATATTTATTGCAATCTTCCCAATAATCACCCACAAGATTGTAATAATTATTTATTTATGCATATGAGAAAATACCTTTTGGTTTAAACTTTTCTTCTTAATCCATATATTTAAATTTCAACATAATGTTTGGTAATAAATACTTTAAACCAAAATTCATATACGATGAAACGAAACATATGAATACATAAATATCATCATGCTTCTGTAAAATGTCATAACCGTAGATTGGTTATTAATTTCCTCCTGGTTTGCATGAACATGTATAAAGTTACATCCAAATTTTATAGAAACATTGTTTCTTATGTTCATATAAGTGTCCATTCTTTCCGTCCTTGTTACTATGGACAAAGATCACTACAAACCGTAACAATACAAATATTGAGTCTCTCAAATTTGTCAATCACTTAACCACAACTTGTTGTTACTCATTAAACTTTAGGCTATGGAGCATAAGGTTGGGTTTCTGTTGCAGGTGATTAAAAGATTTTAGACCAATTTCACAACTAGTTGTTTTAACCATTTCTCTTGGTAATCCCTTAGTTAATGGGTCTGCCAAAATTTTCTTTGATCTTACATATGCAATTGTGATGATACCATCCACAATTAGCTCCCTAACATATGCATGTCTCAAGCTTATATTTCTAGACTTTCCGTTATAAATCTTATTATATGCTCTAGACATTGTAGCTTCACTATCATAGTAAACAAAAATAGCTAATGCATTGTTATTATGGCGGTAAGTCGAGTCGAGTCGACAGAGATCCAGTTAGTCGATTAGTCATAGACTAGTCGACAAATATATTGTTGCCATCAAAAAGTTGTCAACTCTAATATGTTGCTACCAACAAATATATTGCTACTGAACAAAGAAAATAAACAAAGGATGCGTAGAATTTAATAAAGTGCAAGTTGCAGGATGGCAGGGGAAAGAAGGCGCTGTAGGTTCAGGGTATCGATCGACTTTCGATCGAAGCCTGGGTTCGAGGTTTTTTCTGTTTGATAATCGATACTCGATCTTTTTCAATTTGAAAATTTTAAATCGACTTTCGATCGATTTGTTTTTTTGATCGATATTAGGTATCGATCATTTTCTGTTGTTTTTTTATTATTCGATACAAGTATCGATAACTTTCAATTTTTTCCTGTTTGATGTATCGATTACTATAAGTGGTTCAGATTTTTTTTTCCTTTACTAAAATGGGCCAGTACTAAACCAGTCGACACCAATAACAACCTAGTCGACTCGACCAGTCGATTAGTTGATTAATTTCTACCCAAGCATGTGAAATGCATACAAAAAGCAAGTCGAGACTTCATGTCAATGGTTTGATCTCGATTAATCGACTAATCGCGACTAGTCGAGCACCGTGATAACAGTGGGCTGATGATGGTTATGGCCACAACTCTATCTCTATTAACAAATTTCTTACCCATTCTGCTTTATTTGTTAATGCATCCAAAATAATAAATTATGCTTCCATCGTAGAATGTGTGATAATTGTTTGTTTCTTAGAGCCCCATGATATGACACCCCCTCCAAGAGTAAAAATCCATCCAGTAGTTCCTTTATTTTCGTTTTCAGGAGTCGAATCACTTGCATCTGAATATCCTTCTAGAACTGCTGAGAAATTTTCATAATAAAGTCCAAATTTATTCGTTCTTTTAAGATAACCTAAGACTCTACCAATTGCCGTCCAATGTGTAATACTAGGGTTGTTTGTATACCTAGACAGTTTGCACACTGCATAAGAAATATCAAGACAAGTGCAATGCATGGTATACATGAGATTGCCAATTACATTTGCATATTCTAGTTGAGCAACTGCTCCTTCAGAATTTGCAAATATTTTAATAGAAGAATCATAACGGCTGCTTACTTCTTTAAAATTAAAATGTTTATACTTAAGAAGTATTTTTTCAATGTTGTGAGACTGCCATAAAGCATATCCCTCACGATGTTTCCTCACTTTAATCCCTAGAATTGTATCAACTTCGTTTAGGTCTTTCATCTTGAAACACGAAGTTAAATAGTTCTTTGTCTCATTCATACGTTCCATGTTATGTAACAACCCGCATTTTTAGAACCAATTTAAAAATTATTTTTAATTTATTTTAATATTTAAAATGATTTATTCTGATAATTAACGACTTATAATTTATTTGATAACGAAGTTTGAACGTATGAATTTAAAATTTAATTAAAACGAACGCGTAACGTCGCGGTAGTTTGAATATTTGGCTTTAAACTTTAAATGATTATACATAATGCAATATAAATCGGATTTTAATAAAACAAGAAACGCTAGAATCTGTTTAATATTATCTTTCTAATGAATGTAAGAAATTGAGATTTCATATTATTAATTGTAAGTTATGTCCAGATTAAAATTTAAAATAGTCGCTATGCAATTTGTTAATATTTTAATATTATTTAAGCCCTTAAAAGTAGTCATTTTGCAAACGACCTCTGTTTTTTATTAAACTAATTATGTTGGATCTGGAACGTCAAATTATTGTCAGGTTTAAAATTTCAAGTCAATTGGAATTAGTATGTAAGCTTGGTAAATTTAAACGCGTGTTCAATTTTAGTTGTAAATTTAATAAGCTAGAATTAAGACCATTTTTCAAACGGTCTCCAAATTGGACGAAATTAGTTTTGTTAGGACCGTATTTGTAAAACATAGCTAGATTTCAAATCTCGTAATTTTTTAAGTCAGTATGTGGTCGTGGCAACTTAAAATGTACATTGAAATTCAATATTGAACATTATATTAATTTATATTTTATTTTTGATTAAAAAACTGATTAAAACAGTCGAATGGACTTACGAAACATATCTCATTGTGTCCGGAATGAGGGTTTTGGTTAGGGGTGAAAGTCGTTGGGGTTCGTTTGGAGTTTGGATGCGAAATTCAGTTTTAAGAAATAACTAGAATTGAATAATATACATACGTATATATATATATGTATATATTCTCATTTTTCAAAAAATATATATATTCTCCACCGTAAACCTTAGGTCACAATTCTGAGCTGCCATTTTTAGTTTTCAATGGCCAGGTTAATCCCATTTTATTTCTTCAATTACTTTCAATCCATAGTGAAAAAAGTTATGATCTTAAAACAAAAATTGTTCAATCCACTGAATCTATAATCAGAACGATCGTGATCAAAATTTGTAACTCGTGGAGGCCTAAGTTTCAGCGTGAAGTGACGCCGCTTGGGAGCGTTTTCCGGCCACCTAGAGGCGGCGAGTTGGATGGTGTGACTGTCGTAGGGTCGTGACGCCTAGGCGCTCCTTGTGGCAGCCTCAAATCGAGGTCCGGTGGCGCGATTCTCGGTGCGGCGTGAAGTATTTGAGGACGACAGGGTGCGGTTTTGACCTGGAGCGTGAACGATGGAGGAAGAGAGGATTATAAATGTAATTAAGGATTAGTTATATATTTTGACTAAATTAAACGATTTTGGAAGAATTGGAACCGCCTTGGCCTGATCTACACAATGAAACAGACCAAACTGAAATGGAGCAAGTTACAAATTTTGACTAAATTAAACGTCCATTTTAACTTGGTTAAAATAATCGTTATTTAAACAATTTTAACAACCGATCAAAGTGAGAACTCTCTCAATCAAATATTTTGTACAGTCATTTATTTTTATAACTGAATATATATTGATTGCATGTGATTGCAATATTTGTTTGGTGATTGATGATTGTTTACAGTTTCAATGTTATCATTACTAAACTGTGATTATAAGTGTTGATAAATAAAACGCTTATATTATAAATGATTCTGAGATGACAATTTACCCACCCGTCTCCCAAATATGTAGATATGTTCACATGGACTGTGATGTAAACCCCACACGGATATTGGGACGATAATTTTACACATCGCGTGTACAAATAATAATTGATTGTTTATTGGTTGAAAACCCTACACGGGTCTTGAGATGATAATTAATTCACACATCTCCCTTGTGTTTAATTGTATGTCAATCAATTGATTGACAAACCGTTATAAGCGTTATTCAATTATTTAATGCTTATACAGTTGTAGATGCACTCTGGATGTGAATTGGATGTTTAATAATTGTGTATCACTATTTCGAATACATGCGATATATGAAATCCATATAATTAAAATTGATAATTGATTGAGTCACATTCCAATTCGGAAATAACGAATATTTCAATATAATATTACGTAAGAATCAGAATATGATTTTGATGTCTGATTTTGGATAGACACGAAAATATTAAAATATATGAAGCTAAGTTAAGTAGATATACGCCATTTTAACTCGAACAGATTATTCTATCGATTTTATTCATTTTATAATGAATATCGAAAAGATGTGATTTCAAAATCTGATATTTTGAAAATGTTATTATTTTAATATTATAGTAATATGGATTGTTTAATTTTTTGATTTAAAATTTAAATGGAAGCTGGAATCGTTTTTAAACGAATTTATAAACGTTTTATAAAATACGTGTTAAATAAAAATCGACGAACTATATTATATATATTTAAATGGTTTGAATAGAACGTGTCGCGCAACGATCGTTCGCGAATTTCGACCATTGACTTTGAATTGACGTAATGAGAGATTCAATCGTCGGATTCTTCTGAAACTGGAACCATTGGGTTCGTATCGAAAAGATTTTTCAAATGATAATAAGAGATTTAAAATCCAACGATTAGATTTTGAGAAATGGCAAATTCAAATTTGAATAAAAATAGCGTCAGTGCAGCTAAATAACCTGAAACGTCATTTTAACTGAAAGGGTCTATTTTTAAATGATTAAAAATAGAGAAAAATTATGTTAAATCAAAATAAATGATTTGAAAAGATTTTTTAAGTCGATATGATTTCTATTTAAAACCTTGTATTTAATGTCAAATTGAATTTCGGGTTTGTCGTAAATGGTGTCTTAAATAACACTATTCTTAAAACCTAGTTGAGAAAGGAATAAATCATTTAATTAAGATTTAATGAAGTTTTCTAGTTTACAAATATAAATTGGAATTAAATGGAAGTTGATTTTGGGTTCATTGTGAACGATGTTTTAAAGGACATTAGTTCTTACAACCCAATTAACAATGATTGTTCTGATGAGTCGTATTCTCAAAGCTATCCGCCTTCTTGTTCGGTTTAGGTCGGTCGGGATTTTTGGTCGCGACATATTAGTATCAAATATGAGTATATCGTCCACATATAAGCATATTATAATACCATATTTATCTGTGAATTTCGAATAGATGCACTTGTCAGCATTATTATGCTTGAAGCCATTAGACAAATTACAGAGTCAAATTTCTCATACCATTGTTTTTGTGCTTGTTTTAATCCATATAAGGATTTAACCAGTTTGCAAACCTTATTTTCATTTCCTTTCATGACAATCCTTCTGGTTGTTCCATATGCACCTCTTCGTCTAATTCTCCATTAAGAAAAGCATTCTCGACATTCATTTGATGTACATACAATTCATGAATAGACGCAAGAGCAAAAAGAATCTTTATTGATGTTAGTCTAGAGACTGGAGCATATGTATCAAAATAATCAATGCCTTCCTTTTGCCTAAATCCTTTGGCTACTAACCTTACTTTGAAAGTTTGAATACCCATTCGTATTGTATTTCTTTCGAAACACCCATTTACATCTAATTGGCTTGGATCCGATTGGTAAATCTGTTAAAACCCAAGTGTTGTTAGATAGAATTGAATCCATCTCATCCTGTATTGCTTCTTTCCAGAAAGCAGCATCTCTTGAAGTAATAGCTTCTTTAAAAGTTTTAAAATCTTCTTCGTTACTCAAAATATAAATTGTCTTATCGAGCAATTTATCTCTATCACCAACAACAAGGTGAACTATGTCATCTGGTGAAACAAAATCAGGATCTAAGCTTTTGGCTTTCCTTGGTCTTTGGCTTCTCCTAAGTTCATCAGGTACGTTTTAAAGCCTCCTTTTATTTGGAGAGCTATATTCAACGTTTTCATCATTCCTTTTGTGGATGATTTGTGTAGGATCTGAAACTGTCATGGAATCACATAAAAAATTATTTTCAATGAATTCTACATCTCTTGATTCCACAATTATATTAGATTCAACATCCAATAATCTGTACGCTTTAGACTTTTCAGCATATTCTACAAATATACTTTTCAATGCTCTTGGTCTAAATTTTATTCTTTTCGGATCTGTGACCGTATAAAAGGCTAAACATCCCCAAATCTTTAGATATTTCAAGTTTGGTTTTCTTCCTTTTCATAATTCGTAAGAAGTCTTAGTTTTCTTCTACATAATTCTGTTATGCAAAGACATGCCGTTAAGAGTGCTTCTCCGCACAAATTGACATGCTGTTTAGCATTTAAAATCAAAGCATTTGTCATTTCAACCAATGTTCTATTTTTTTCGTTCAGCCAGTTCATTTTGCTGCGGGATACAAGGTGCGCTTGATTGATGAATAATTCCATTTTCTTCGCAGAAGGATGAAAATTCCAAGGAAAAATATTCGCTACCTTTATCACTTCGCAACACCTTAATCCCCTTTTCCTTTTGATTCTCAACGTTGGTTTTGAAACGCTTAAACATTTCAAAAGCTTGATCTTTTGATCTCATTAAACAAACGTGTGTGTATCTAGAATAATCATCTAAAAACGTGATAAAGTACCTATTACCACCTCTGGTCAATATACCATTTAATTCACAAATGTCTAAATGTATTAATTCAAGTAGTTTAGTATTCCTTTCAGATTTTGGCAACGGTTTTTTGCACATCTTTGCTTCGATACAAATTTCACATTTAGATTAGTATACATTATCATATGAAATCGTTCCTTCTTTAAACATAAAATGTAAATTTATGTAATTTAGACGTGTTGATCAATTATGCCATAAATGAAATGAATCAGCATAAGCAAATTCGTTCATTTTATTAATACTTAATTTAAGCATACCATTACAAGCATATTCTTTCCCAACAGACATACCATCCTTAGACAGAATAAGACTATTACCATCTAGAATTCCCTTAACACCCTTATTACACAGGAGACTTGCAGAACCAGATTTTTTCTGATTTCTGGAACATGTAAAACATTACAAGAACGATCATTTTGCCAGAAGTGAGTTTAGCCATCACAGCCCCAACTTGCAAAACCTCAAGGATGGTGATCTTAACATCCCTTAATTTGTTGAATATCACTTGCAGTTCATGTACTTGGTCCAGAACAGAGATATTATCAAGCATTTTAAATTCAAAGAATTCGAAAATTAAAAACTTATCTGCTTCTTGCTTCTCATTACTGTATTTTGTCTCCAATGCTTTCTAGATTTCCCAAGGCAATTTGACAGAAGTAAAGAGGTCATACAGTCGATCGGATAGTGTATTGAGAATATGTCCCCTGCAAACAACTTCATCTTCTTCTATTTTCTTTCGCTGTGCAATTAGTTTTGCGGTACCCTTATCAGTAGGCGGTGGAATGGGTTGTAGATCGGGATCTAACACAAACGTTATATTCAGAGTTATGAGAAGGAATAGTATCTTATTCTACCAACGAGTGTGATCAGTGTCGTCAAAGCGATCAAGTTTGGTGAATTCTTGATTCATAATTTTGTAAGTCGATTCTGATCCAGTTGTTGTTGCCATCGTAGTAATTCCTTAAGATTGGTATAAGTTGATAATCAAAATGAATCAGAGAGCAAGAGGATTTGTCATTTGAGGCACGTGCAGTACGTTTTCCTTAAGGAATTATTCGCCCCCACTAATTTGCAGATAAAGGGCAGCGAGATTCCTCCAGGATAGAACAAACACTAAATTTACAGAAGCAAATAAGGAAGTGAAGAAGAGAAATTCTGATGAGATCTGGGTTTGCAGAAGGAGCAATATACATAGAAGGTGACTGGACATGACCGTTGGAGGCAGTTGCACGCGAGGAAACACGTCCATTCGTTTAAAAATATGACTGTTCGGAACAGTAGAACCCGCTCCGTACAGTCACACACGCGCCTCCGTGCTCCAAGTCCCCATCTTTGGCCCATAATTATATTTTATAGGCCCAAAACCCTTTTAGCCAGAGCCATTTTGTCCATCTCCAAACCTAATTTATTTTGTTTCACAATATCATATTCCAACTATTGATATATATGATGAGATGGTTTATAATAATTGTCGATGTGGGATAAATATTTGATGCAATCTTCCCAGTAGCTAGAAGTGTTCCCAATCTGTAGCAATCCCCTTCTTCACTTTAAACCGCAATAACTTTTGCATACAACCAACATATCGTAAAGCATTACACCTCCAATTCAATTTGATACAACAAATGATATCATGTCATCATATCAATCTCCGCATTCGTTCAACAGTCATCTCAAAAAAAAAAAAAAAAAAAACACGTGCGTACTCTTCTACAAATAAAAGCTACTATGTCCCAACTGTGTGACCAAGTGACACAGGCTTACTTTTTTTTTTCTTTTTTTTTTTTTTTTTGAAAACTTAATCTGAACTTAATTGCACGTTTCCATGACTTTTTTTTCCTTTGAAAATGGCAAATTTTTGCAGTTCAATTAAACTGCAAATATTTGCATTTTTGGTTGAAACTAAAAATAGAGGTGTTTCTAAAAGAGGAAATTCTATTTGAATTTGAACACAAATTCGTGACACACAAAATATGATACAAGAGATCATAACCATTGGATCTTATCCTGAATTCCGCCGCATGTATGAACAAAGAAAAAATCCAACAATTTATACTTATTATGTCAAACTTTGTTGTTTTGTTTTGTATTTCAGTAGCCATTCCTTTTTAAAAACTTGTTTCCAATGAGTAACTGCTGTGCATTTTGAAACTTAAAAGAGAGTGTTTTACAAAAGTTTCCAACAAATGAAACAGTGGTTCCCATATGATATTTCAAACTAACCTTTAACTTCAGTTCTGCAATGCTGGTTTCATCACAAACATTGAGGATAAGTTCCTGCAGACGATAAAAGAAATTATTATAGTAATGACTGCTGGCAGTAGTACCAAAAGTAAACCATAGTTTTTGCAGATATTCACATCAATGTTAAACCTCAAAGCCATTAGGAAAAGTAGATCTGGGGACGTTATTTTTCTCCAATATTGCTGAAATGTTCTCTGGAGCACCTGGTGCATCAAATAATTAATTATTTTAGACGCAAGCTACATATCAAATAATCAAAGAACACATGTATCTTATGAAGTCATCCAATATGATTTCATCTCATGGTCAAACATTACAATCTTCACAAACTAAGAGTGCATTTTGTTAGGTGTGGCTCGCATTGGAATGGAGTGGGTGCGTGGATTGAACGGGAGAATTGTCCCACATTGCAAGATATTAACAAAGATCGTGGTATGTATATGGTATTGGTGGCATGTAACAATGGGGATTCTTTTTGTTACAATAAGTGCTTGCCAATACCAAATTGGGTGACGATGGGGGATGTTCAATCGGAACGCCGGCATAGAAGACTTCGACCGTTGACTTCGATAGACACGGTGAAGCGCGTACGGTACGCAGGGAATGCCGAAACACAACTTGGTATCAGAGCTAGATCATCGCAAAGCTTAGAGTGATTTTGGATTGGAAAATTTGATTTTTGTTTGGAAAAAAATGATTTTTTATAAAAAAAAAACGATTTTTTTTACGTTGGATATGATGGCGCTGTTGGTGATGACTAATTTTGATTGGGGATTTGAAGGCCTCAATTGTTTGGTTGATGGAGATGAAGAGGAGCCCTCAGATGAGGGAAGATGGAAGAAGACGAAGATGTTGACAATTGGTTTGATTTGCCTATACCTTGGTGATTCGGTTCATGTTTTCGACAGGGGTCTTCACGTTGATGATGCTCGAGGGATCAGGAGTGATCGAGGAAGGAGCTCAGGTCAAGTGGTAGACGGGTGTTGCTGTTGCAGGCGAGTGACAGTTGAAGAACCTAGTCCGCAGCAAGGTGGAGAGGTTAATTTGGTCACTGCTGATGTGTTCGACAGGGGTCTTCACGTTGATGATGCTCGAGAGATCCGGAGTGATCGAGGAAGGAGCTCAGATCAAGTAGTAGGCGGGTGTCGTTGTGGAATTATAAGCACTTTTAGACCGTTGGTTGATGCACGGTGCAGCTCAGATGGTAGATGCAGCTTTTGCAGGCGGTGAGTTGTGTTTGTAATTGAGGTGTGGTCGTAGTCCTTTCAAATCGACTGGGTGTATCTCGTTGCCCTGAAATCGAGGTTGTGGGGTGTATCTCGTTGCCTGGAAATCGAGGTTGGTTTAATTGAGAGAAGGTGTCGTTGAAAGAGCTAGATGACTTGTTTGGTGATTGTTGGAGTGTTGATATGATTTCAGATTAAGGTGGAACATTGTGATGGTGATTTCACATGTCCATGGAAGTCGGTTGACTTATTGTTAATGTGATTTCATATCAAGGTGGAGTGTTGTGATTTGTGACATAAAATTACATATGTTGATAGAGACGAGGCGTGGATGTGCTTGGCGGTAGAGGAGATGGTGCAGCAACAGAAAGAAGGTTAGAAGGAGCAGTTTGGCGTTTGAGCGGATTTATTGCTGGATTTTGACCCGGTCTTCCTGTGACTTATCTGCAAGTATTGAGGGGATATATTCCTAATATATCTCTAAGAGGAAAATTGGATATTTTTCTTAGGTCTTCTATTCTCCTATAAAAGCAGCACATTGGGTTGGATTAATGCATGACCGAATAGAGTGGCGGTTGCGTGCCTCTAGGGCTTCGTGCCCTAGACATGATTGGTGCCTCCAGTTAATCCAAGGCTTAGCCGTCGTTCTTCATTGTTCTCCTTCTCCAACAAAGAGTGTTAGTCATCTAGATATTCTTTCCTTTTCTCAATAAGGTTATTGATTCTTGTAATTTTGTTTATTGTTGGTTTTGATCCATTGAGTGTAAACAAAATTTGTTTTTGTGAATCAATAAAGAGGGTGGTTGGGTGGAATATCTTGTGTTTGTGCGTGTGATTTCATAAATGTGTTTGTTTCCATAGAAATCATCTTTAAGTAATTGGATGAATAAGATCATGGTCGCTTCCGCAAAGGCACAGTTTTCATAACACATTTCACTCACACACGCTTGCACACACAGAGAGAGAGAGAGAGAGAGAGAGAGAGAGGGAGGGAGGGAGGGAGGGAGAGAGAGGAGCGCTCTATGCCACCCCTATATCTTAACCCAATCATTCACCATTCAAATATCAAAATGAGCGCTAATTTTAAATAGATGATCCTCTAGATGTGAGTTGAACATCCACAAAATTTTGTTAAATTTAGAGGGTTTAGATAACTCAATTATTTAAATTGGAACATGTGGTGAAAATCAAGGGGCTGCGGTAGGGAGGTTGCGGCTAGCTCTATATATGTGTGTGTGTGTGTGTGTGACTGTGTGTGTGCGCGACTGTGCGTCTATAAAGTATACAGAGAACATGAGAAAGAAATGCTGACAAAAGTCATCGAGTTTACCATCTGATGTGAAAGCTGATTTATTCTCTGAAGCTTTGACGACAAAACCATTTTTGCTCACTTTTAACGGTAGGAAAGCTCTAGACAGAGAGGATGTCTTCACCACGGCACTGGAAAAGCATGAAAAGACTTGCTTTTCATAAGAAATCATAGCTTGTTGATTCAGGAAAATAAAACCTGAAAATCAGACATACACGAATGGGTTTATGCCACATCACTTTATGTACTAACTTTATATTGACAAATCAAACAAGAATAGTATAAACAAAATCTGGATATGATTACAACACACATTTCACGCATGTTATGCTTAGCTTGTATTGCCTTTCGTGGTAGAATATGATTTCAAGTAGAATACTTGTACTAAACACAGATGATCAATTGACACTTAGAGTACTTCCCAACTGGGAGACATACCGAAATAAAATAATTCTTCAGTAGGATCAACAAAGGCTGCGATAAACACGGTTCAAGCTCAAATATTCTAATTTGGGAAACAAACAACTTATTTTAAACAGAATCCACTTATTAATTTAGGTTGACTTAACCACAACCATTATAAGTGAACTCCAGCAAATTGCTTACGACTTCGTAATATTACGAATCTGCGGGTTTAAAAATCAACACAAAAAAAAAGGCACTTGACATGCTATGCTGGTTAACTAGGAACCTATGTAGCGATGCATTTCTAACAAGTTCCCAACCTACACACCTATAAAGAAGCATGCATGAACACTATTTCAATTTGCATTTATTTTTATTGTTAATTTTAATTGAAATACAACAAAATGCCACCATGTCTGGCTACAAGATGTGAGAGAAACATACTGTATGTTCAAGATACGACCGATGCTAATCTGCACTATTCACTGTTGAAGACAGGTACTGGCATAGATAATTTGACCTTCGTACTCCACAATCGAATGTATGGTTTGTGTAAAATTTTAAGTAATTAATGATGTACCATTTAAGATTAGTAAAACAGGTTTTTTGTGCCTTAACTGTTGTTGATTGTGGATGGTGGTGTGTATGTATTTTGTTGGTGTGATGTTGTAAGAACTTTATCTTTATTGGCTGGGAACTTAGTTTCAACCCCTTTTATCAACCAAAAGAGCATGATTCATTTTGGTTGCTTTGCATCACTAACCGATCTTTACTGGCTACATATATATGATAGGTGCACAAGTATAACCGTACTTGATGTCCTTCATGCGCTCGTAAATCAGCATTCTTTTAGTGGACGTGGCGTGGACAACTGTAAGGAATGAAGTGGACAACTATGAATTGGACTGTGTGTATTTAATTAAATTTAAATACATTAAACCAATCGTTAATAATGGAAATTTAATTTGGTTTTTATATATTGTTATAACATCAACTAATAAAATAACAGTTAAACATATGTTTTCAAAATATAAATATTTACATGAAATGATTCTACAATTTTAATTAAAAAACATGACGTTTTTTCGTCAGATTTCGATTTTGCTAGCTCCTTTTAAATCAATTTACGCAATTGATTTGCAGTAGCTCATGCGTTATTCACAAAATCACATGTTATTAACGTACGAGCTATTACTTTAACTTAAATTATCAATTTTCAATTTTTATATTTTAATATTAACTATTATACAAAACTATAATTACGATTGGCATTGTTGTATTATTTTTTCAATCATTGTCGTTATAGTTATAGACGATAACCGCATAAACGGTTGATATTGTTGAGTGGTTAATGGTTCAACCATGAGAGCCCTACTACCCGTTAGTTAAATTTGTTAAATGTTGGATTCAAATGGTTGGTTAATGCTCTGCCTTGCTTTTCAACCAAAAAAGCACTATAAATACTAGTAAGGCCTTGACAAAATGCACACGCAGGGTAAACAAGATGTGATTATTAAAAAAAAGATTTGAATAAAGAAGGTGGGGAAACAGGTATTCAATACATCCAACTACCAATCCGTTTACAACTGTTTAAATGTCAACAAACACGTGTCCTTCGCCAATAACCAAACACTTGCATAAGTTGTGATCATCCACCAAATAAGGTTCGAATAGTATACAGAACTTTCAAATATAAAAAAGGGTTAAAGCATGATTTAAACTTCATTAGAAGTACAAATCATTCCCTCCATCCAGAAGTATGCGTGTTTGTACTTACTGCATGATCGGTATAAATCGGTTAGCAATCCGTTTACAACCGACATACTGTAAATAATGAAATTTCACATGCATAATAAAATATAAGTTTTCAGTACGTCTTTCCGTTCGTTTTGACGCACTGAGCACAGTGACATTCTATTTTATATGTTTGAACATATGGTGTGGACCGCAGAGCAGTTTGAATTTAAATTTACGGCTAAATGAGCTTACCTGTGTATATTGACCTATCGTATAAATATAAAATTAAAAATCAAAGTATTATAGCATGTTACTGGATTACTCAACTGACCTATTCTTTAGCCTTTGTTTTTGTGTGAAGATCTAAACGTCAGATCCGTTGGCCTGCTGTTGCTTCCTCATCTTCTTTTCATTTTAACCTAAGCTCACCATTATTTTAAACAAAATAAATAAATAATAATAACGTGTGTTTTCTCTCCATTACCTTTTCTTCTTCTCCCTGTATGCCTCCTCTCTTCTTCATTCTAGTCTGAAGCCAATCTTGTAATTATAAAAAAAAAAAAAAAAAAGGAGACCAAGTCCATCTGCTCTCCTCATTCATATTTATCTGATATTGCTACTTATACTATGCACACTTCAATTCACATTAAAAAAAAAAATCAAACACAAACCATTCCAGCCGTTTTCCGCCTCCTCCCCTTCCCGCTCTGATACCACATCCGATCCGATCTCCGCCTCCAATGCCACAATCTTCGCCAGAAACCACCGCCATACCCTCATCTAACGTCATCGACACCTTCTCTTCATGCCTCCACTGTCCAACCCGCTACAGTTTTCCACCGCTTTGTTCCGCCCTCTGCGCCTCTGTATCGTTGCCTCCATCCATCTCGGAAGCGACCTCCACGTCGCAACGTTTGGCAACTCTGACCAAGCCTCCTCCTTCATATACCTGAGTTTAGCATTAACTATTTGTGACTACTTGATCCAAACCCTGCATCTCCGCTCCACTTCCCTGCCCAAAGAACCACCGCAGCCCGACTGTCCACAGTTTTCCGATCCACCGTGTCATAGTTTCGCCATTTTTAAGGTGTCTTCTGTCTTGCATGGAAGGAAATAATGAAGTCATGAGTTGTTAGCTCTTGGGAAGCACAAGGCCTTGTTGCCGAATGAAAGGAGAAGCTGAAATTTTGATCAATCTACTTCCAGGTTCTAGATTCTAAGAAGGAAGTACCAACCAAGAATTTGTGGTGTTTCTGGAATGAATTCGATTTGCAAAGCTTTGTTTGTGTACATATCAGCGTCGTAGTTCGTTTCCGTGTCCATCTCTGGTGATTGCAAGGGTGTTGTGTGTGCTTATGTGCGATATCTGATGCTCGTTATTCGTATTGTGCAATTCTCCATTCGGATACAAAGGCGAGTGTTATAACTCACAATTTATATTTTTTGCGTAATCAATTATTGAATTCACGACATATATATTGATATGCAAGTTTATTTAATTAATTAGTTATTTAAATTAACATGGACATTTTTGACATGGTGGCTAGTTAACACCCGATACTGAAATTTAATTGAATTGAATGTTTGTTGATTGGTTGTTGATATATTTAATAGTTAAATAAAATTTAAATTGAAATTTATTGTATTAAATTTGAATCGAATACATTGGAATATTTTGTCGTTTAATTGAAGTTGAACACTTGAATTTAAATTGAATATCGACATTGAATTGAAATAAATTTGAGACTGAATGATCTAATTTTGATCTGATATTAAAATTAAATGCTATCGATAAGTATACTGATCTACGATTTTGTGAAGTATGTTGACTTGTATCTTGATTCCATGCGTGAATCTATTTACTGTTATGATGGATGATATTATGTTGATGTTATATATCTCTGTCACCATATTGTTGCTTATCGAATTATATTGTTATTGAATGGTTATATACCATGACTAGACCTGAAAACCCGAATTATGTTGAAATGATATATTTACGACATTTAAGTATGAGTTGAAATGATATACTCTCACGTAAATTAAATTTTATTTGCATGATTTAAATCGGATCATTAAAATAATTTGAGTTCAAAGATTTGAAATCGTTAATGAAACTTGTTAAATTTAAATGTAATTTGAAATTTTAAATCCGATTTAATGAAATTTTGGCATTTAAGTTATTTTAAAAGTTAATTGGAAATTTAAATAAATTTGTTGTTAATTTAAATTTAGATTTAAACTACTTTAAATTGGATTTGAATTATATAATTTAAAGGAGTTTTGAATTACTTTGAGATTAGATTTAAACCATGAATCTTTGTTAAACTAAACATGGGTTATATATGTGTTTTAAATGAAACTATATTACGAATTTGCTTAACTTGAAATTTATAGGGCTTGAAATTATTTTAAATTTAAATTTATCATTTGATGGACGTTCCAAAGTTAACGGATTTCAATCGATAATTTAAGTCTAAGTGTTGAAATAATTCTATTAACTTGACTGTTCAAAACTAAATAGTTAAATAGAACGACAGTAGTTGATATGATAAGAGCATTTGAAATTAAACATTTCCAAAGTTATATTACCTTCTACTAATAAAGTAAATACTTGGATGTAGTGAAACTTTTTTGAACTTCTCAAATAACCACTCAAATCCATACGAAATACTTGGTAACACAAAAGAAAAGAAGGGGTTTATGTGTTATTCTTTTTATCCCGCTAACGTTTCAACACTTAGTCCATACTTCTTCCCACTCTACTCACGTCCTTCCCTTTTTTATATTTCTCTCTACTAAACAACCCGTTTCTTCTGTTTTTTCTCCAGTAAACCCATCCAATACGTCCACTAACTCTACCAAGCCCTCCACCATGAAATTCAGTCTGGCTACGGGAGATTACAATTTAACGCTGAAAGTAATGGCTGGACCTCATATGTTTATAGAACCGTGTTTTCTTCTTCTTCGAACCCGGTATCTATTCTTCCTAAAATCGGATGTGTATCTTCAACCTACACTAATTTATTCATCCATCTGATTTCCATATTTTGGGTTTACACTGAAGATTGCCGACATGGCCTCCTATTAGTTTGGTAAACTGATTTCTACTCTTATATGTTTGATTTACTTTATGTTTCACTTTAAGTTTTAATTTGAGGATTAGAGTATGATGTCTTCTTTTTTTCAAACCTTTCTCGATTATATCTGAAATTTGGGGTTTGAGGCTTGATGTCCCTTCTGATTTACAAATTTGGAATTTGCGTTGAAGACCAACGAGGTTGCCACATGCTGTTAGTCAGGTCAACTGCTTCCTACTCTCCTAATTTAACTTATGTTTCAGCTGAGTTTAAATTTGGGGTTTCAGATCTGATGGATAACATAATTTGACATGTCGCTTCTTTTCCAACCCTTTGTCGATTAGCTCTAACATTGGATTTGAAATTTGGGGTTTGAGTTTAGATGTCGCTTCTAATTTACAAATTTGGGGTCTGCATTAAAGATTGACGAGCTTGCCTCCTATTGTTAGTTAGGTAGACTGCTTCCTTCTATATTATTTAACTTATGTTTGGGTTAGGTTTAAATCTGGGGTTTGAGGTCTGATGGATAACATAATTTAACATCAAAGAAAACCCTATACATTGTAATAATTTTTTTGTTATTACCTGAACTTCATGCAAATTTCAACCATTGTATCTCTATAGATATCTAATCAATTATATTCCGATTAATGCTAAACAAATCTTCATGTAGTTCCCACGGATAAATCTTTTACATGGTTGTTTTACCAAAAAGATTTGTTACTTGATTTTATAATGTATAGTGTCACATACATTTATATATATATATATATATATATATTTACATTATTGTTTTCACTAAAATGGTATGATACATTTATTTATATTAAATGACGCTTAATTTTTGTAAAATTTTCAATTGCCAAATACAAATGGTTTTGTGCCAAAATCTTACATATAAATTTTCAATTTTTTGCAAACAAACCCCTGTTCACCATAACATATTTTTTGACTAAACTCCATACAAGTTTCAACCATTGTGTCTTTATACATATTCATTCACTTATCCGTTGATTGATATTTACCAAATCTCCAAGTAGTTTCCACAAGTAAATTTTTTACACGGTTGCTTTGTTAAAAAACTTGATTGATGGATTTTATAATGGGTCCTTTGGTGATAGCGTGAACCATTTTTCTGCTGATCACTTGATAAAGAGTTGGAGAGAAGGATACTTTTCCATTCAGTAATCATAAATACATAAAGTTACAAGATACATGCACCTACGATTATGGAATAATATCATTAATGATATTTGAATAATATATTTATACATGCAGCTACAATTATGGAATAATATCATTAATGATATTTATACTATTAGCTCATATTATGACATATCATTAATGCTATTTATTTCTCAAATTATGTCAATCCTTATCATCACTAAAATGGTATGCTACATTTATTTATACTACAAGAAGTTTTTTTCCCTTCATACTTTTCAGTTGCCAAATACATAAACAATTTAATGGTAAACAGCTACATATAAAATTTCAACTTTTTGGTTCGAACCAATGTATATTAGATGATTAACAGGCCTCCAAGTAGCGGCAATATTAAAACGTTTGATACCTCATTGTTGTGCTCACGCTTATAATTATATTTTAAATATGTTTTTAACGTTGCTTTTAGTGTTGCTAAAATAATTCCCTTCCACACTAAATTATAATAGAGTTTTAGTACTGTATAATAGTTTTTATTTTTCAAACACTGGACACTTACCTAATATTTACCGAGTTTCCATTTTTAAGTTATTTATTGGCAAATTAAAACTTTGTTTATCAGATAGTACAATCGGTAATTGAAATATTCTCATCGATATTTACCTTTCGTACCTAATTTTTACCACTTTAATTGTGGTATGATATGGTTAATTATATTGCATAAGTTTAAATTTCTGATTACTGCTTCTCCTGGACTAATTAAAAGGTTTCCATCTGTAAACTGTGTTAGATAGATAAATGCATTATTTTACATGCAAACCTCTTCGATAAGAGGATTTTAAAAAAATCCCTTCAACGACCATACCATGAACAAATTTGACAGCTCACGGTTTATTCAGCCTTATATTGGTATATGTTCACCGATGTGTCTACCTTCTTTTTCTCCCTTTTTGACATATTAACTATAGGAAACTTCTGTGTCATGCTACTTTTTACATACTAAATATTTTAACACTTATCATTATTGAACTATTTACGGAACATCTTGCAAAGTTTTTGGAAACAGGGCATAAACGTAAACTGGAAAAAACCTTCATATATGACTACATCAACAAACAAATCAGAACCTCGGTTTTTTTTTTTGGGTCAGTTAATGGTATGCTAACATATATTTCTATAATTATCAACACTTCTTTTGTATTTGAAACTGTTATATAATATAGTTACTTATACTGCTTGAGTGAATTTTATTTTATGTTGATTGCCGATACTTACTATATATATAGGACAAATTTTCAAAATAGCCTTGTTTTTAAAATTAATAGCGGATTTAGGCTAGTTTTAAAACTATTTGCAGAAATAGGCTTGTTTTATCCACCTCAGCGCTGAGGTGACCAGTTGTTTAAAAAAAATACACGTGAGTGGACTTGTGAAATGCGCCCCTTATAAAAATATAAGGGATAAATTTTCAAAATAGGCTTGTTTTTAAAACTAATAGCAGATTTAGGCTAGTTTTGAAACTATTTGCAGAAATAGGCTTGTTTTTGAACAACTATTGCCAAAAACAAGCCTATTTCTACAAATAGTTTCAAAACTAGCCTAAATCTGCTATTAGTTTTAATAACAAGCTTATTTTGAAAATTTGTCCTACTATATATTTAGAGATTTCCTTACCCTTAAATTATTCATGATTAATTGCTCTGCTTCACAAACATAACAGTCTAGGGTCATTACCACTTTTAGTTCATGACATTCACAATCCATCACAAACCATAACCTACATCATTCTGCATGTTGCAACATTCGGTGAGTTTAACTAAAACCACCGCACATTAACATCAGCACCATAGAACAATTTGTACTTAGCTCATCTAAATTTATATTATTTGTGCAGTTTTCTATATTGTTGAATATTAGCTGCTTGATCTGAATACAAACCCAATAAACGGACAGTTCGCATAAACTTAACATGCAATGATAGCATACATGAGCAGGCAGGCTGAAATCTTACATTTATACAAGTACACCATTCCTAACCACTAAGACACTTCGCAAGGAATCATTCTTCTTCTTACTTCAATACTGCAACTACGATGCACCATTGTCACTGGCCAGCAATCAATGAATTTTGTTCATTTGTTTAGTCTGTTTACCGGTTTTTCAATAATGTAGCCTTAAATTCATAGTATAGTTAAACAAATTTGTTGCATTCCAAATACAGCAACATTGTAGTTTGCAATAACACGATTTATATGTTAATATGTTAGATTTTACACTACTAGTAAAACGGATTCTAAATGTTTTCATGTTGCCTGCATTTCAAGCAGCTTTTTTTTCAACTATTATTTTATACTTCTAACATACGTATTTAATTCTGTTATCTTTCAACATTGCTTCAGACTTCGTATGCTGCACAATATTTCTTATGCACACGTCCTACGGACATGCCTCCGTACTAGTCTATATAACTAGTTTATAAACAAACGAGATTTTTAATATATTATTTAGAGAATGTGAATTCTATTGAATCTGAAATAATTTCCGATGATTTTGAAAAATAAACGACGTTAAAACTTACGAAGCACTTATGAGCATGGTTGCATAGGACGTGGTTCGATACGAAACGTGGTACGAAAACGGATACGTGGAAGGCTGCATTGAATGTTTCCGGTACGAGGGAACGTACGGGTACGAGGGAACGCATTGGTACGATGTGTCATTGTAGAGTATAACATACTGTTAAAAGTTTGAGTACTTTTATTTTGATAGTTACAAATTTATACAGTAGAATATGTTATACGTTCAATATGTATATAGGCTGTCACATGCAGCAATTAACTTTGAAAATAGGGTGACTTTTGGATTTTCAGTGTGATGTTTAAATTCGATCTAAAGTTTGGGAAAACTTACAGCTGTCTCCAATCTACATGCAAAATGGTAATATAATATTACATTGTGTTGTCCTTTAATATAATATATAGCTGTCCAGCCTGTCCTTCCTCCCCAATTATATATTACAGCTCATATATGCTTATACATCGCAGAGGGGCAAAATCGCAAATCGAGGAGGGGTCTCGTATTATTTCAAAAATCATCGTATCTTCTTTTCCATCTCTTCCCAGCCTCCCTTAAAATCCTAGCCGCCTTCTGACTCACTGCCCCTTCTTCAACAATCTCATTCATACTAGCTCCCTTAAATCGAGGAGATACGTCACCAATCCAGGTCGCCGAATCGTCATCGGCAGCGTTTCAGATCGCGTTTGTTCAGGGATCGGGGACGAACGAACTGGTTCGTCAGTCGTGGCCACGTCCCGCGTTCCCTGTTACTCTGCTTATGAGTATTCGGGTAATAATGTACTTAATATGTTACCAACAACACAAAACTTGTTATTGACAACAAGCTTCAGCGCAGAGCACTAATGGGGACTGAGGGTTTCTATCAGTCGCCTTTTTTTTCTCGCCTATTTCTTCTTCCCTAATTTTCTTATCTTCTTCGATCCCTTCCTCCCTACCCTTAGCTTTTCCTATTACTGCTCTTGCGTATGTTGGGCCACACAAAATTCTCTTTCCCTTTTTTTCTCAGATCTAAGCCTCGCTCATTACCTCTAGCCCAAAATCATCTGTTTTGATGAACTTCCTTCGTTCAGTTGTAGCGTGGCTCTCTGGACTCTCACTGATTTATCCATGTTGATGCTTCATTCAGCCCTTCGTCACTGCCAACAGTGAAAGTGGTCGTTGAATTGTAGTTCGCCAAGATTTCGTCAGTCCATATTAGTGAGTTCATGTCTTCTCTATGTTTGGAGGTCTACATCAGCCACCTTTTTGGGTTTGTGGTGGGTTTGAGATTTCTTCTTATAATATAATAGTTTTGTTCAATTTTTTTAACTGCGTTTTGGCAGCTTGTATTGTTGTAGCGCTTCCTACGAGGAGACATTAGTGGTCGGACCATTATAAAAAACTTTCATAGTAATCTAGACTTAAGGTCTAGCTCTTGTACTTTAAACTACGTTAGTTTAAGTGGACGGACCATTCTAAAAACCAACAGTAGTAGTTAGACAATCTGTCCAACTCCTGTACTTATCTGTATTTATTATTTATTATAATAAAAAGTGTGATGGATCACTTGAAAAACCGGTCGGCCTTACTTGAAAAAACAATACATTTAACCCATGGTTGAGAAATGAGTTTTAATTTGTGGGTTCATTTAGAACTCAAGTATAATACGTCGAGGATGTACTCCGATTGATTTATTTATTTTGCTACAATATGACCCATTAGCCTTATTATTGGGAGAAATCTCCCAATTCGATTTCATATCATTAGACATGATGGTTCGTAATATTGAATCGTCAATTAACCACATTTCAAAGAATTTGTTTAATCCCAAATATAGAAATACGATTTTATATGAAATTAAATAAATTATTTATTCTAAAAATTTGAAACAAACTAGAACTTAACTTGAAAAGATTACCTTCAAAAGGACTATTAATTTGAATAATTAAGTAATTAAATTTCATTTGTGTTAATCTTGAAATTACTGCACCTTTATTTCCTAATTCGAATTGACTCACATAAGAATATGCAGTCCTGACTCAAGTATTTTGTTTTTTCATTACGCTCGGATCAACCTAAATTGTTTTTAATTATCGAAGACCTAAGTTGCTAGAAGATGAAGATGGAGTTTGAAGATCGTATATGTTGCTATTTTATTTCCGTTGCATTATTGATATGTTCTATAAATCGTATAATTCTGATATTATTGTAACTAGAATCAAATGCATATTATTTAACAACTTTTGAAATGTTTGTGTTATTATTATATTTTGTCGTTCCGCTGCGAGATTTTATATATCGTTTAGTCTCTTCTCTTCTTGTATTTAACCCCGTTAATAATTCGTCATTCTGGATTGGTTTGAGTTAGACATGTGTGTTTTATTGCCGACTTCACTCGTCCCAAAAAGACAGGTTGCTACAGTTGGTATCAGAGCTTTGGTTGAGGGAATATCAAAGCCTATCAGGTAAACTCATTAGAGATAAGGTTAGTAATACCCTAGAATGAATTGAGAGTGTTATACTAGGAAGCAGGGGTGCGGCTTATGGGTGACGTACTGCGTATCGGGTGCGGCTGGGGTGCGGCGGTGCAGCAAGGGGTGCGTACGGGATGCGCCATGTGACGTGTCCCCGTATTTGTGCCGGAGGGTGCGGGAAGGGTGCGGATTTAGGGTGCGTCGGTGGCATGAAAGGTAAATTTCAGATTGGAATGGTTTTACATATGCTTATGCTGAATACAGGATAATATGATTATCATATTTTCATACGAAAACTTAAGACAAATTATGCTATTAAGACAAATATATAATAGAGTGTGTGTGTGTGTGTATGTGTATATATATATATATATATATATATATATATATATATATTAGCATATGAAACAATTTTAAGACAAATATATATACCATTATGCTATAAGCATATGAAAACTTAAGACAAATACATATACTATTAAGTGATACATGACAAAAAAGTGATAAAAAGGATGTAACGGTATAATAGCATAATTTGTATAAAAGCATAATTCAGAATGACATATGCTCATCATATTTTCATAGGTAAGAGCATAGGCATAATACAAGATGATATATAACAGCATAATAGCAAAATTTTCGTAATAGATTTTATCATATATATAAAATATTTTTACACATGTCGTATCCACCGGCACCCGAATACTCGTATTTTCATATTTATCGAATCTATGTATCCTCGTACTACGCACCTGCACCCCCGCACCCGTATCCTTGCTTCCTAGGTATTATATATGAGAGCGTACTTGTAATTTTTATATAAAATAGTTTTGAAAGGTCAAACAATTTAAAAATGAATTTTTATCTAAAAATTTTGTAAAAAAAAAATTTGAATTATCTTAACGCTCCAAGTCATTCTGCCTTCGTCTTAATGCTCCAATCTTCGCTGCAGATTCAACCTAGGAGCTGACTTATCTTATTGGGACTGAGTTGCCTACTTAGACAATTTTCCACCCAAATTTATTAAGTTAATTCTCTAGTCCTTCCAATCGTGCTTGCAAGCCAATGAACCATTTTACCTTTGTTTTGAATTTTTAAGTTCAACGGAAATCTACTTTGACTCAAAAGCGGATTAACACATCACATTATTTATTTAATTTATCTAATTAAATTTCTAGAATAATATTAAACAAAAATTAAGGGTATTAGGTTCTCCTTCTTCAAGAATTTCATCTTCAAAATTATGACAAGGAAAACAACAGGCATAACAATCTTACAAACATATGAGAAAAACACATGATGATAATCAAAGCCACGGACATCCCAACAAGTAGGGATGAGCAATATTAGGTTCAAACCGAATTAACCAACCAAACCGGTTCATTTCGGTCGGTTCGGTTCAGTTTTAAAACCAAATCGGTTTGAATTCGGTTTGTAAAATAATTTTTTTTGTTGTTATCAGTTTAACCGAATTACCCGAACTTTTAATTTATTATCTAATTTTATGGAGTTGTAGTACTTTAAATAATTAGTCTAGTGATAAAATACGAAGACAAATGTTGCAAATAAGTCAAATTTTATTATAAACATAATTTTACTACATAAAATTTCTCCAAACATGAATTTATATTTTACTTTGAGTGAATTCATCATTTAAATATTAACACATCCTTCAAGTTCAGTTAAATCAGTTATCACCGAATTAACCGAAATTAATTTGATTCGGTTCGATTTGGAAAATTTTCGGTTCTAATTTGGTTTGAATTTTTTTACTTTAAAACTAACTGAACCGACCAAACACTCACCCTTATCAGCAATCCCGTCGGCTGGGACAACCCCCTAGGAAGGAGCAACAATTTCTTTTTTAAATTACGCGCAGCCCAATTATTTGCGTTCAACGTCTCAAAAAAGCGATCATTTTACATCCATTTCCTTTCATCGACTAAATTTGAAATTATGGTTACATAAAAATCAATAACCCTACCGCATCGACCAAACCCGGTCGCACGAAGACCACCCTCCCCTATCACACTTCTCACAGCCATCACCGCAACGAACGCCATCCTACTTCGTGACACCACTGTCTCGACATTACTCTCCAAAGTCTCTAGCTTGACAAGTAAACTTTTTCTTCAGTTCCAGTTGCTGAAGAAGTTATTAATGTATCACAATGTTAAGCATATTTTGTTTAACTGATTAGTGTTCGAATTAACTAACTTATAAATCTGTTTTGGTACTTTGGTTGCCTAAAAAATAAATTGAATTGTCTAGTTCATTATCTCAGCATTGGCTTATTGAATTAACTAGTCTATAAAAGTAATCTATTTAAATTTGGTTTAATTTCAAAATTTTAACTTATTTTAAATTAGTTTTCTAAATTATTACTTGATACCTAATTGATTTTTTTGTAGTTCATAATGCCTAACACTCAGTAAGTTTTTATTGGATCTACGAGTTTAATTTTACTTATTTGTGAAAATATGTTAAATTAATAGTTTTGTAAAATAAAGATTTTAATGATAGCATGGTTAGTTGTAATGTAATTTAATATAAATTTGTTATTAGATATTATACCAAAAATGAAGACTAAAAAATCGACTGAGATTTAGAAAACAAATCTCTGAAGCTTATGGGTTTGAAAAATAATGAAAGAGCGAATGAAACTGCTATGGATGTTGGAATCGAATCAATATTTGAGATGAAATGAGTTGTTCGTAGAAAGAAACTAGAGGAAAGTTAATGGTCTTACCCAAAAAAGGTACTGTACTGACTATTGCGGCATCGCTTAATTAAGAAAAACTTATTCTACATCAGCTCGCAGATTATTAACATTTAATCAACTAACGCCAACCGATTTCTTCTCGTATTCAAAATGATCGAAGACTATGGAAATCAGGCTTAAAATTCAGCTCGAAACTACAACGAATAGAAACCAAGATTATAATTTCAGCTCAGGAAAACAGAAACACAGCAAACAAAACCCCTTTTAAATAATTAACGACAAAATACCGTGAAAAGAGCGTAGAATTGCAGAAGTCTCCATTGAATGCTGGATCCAAAGTACAGGACTGCTCGAGCAAAATAGTATCAGATGATTTTTCTACTGTAGCAGAATTATAGTTGGGTGCGGTGGCAGACCAGCAGTAATGATTAAAGACTTTGGAAACTCCGGAATGACATTAATTGACACATGCTGCAACATTTGACGGGTTCTCACACGTGTGACAAATATTGCACTATTCCATAGTTTGTAATAAAGAAAGGAAATTTTTATTCTAATACACAATTTTAATAATAAGTTAATCCATCATTTTACTTTAATAATTTAATCTACAACTATTTTGTAAGTTAATCCACGAGTGGATTAACTTAAAGATTTCATGTTTTTGCATATAGATCTTAGTTTTTTGGGACTTTGGAGGATAAATCTTTTTTTCGCTCTTCTTAAAGTTTTGTGTTTCCATTATGGTTATTTATATAGAACATCATTGCATCATTTTATACAGTATCTTTTATGCAATACAAGCACTCTTTTTACATTTTACATCGCTCTTTCTATCTCTCTCTCTCACAATCTCATTTCTGAATCACTAAAGCATTACAAAATACACATTCAAGATTGTTAATAGTTTAGTTCTTCATTGAGTTTTTTGGGGACAAAACTAGTACATATTTTTCGTTCAGCAATAATACGTATATTTATTCGAATGTATTTATAGCCTTATTAAGCAACTGCTATTCTTATATAAATGTTCTTTTAAGCTCACACTCATATTTTAAGTGATGGTTAGAAGAATTAGTGCATCAAATGAGTATTTCAATTGAATAATATAGAGTGCAAATATAAAACCATGACCAATACATTCATGGTTAAGTAGTTATAATAATTTATAGATTCATAGTTTCGAAATAGCAAATACGGAAACGAGGTTGCCTGTATATGCGACCAAGCATGATAGGTTTTTTGTATCAATAGCAAGCACTTCCGTGATAAATTATACTCACTTTCTACTGGATTTTGTCTTATTTTCATGACTTCCATCTTCTGTGATGCCTAAAATGGAATAGCATGTTGGCATAAGCTCTTATATATAATCAAGACCAATGATGTTCTCTACTTGTTAAACTTCAAACTAAAAATAAACAAACCACTTACTGTCATTACGTTGAATGATGTACTACACTTAGACTCAAATTTAGATGTAGGATTTTAGAAATAAAAACTATACGAAGCACAACTGAGAAGAAGAAAGATATTTGATATTTTTTTAAGTGGATAAACCATTTATAATTTAAATATTATTAAAAGTCAACGTTGCTATTTTATAGGGTGGACTAACTTATTAAAATTGTGGATTAAAATAAAAATTACCATAAAGAAATTGTGAAAACGGGCACCCTTTAACTGTGATACAAAAAAGAAATATTCTATCTAATCCAAATGTCAATTAGAGAAAAATCATCTGAACGTCAATCAAAACAGAAATATACTGTTAGATATATGAATAATCTCATAAAAACAGAGCGATGGACCTGTCGACGGCTGTCCAAAATTTGTCTTGGGTCTCCATATTTTGCCTTTTTCTCCATAGCCCTCGTCCTGAAAGATTTCACACTAAACTTGCACCTCTCTTCTTCCACAGTTCCTCTTCGAGTTTCTCCAGCTCCGACACCCGCCATGGCAATAGCCACCATCTACTACGGCCTCAGTCCGTCTCCCAGCTTGAACCAATTCACGAATTGATCGGTTCCAACTCAGTCCACAAGATAAACGGTTGATAACCCATCTTAATCAGTCTTGATTGAATGCAAGGGGTACGGAGATGTTGGTGGCGTGCAGTAAGGCTAGGAAAGTTCAAAGTAATGAGTCATGTTTCGACTTCCGGATATATGAAATATGCAAAGTGGGCGAAGGGTGGGGTTTGTATCCAGCTTTTCTAGGAGAGGCGGAGGGAAAATCAAAAACTTAGAAAATTTTCTAAGTATCAAGACTGATACCAATCCCACAAAAAAGGGGAGGAGCAGGGAGAGGGAAGGTTTGACTACTCCGGGATTGGTAAACAACTTCTAAACTCAATTGACGAAAATGATCGCTCGTACGCGTTATCGAAACTTCAACCTTTGAAGCCGACTCGAAATGTTAAACAATCGTGTAACTGCGAATCTAAATGGTCCACAGAATACACCAAATGATCGAGTCCCAATTCAACGACATTTCGATAAGCAATTCATGCGATCGCACGTGCGAGCTACCTCCACGACCATGCATACGTGCTTTCAAAATCTCGATTAACCAAACCTACTCGAGCCGTCGGTTGATCGTGCACCCACAAACTTAAACATTTCGAGAGTTCATGCCAAACAATCAGATTCCAATTCGACATTTTTTTGGAAGCTAACTTGCACGATCGAGCGCCCATGACATACCACTTAAACACCATGTCACTTGCTTCATATTTGATCGCACCGCACAAAACCACATGTAAATATGTGAGTGCATATGTGACCATGTACCGACAATAACTCATTTACGCTTTGTGTAAAGCGAACATCGGCAACTAATGTTTAGTTTATTGAGTCAACAGGAAATGGGCATTCATTAAAGCAGTCGGATAGGATTCTTGTTCAAGTAACCAGAAATCTCAACAATGCTGAAATTCCACATCGTAGGTGAGCTCCGACAAAGCTTCATGGCTACTCAACGGAAAGGTCACGATCAGTCACTTGACATGACTCTGAGACCACTACGCCATAATGGGCCTAATGCAACAACAAAAATTGTTGGCACAAGCCCAAAAAATGTTGGCATAGGTCTTTGGCAACACTTTTACTGTGATGCAATTTTCACCGTTGCTACAGACCTCAAAGACAACATTTTGAGTATCTAAGGCAACATAGCAAATATTGTTGCAATAGAACCATGTTTGGGTCTATAGCAACATCCTTAGGAGTCTGTAGCAACATTCCAAAAATGTTGTTATAGATATTAACTTTCTTAATTTGTGGGGCCCACATCTTGTATATTATATTGTTTTGAATCTCATATAAGAATATTATTTGATACTGAATAATAATAATATTGCAAAGAATTTAAATGATTCAAAAAACATTTTATTCAATATAATATTTCAACATTTAAATAGTACAATATTTTGCATCTCTCTATGCACTACGCCATAATTGGCCTATCGGAACGAAAATCCATGGTGTTGCTAGCTACAATGTTGCCATTATTATGCTGTTTTTTGTCTATTGCAACACACGCTTCAGTGTGTTAGGATAGATATCAAATTGTGTTGCAGTGGCTATAGATATATTCTAAATAAAAATATTTAAAAAAATAAATACACCTGCGCGATCCATACCATTAATTTAAACAAAATCTCAGTCGTCCGTCCACATCGTTAATCCGCACCTCACTTATTTCTATTTCCGCTCTTATTTTCGTTCTACCCCCTCTCTTTTCATTTTGTTTCTACCCCAAATTCCCAAATTTCCAAAATCACCGATCCCTAATTCCAAATCGAATGACCATCAATTCTACCTTCTAATTTCCATTTACAATCAAATTGGTCGGCTTCGAGACAATTAGCGTCCCAACTCATCGTCGCTGTTTCATTTCTCCTACCACTTCTTACTGCCGTCCTCTGCCTCGGCAATTTCCCATTTTTTGTCTAATTCCAATCGGTTGTTGTGCCCTTCCTCCAACTCCGCCTGTGCGATAGTCTGGTTATTTTGTCAGTTGTCTTCCTTACGCTTTGCATTTATTGAGGTAAAATTCCTAATTTTTTGTTTCACACAATCCAGTTTGTTTCACACAATTCATTTTCGAACAATGCATTACCTCAAAAACTGAGTTTGTGTTCAATCTAGATACTTTGAGATATACTGGCAAAAACTGAGCTTCAGAATGCACTGTCTCAGACTATAATCTGGAATCTTCATCTACAACCAAGCCTGAAACTGAGGCTAGTTGTTTTAGCTAGAACAGTGCTTCTAAATATGTGTAATGCAAGTTTGATTCTGGATTTGTAGCTTAGTTTAGTTGAAGGAGTTTTGAAACTTAAAAATTAAGGTAGATATGAGTAGCAATATTGGGCGTTATAATGAGACAAAAAGTTGAAACTAAGATCTAAAAATTGTAGATGGTGGTGTATTTTTGTGGTTTCGTTGTATGTTGATTCACTGAAATGTTCTTTGATCCGCTATTTAGTTGTTAATCAATTTAATAAAACAGAACTTTAGTTCCTAGTGAAGTGTGGTTGTGAACAATTAGACCAACGACCTTACATGAGCTGCATATTCTAAACAACTGCTCGGGTTTCCCAGGTTGTTGTTGTCTGTGATGATTGAGACATGATACACTGGTTTATGAAAATGGTTTCATAAGGATGCTTACATATATATGATAGTTATCATTTCTTAAGTATAATCATGATCTGTTTCAATAAGACCGTCCAATAAGTATACGCATGATTTCTTAAGAGTGTGTGTGTGTGTGTAAGACTGGCTAATAAATATACGCATGTTTTGTTTTGATTATGCACACAAATACTAAATATACATGAAATACATGCTTGAAAGCCTACTGAATGATTTGCAGTTTGTGATATCACTTCAATTCTTCCTTCAAATCGAGTTGAATGACCGCTCAATCAATTTCTACTTCAAATTCGTCAACAGCAGTTGCGAGAAAGAACTGCCACCACAAATCCCAGCGAAGATGAGGACTGTGAAGGTAGGATCGAATGCGGGGAAGAAGTTTTTTGGTTGCTCCATGTGGCCGATAAGTATAAATTAGGTTTTTTTTGGTTGCTCCATGTCGATTATTATATCTTTCATTGATGTTTTACTCAAGAACTTAATATATGTGCAGAATGGCGATTGCGTGTATTTTATGTGGCATGACGAAGTGTAAGAAATCAACAACAATTATGAATTGGATGATACTACTGTTAAATTGATGGAAAAAGAAAAGACTATATCGCAATTGCTCGTGGAAAAAAAGACGATTGAAGAAAAGCTGCTGAAGCAAAAGCAAATAAGGGAAAAAGTCGATGAATTTGTGGTAGATATGAAGGAAGAGTTGGCCCTAATGCGCATTGAATGTGGAAAACACGAGACAGGAGAGAAATTCTTTGCAAAAGCTTTAGCTATGTCCTGGATCATGTTTGGAGTTCTTTTGTGTGTTGTTATGGCAATGTAGAGAAGTGAAGTAATATGAAATAGCATGCATGAGCAGTTTTTCAAGTATAGTTTTAGGTTTTGTCACATTGTAGATTAGTGATAATTTTTACCGCATTGCAGGTTAGTGATAATTTTTTCCACATTGCCCATTAAACCTAAATTACTGATTACATAATTTTTGCCACACTGCCACACTTGTATACACATTGTTTAGATCAGTTATGTAACTCAGTTATGTTTAGATCATTACACTTGTATCTACATTGTGCTTCTGTTATGTAACTCAGTTATGTAAATGAAATGCAAATGCAAATGAAACTCAGTTATGTTTAGATCAGTATACACTTGTATACACATTGTTTAGATCAGTTATGTAACTCACACATTGTTTAGATCAATACACTTTTATACACATTGTTTAGATCAATATACTATGTTATACTGAAATGCAAATGAAATTCAATTATGAAACTCAGTTTGTGCTGGAAGGAAACTCAGTTATACTATGACCATAGTTTGTGCTGAAATGCAATTGAGGCATGCATACCTCTTATTTTATGCTGAAATGCAACTGATGTATGCAGGTGAAGGAGGCAGTGATGAGGATTTTCAAGAACTTGTTACTGAAGGCACTAGAGGTACGCGATGCAGTAGAGGCATTGAACGCATTGAAGGCTTGCGCTATATTTTGAAACTTTTTAGTTTTATGTAAACATGAATTTAGGACTTGCTGTGTTTATTTTTGAAATGTCTACAAAATTGAATTTAGTGGCTATGTTTTGTTATTTTATAGTTGACTAAGTACTACTTGTGTTTGCTGGTTAGTTTGAAATAAAAAGTTCTTTGTTAATTTCAGTTTGATGTTATGTTATGTTATGTAATGTTGCCATATATATGATATAATGTTGCAGTATGTGATGTTAAATGTTGCCATAGTTATGATATAGTGTTGCCATTAGGTGGTAAAATTGTTGCCATAAATTTATGCATGTGGGCCCCACAACTAGATTCCATGAACCCGGGCTACAGATTATAGTGGCGATTCCGTAAACCCGGGTTACAGATTTTAGCGGGTCCCATATTTTTGTAAATTTAGTACATGCGGCAACACCAGTGCTGATGTTGCCTTAGGGTCACAAATGTGTTTTCTTTGACTCTAAGGCAACACGGCAAAAGACAACCCCAAAAAAAGTGTTGCCACAGATCATTTTTTGCCTATAGCAACACTTTTCGGCATCTACTGCGTCATTTTTGTGGGGTTGCCGTAGGCCATCTATGGCGTAGTGATATGTAAGTCATATTCACACCTCATTACATACACTCAATACACTGTTTGTTTTTGTATTTGCTCCACTTCTGGTCCAGCTTACCATCATCACCCAGCTAGCATTCAACAAGCACGACCTTACCATCATCTACAGTCCACTACCTTGCACTCGTCTCCGCTCACAATCCTCCTACAACGAACAATCTTACAACTCCATCGCCAATCAACCACAAATCATTCACACTCGGTACTTCGTATAGTGACAAACCACATTTCAGCTCAACACGACCAAGCAACTCAAAATCCCCATCCACACATACATCACTATCCACTTTCTACAAGCATGCCACAAACTCCATAATTTGTGCAAACAAAACTACTTAGAACTGCCTCCACTTTCATCTCCACAAACCATCAAATTTGACACAACCTGCTACTTTAAAACTGCCATCATCACAATCCTACAATTCATACAAAAAGAAAAAAAATCTCTTCTTTATAAATCATTCATACAATAATAGCCTGACACTTATATCATCAAAACTCTCCTAACCATTTCGTCTATGTCAAATTCAGTCCCCCATTTCTGTTGTGTAATTTTTAGTTTGATCAGCCAAGCACAACGAACCTCGCTGTTTTTTCCATTCACCACACATATGCCATATAAACTGCCCTACCACCTACAACTACTTCCCAATTCTGAAGAAAAAAAACATTCTTGCTTTCACATCTCAACACTAATTGATTACATTGCTTCAACCATAATTCACCTCTCACCAACCTTAGTACAAACAAAACCTTCAAATACTAAAAGACAATTAATACAACCGCTTTAAAGAATAAATCCATTAGGATACTAAAAGGCAGTAGTATAACATGTTTTACCTGGCCAAAAGGACTAAACAATTGTCTAAGATCTTTCACAATTGCTCAAATGCCACATTTCTTATAATCAATTTTGTAGTACTTAGTTCTATATCCTTCATTTTAGAAGTTGCAAATGAAAAGAAGGGGATAACGCCTTTGGTACCTGCAAAATCAGTCTAGGGCAGAACAGGTGCAACAAAGTATATTAGTTCTATACCAATTTATTCAAATTCCAAGCTTGAAACTCATCCAATTTCTAGTCTGAAATAAACTCCAAGTACTAAACAAGAAAACACAAAAATTCTGCTAAGTGAAAAGAAGGCATTAATGTCCCCAAGCCCAAAAGGGCTACCAGCTAAGCATGTGTCATCTAAAAGTGCGAAGATTGGAAATGGGAAGATGGAATCTTTGAATCATAAAGATGCATCTAAGGCATCATGTAGAAGCATCAGTATAAGTAAAAATGGTGATATTTGTGATGGTATAAAGAAGCTCGGTATTGGAAATGTGAAGGTGGAGTCATTGAATCATAAAGATGCAGCGGCTAAGGCATCGCGTAGAAGCAGCAGTATGAGTAAGCATAGTGATATTTGTGAAGGCACGAAGAAGCTCAGTATTGATTCTATTAAAGCTTAGTATTGATTCTATTAAGTAAAACAAAAAGACTGTGAAAAAGAAATGTGAAGTTGTTTCAACTCTAGAAGATCCTTGTAAAGCAATAAGCAAAGCGGGAGTATATTATAGGAGTGCAAAGATTGGTGATGGGAAGTCGGAGTTTTTGAAGCATAATGATACGGCAAAGGCTTTGCTTCTACATAATAGTACAAGTAAATATGATGATATTTGCGATGGTATGAAGAAGCTCAACATTGATTCTATGAAGAAAATAGAAGAACAAGGGGATAGAGCCTATTTTCAACCAACAAATGAAAAACATATAATTCCATTGAATTTATATACATAATCAAAATTCAACACATAATATTGATATCTCTACGAATATAATTTTGAGGGTGTTTTACTTTTTCATCAATTCCAAAAATTCTTATGCATATCCAAATCAAATAATTTAAACTGAACAATTACAAATACAAATCCTGAACATAAACAACTATGTTTGAGCAAAGTGAAGTTAAAGGTTATTCAGTGCGTGTAAATTGTGATAAGAAAAAATATATGCTATATCCTGAATAATGATGAGAGTTGCCCAAAAAGTAATAGCAGTGAATTTACCATTGCTCAACACACTATTTTTCTTTTGAAACATTTATTTATTTTGATTAAACTTGTCCTTTAGCAACTCCAAAAGAAAATCCACATGAGTTAGGTTGAAAAGAAGCAAGCCAACCTCTCCATCCTCGTTCACATGACCTCGTCTTCTTTCTTTTGCATTCACTACAATTTCAATTTCACTCCAAACCCAAAACGTAAAAAGCAGACATCAAGTATCAATTACAAAAGGCAAACACATCAAATGCTGAATATAAAAAAATCTAACTAACAATTTGATTATGCATAACATAAACGAAATTGCATATCCCAAAAGCTGGCCATTTCAACCGCCACGGCAGCAGGTGATAGCACTACAGCCTCTAGTCTAAGTTCAGCAATACCCAGATAATTTTGAGGGTGTTTTACCTATGCCACTTGACTTAGACTCGTTTGGGTATTTTGATTCTGACCCGACTGATTCTAACTCGTTTGTGCTCTCCCGGATGATTGGGAATCATTCGCAAGACCAAACACAACAAAAATTGACCTAGGAAAATATCAATTAATTGGACAGGTAAATGATGCAGGAAAGGTAGAAAATTAAGCAAAAGTAAATGAACGGTTTAAAACTAGGAAAATCAAGAACTGCAATGAAATAGGAAAAGTGAAACCTGATTATGATTTTCTCTGATCATCCGTGGTTATGCTGGTCTTTATCATGCTTTATGCCTTGCCATGTTGAAATTAAAATCGATTTCGCCCAAACTCACAATTCTTTGATGGGTTAATCCTTTGAAAAGATTCTGTGTTCTAATTCGATCTACAAAGGGGAAAATTAAAGCATCAAAGCAAGCCTAAACGAAATGAAAAGGGTTAGCGATTTTGGGAAAATTAGATCTACAAAGGGTTAGCGATTTGGAGGGAGAACGAAATGAAAGGGAAACGCGTGAATGAAAATGTTAGCAGGAAATAGAGGAAACATAGTAGATAGTGGTTGAATGGTTGAGATTTTGTTTTAACTTATGGTGTGGATCGCCATGTAAGACATGGAAAGGTCTGCTATAGGAACACTATATCATAATGTTGCATCGTGTTACAGTTGTCTACCTAAAGCAACACATTTTTATGGCTACGGTAACACCAAAAATAGAATGTTATAGTAGGGCCAAAATATTACAGCTATCGGGACATTTTAGCTGGCAATACCTTGCAAATTTGTTGCATTAGGCCATTTATGGCGTAGTGGACTTTTCCGGCTCTCAGGGATACCTGGCTCAACTCAAAGCACGTCACATTATAATAAGACATCCTTTGGAAGACAAGTGTTAACAAGCCTTTTGACCCGGTTTCCCAAAGCAGTCAAATCCCACACGATTCTGCCCATCTCGTGAATCAACACCCCAAAAGCATTGTCGAAACCTTCAGGACTCAAGCCTAGATGGAGCTGGATAAGAATAATTGTCCCGGCTCGACCAAGCTGCTCAAACTTCAACAAACACTTTGGGATTGGCATTGAGCCTCATCATCAATCATATCCCGACGTCACAACTCCTTAAAATCCCACTACACCAAATTCGTATCCTTAAGATACAACTCCCCAGTTTGGCACACATCACACCTCCCCATTTTCGTATCCCAAAGACCCATCTCCCGTCCATTTTGTATCCAGTGTTTCCCTTCTAAAAGAATGTATCCCACCACCAATTCCAGAACTCCATATCCCAATCCAAGCTTCTTTTCGTATCCCACCATAATCCATGTTTTGTATCCCACCTTCCTGGATATGAAGTTGTTAAACGCTCGAGGGATACGAAAACAATCAAGGCCCCGATATACGAATGTTGTAACACCCCACGTCCATTAATGTCACTCACAAAGGGAATGCATTAACTTCTATGGAGCGTTTAAGTGTGTATAGAACAGAAACTTAACAACAAGACAGATATAAAACAGTACTTAAAAATTTAAAACTTCATTCATTGCAGCGGTAAACAAATAGGTTTGGTTACATCATCAAAAACCAAAGGCTAGAGTCAAGTACATAATATCCATCTTGACAAAATCAGAGTACATAAAATAAAAAGCATAAACCCCAAAGTAGATAGCCATAAAGAAGATGAGCTGAAACTTTACTTTCAGCAATCCAAGCTTTTCCAAAAGAGAGAGAAATAAAGCGATCCAAATCAAGCTCCACTAGCATTAGTCCCACCCTGAGAACCCGGGGCGGGGGGGGGGGGGAGGAGGAAAAGAGGCGAAAACAAAGGGGGTCAGACATAAAGTCTGGCGCGTACAATAACTTTAACAATGTAATTATTAAAGTAACTAAGATAAGGCATAAGCTGGCAAATCAAGGAATGACTGCGAACAAAATGGGCATGGAAAGGCAAACAAGAGGAATAAGATAACGTTAATTGCGCCTCCAACACTATAGGATAATTACCATACTGCACCAATACTAGTCACCCTAAAAGTTGATCCCGCCTACTGAACATAATAATCATAATGGTAGTTTTCGTGTACCCCTAGCTATCTTCATAGGTGCTGCCTGCCCCTATCTCCACTAGTTGTACCCGCTACCCTCCCCTTTTCTAATCATAATATTTATAATATAGTAGTTGCACTCCTAGCTGCCGTCATAGGTGCTGCCTGCTCCTATCTCCGCTACTCGTACCCACTACCTTTCCCATTCGATCGGCTCCCTAACTCGTAGATACCCGTGCTGGCCCCACAGTGGGGTGTATCACTCCCCAAAGTGGCAACCCGATACTACCAAAAATGCACGGCTTATATCTACACGATGCAACAACGTCTTACCTACCAGCCTGGGGCCACACACGCACATGACCCCGTTGGACTTGCGTTGCCACCGCTAAACTGTTTTGACCTCTTACAATCAAACCCAGTACGTGTATCCCGTTCTCGACTTGGGTCGAGCCCATAAAGATACTTAATGGGTTACTGGTTTGAAAAGGGCCCCCATGTATGACACAAGCTTTCCACCTATGTTTGGTCCCCTCTAAGGTTTTCCCCACTTAACCCCATTCTTATTCATGTCCACTTATATGTTTCAATCTTGGTTAAGTGCATCTAATCGTATTTCATATGCCACCCAAGGCACCCTCTTAATTTCTCATGCCACCTCAGGCACCCACTTTACCCCCCATGTCCCACCACATGTTATCTGGTTAAGTGTTTCTTAATTCATTAACACCGTAACCTTATAAAGACCTCCCACATTAGACTGGCATTTGTGGCAGTTGGATTTGTCGGGCGGGTCCGGGAAGTCTTACACCACAAACGAGCCTAACCTCGTGTTTTTACAACTATTACGCATTTAGTTCATGCCTTTGACCCCTCACATTAGACTGGCATTTGTGGCTGCTGGATTTGCCGGGCGGGTCCGGGAAGTCTTACATCACAAACGAGTCTAACCTCGTGTCTTAGGCGGTTTATTATTACACGTCTTTATTTAACCCCAAAGTGGATTGATATCCCTATTCAAATTTGTCAATCATTTCCATATTTACTTATGTCCATAATTATCACCTTAATTATGTCCATCTATTTATGGTATATAAATTATACCAATTAACATTACAAACTAATTATATGTCTTTTAAGGCATTTATGCTAATTCACAATATTAAATATTTTAATATTATCCCATTGCCCCCACGTTGTACGTTTGTTCATTTAACGTGAAATATACGTTAGACTCGCTATAGTCTAAGAAAGGAAACATCACAACATGCATAGCACATAAATTAGATCTAATTATAAAATTTGCATAGTCAACTATATAGATCTAAACATAAAGAGGTGAACTTGCATGTGTGACTATGGTTTTCATCTAAACTTGCGTAGACAATGGGCGTGTAACACATATATTTGCATAACTCATGTATTATCATGGATCTAAATATAGATCTAACATAAAGGTGTGAACTTGCATATGAATCTCAAACTTACATTTAAACTAGCATATGATTCATATCCCAAATATGTATATTTACTTGCATATGTGATGATGTAAACTTGCATATGAATCTAAACATGTAAATTAAGATCTACATGTAAACTAGCATGAAAGCTTGTGTATAATCCGCATACATACTTGCATATAACTCACATATGTCTTAGCATATACTTTAGATCCAAACTCACATATAAAATAGATGTCATGAATCAAATTAAACGTACAAAGTTGCATATGATTCTCATTAAACTTGCATATGATTCATGTATAAATTTACATATCCAAACTTGCATATCAAGTTAAACATACATATGATTTAACGTATGATTTAGATCCACTAACATAACAAAACTAGCATATGAAGCATCATTATGAATCGATTGTACATAAGCCAGCAACTAACTTAGATTTACAACATAGGTAATATCATAGCAGTCAATGATTCACAACCACAAACTTGTGTATAAATTGATGTCATAAAAATGAATCAAGACATATGTGATTGGTCATATAAAATAGATCCACAACATGAATTAACAGGACTATCATATGTTCATAAACAAAATATAAGTAACGTCACATGATTCAATAGGCATGTTTTTGGAATCCATATTATAAACTTATCCCAATTAAATTAACAATTACTTTGTGAATGAATTTGTACTCACAAACAAAAAGAAAGTCTTGAGTTCTCGGATCTGTATTCTGTAAGATTAGCGTTCCCTTGATGTAGACAAATTTTGATTTAGATTAGACTTGAGTTGAATTGAATTGTTGCTAAGCTTCTTCTAGTTAGTGACGGCTATTCTAGGTTGCAAGGTGATAGCATGACGGCCATGATTCTAATTTTGATTAGGTTTTAGGGTTTGAGTCTACATGTGTTTATATAGAATTTAGGATTAATTTAGGTCATCCGATCGACCTAGAATCAATCAAGACCATCCAGTCAAGATAGGGTGACACCTCAGCCCTAATGACTCGGCACTGAGTCACAAAATCGTCATATTTCTGATCTACCCGGGGGAGAGGGTGGAGGGGCAGGTCGACACCCAGGTCGACACCCATGTCGACCTGTATAGGGGGAGATCGACACTAGGGTCGACCCCCTGGTCGACCTGGTCCCTGTTATATATATTTTTTCCTGAACCTGAGCTGTTTTTAAATTAATTAATTTCTGAAACTTCGGAAGGCCATAACTTCTTCATACAAAGTCCAATTCACACAAACTCGGACTCTATCTCAAGCAGAATTCCGAGATGAACACAATGGCACAACCCATTTCCCTTAATTCCCACATTTGAAATTAATATTCTTTAATTTGTTAACTTTAATTTTTAAAATTACGGGGTGTTACATTCTCCCCTCCTTAAAGGATTTCGCCCCCGAAATCTCCAAGTTAAGGAGAATGCATATCCTAACATCAAATCATCCATCTACTCAACCATTAAACATAGGCATCCATTGTCCTTACAAGATTTCTAATGATGTATGAACATATGCAAGAAGTGTGTGTATATGTTCCTTATCTAATGCAAAATCAGGCGGTCTACTGATTCAGTTGACCTCCTTAATGTGAATCATGATAGTGCCATGCATCCATTATGTATGCGAAAGAATCCTATCGATACATATTATTTCTACATGTGTGCACAACCATTCATCAAAATGCAGCATCCATATGATAACACAACCATTATACATCCATTAATTTAAATATGCACGCACATTTATATGCAACATGAAGGTGATTGAGCCGATCTAGTGCCTAAGGTGTGTGTGCATGCATCCATGAGCAACCACTAGCAACCACTTGCATCTATTTGCATCCACCAAACATAACATGTCTCAAACACATGTTTCAACCATAGGGTTCTTCCTAACTAAAGATCGAAGATGTCATCGCAAAGATAATACTAAAAGATAGGACAAGTATAAACAAAGCGGTAGAAAAAGGAGAAATCAAAACATACCCTCAAAAAGGAAAGGGTAAAACGTACGCATTTTATCTTCCATCTCCCAAGTCGCTTCTGTTTGATCATCTCCCCATTGCACTTTGACCAACTTGACCTCTTTGTTGCGAAGCTTTTTGACCTCCGATCCGAGAATGAGTATAGGAGCTTGTCTGATCGTGGCATTGCGCTCTACTTCCACTTCTTCGAGCGTGCTCGGCTCTACCACTTTCGCCGTATCATGTAGACACTTACGCAAATGGGAAACGTGAAACACGTCATGAACTCCACTGAGCTTTCCCGGTAACTTTACTCTATACGCCATCTGCCCAATCCTCTATGTAATTGGAAAGGGTCCTACGAACCTTGGTGCTAACTTCCCTACTGATCCAAAACGGACTACGTTTCTCAATGGTGACACCTTAATAAAAAGCATGTCCTCAACATTGAACTCAAGATCGGTTCATCTCCTATATGACTTCTGTCGTTCCTGCGCCGTCTTCATTGTCGTCAAATCAGGTCTATCTTCTCCGAAATCTCCCTAGTCATGTCGGGTTCAAGCAAAACCTTATCCGTGGATTCCCACCAACATGTAGGTGATCGGCACGGTCGTCCATAAAGGGCCTCAAAAGGTGCCATGCCAATGCTAGACTGAAAACTATTATTATAGGCGAACTCCACTAGTGGAAGGTGTTCTCCCCATGTTCCTCCAAAGTCTAGGATGCATGGTCTCAGAAGGTCTTCTAGAACCCGATTTACTCTCTTGGTCTGGCCGTCCGTCTGAGGGTGATAAGCGGTATTTAAGCATAATTGCGTTCCAACCGCCTCTTGTAAGCTTTTCCAAAATTCGCTTGTAAAAAATGGGATCTCTATCGCTCACAATGCTGGAGGGTATGACGTGCAAACGGACTATCTCTCGAAGGTAAACGGATGTTAACCATGCGGCGGTCCTTCTACTTTTAACGAGAATAAAATGGGCACTCTTCGTAAGTCTGTCTACAATTACCCAAATCCCCGTATTACCGTTCCTCGATCTTGGTAACCCATCTACAAAATCCATGGAAACACTTTCCCATTTCCAAAGCGAAACCTCTAAGGGATGGAGCAAACCTCCGGGCTTCTTTTACTCCGCCTTGACTTGTTGGCACACTAAGCATCTAATAACGAACTCGGCTACGTCCTTCTTCATTCCGGCCCAAAAGAAAACTCGCTTCATATCCCTATACATCTTATCACCACCAGGATGTACGGTCATCTTAGAGCGATGTGAGTCTTCAAGAATTGCCTTCTTCGAACTCTCGTCTTGTGGTACGCAAAGTCTTCCATCTCTACATAGCCAACCTCTCTCATCTATAGCATATCTATCAAGATGACTCGAGGACTCCCCTCCTATAAGCTCGCCTACTATCTCAACCAACTGTGGGTCATTTCGCTGTGCCTCTCCAACTCGACCCAAAAGTGTAGGTTGCACCTCTGACGATGCCAATAATCCGGATACATAATCGAGTGAGAGGGGCTGATATCTTCGCGAAGTCCTTAATGAACTTCCTATAATAACCAACCAACCCTAAAAAGCTTCTTACTTCTGTCGCGTTCTTAGGTGTTTTCCAATCTTGGATTGCAACCACCTTAGCGGGATCCATAACTATCCCTTCCTTAGAGACCACGTGTCCTAAGAACCTTACTTCTTTTCTCCAAAAATGGCACTTGGAGGACTTAACTTTAAGTTGATGTGCTAGTAGAGTCTCTAAGACTTCCCTAAGATGTAGGGCATGCTCTTCTTCATTTTTAGATAAAACCAGAATATCGTCTACAAAGACTACCACAAACTTGTTCAGAAACTCCATAAGCACCCTACTCATTAAGTCAACAAAGTATGCGGGTGCATTCGTCAAATCAAAAGGCATGAAGAGCCACTCAAGGAAACCGTCAGGAGTTCTAAATGCAGTCTTATCGATGCTATCTTCAGCCACCCTTAGCTGATGCAACCCCGCAGCCAAATCCAGTTGCGAGAAAACTGAGGCACCCACCAAATGATCGAATAAATCGTCTATCCCCGGCAATGGGTGCCGGTTCTTCTTTGTTAATTTTTTCAGCTCTCTATAGGTCACGCACAATCTAAGTGAACCATCAGCTTTCATAGCAAAAACGACTAGAGCACCCCACTCCGAAATACTTCTTCTTATGAACCCCTTCTCAATCAACTCTTTTACTTGCTTACTGAGTTCTCTTCTCTCTCTCGGAGCCATGTGGCGCACTGGTACTGCAACTGGCTTTGCATTATCTACTAGTTAAATTCGAAAGTCTATCTCGCGCCTCGGGGGTAAACCTCGAACTTCATCGAAGACGTCACTATATTCATGGACCACCCGAAGAGATTCCAAATCATTGTTGGACGCATCAAGGGATTCTAGGTAACTACGGATCACCGGACCCCTAGGGTCACAAGAAATATCAAAGGTCTTCCCACAATGAGTCAACAATCTAACTACCCTTCTTTCACAATCTAGGATGGCACCATATCTAGCTAGCCAATCCATACCTAGAATCAAGCCGTAGCCCATGAAGCCAAGAACGAAGGCGTTGCATTCAAACCCAACGCCCAAGATAGGCACTCTCAAATCCCGACAAATCATTGAAAGATGAGTCGAACCACCAATAGAATTTAAGACTACTATGGGATCCGTAACTAGACTAGTATTTAGGTGTAGCATTTCAACTAACTAAGCAGATACAAACGAGTGTGAAGCGCCAGAATCAACAAAGTTTGAACAGGATGATCAAAAAGAAAAACCAAACTTTCAACCAAGATATTTCTACCTCTATCAGGTATGCCAGCTGTGAGGGAACGCGTCTGCCCTCCAGAAGATCTTGTACTTTGTCCTTACCTTTGCCTTTTGCCTCTTTGGACAATCCTAATAAGATGACCTGTTTCCCTTAACAACTAGTCTTTTTCTTCATTCCAACGTCTTTATTTAAGTAGTCAGGTATTTCACAAGTGTGGCCCATCCTTTTCTATGGGTCCCTTGTTATCCTTACCCCCTTTCTTTGGATCTACTTCCTTATTGTGTCCTATCCATGTCTCTCCTGCACATTCTCTATTCGTGACCTCCCACCAAAATGAGGCTTTGTCCTTCATTGACCAAGAAGCTGGTTGAACCTTCCTCCCATCATCTATCTTAAAGGTACCAACAAGTCCTCCACTTCCCCCTAGCTTTGACAAATGTCCCAGTCCCATGAAGCGGTTTTCTGCTCATCGTACGGAAGTTCTTACATATCTTAGAAAAAGTGTCTATATGTGGAGGAAGAAACTAGAAAGGGAAAGAGATTCGAAGCAAAGAATCGAAAGAAAGATATATGGCTTTTGGGGATTATGTTTTTCGAAATAAACTTTTCTCTTTAAAATACTCTCCTTAAAACATATTTCTGAAAGTATTTCTTTATAAAAATGCTTTTGAAAAATAGTTTTTTTTTTCTTTTCAAAATCTCATATCTGTTCTGGTAACCTTCAGCTCTGATACCACGTGGGACACCCCACATCCACTAATGTCACTCACAAGGGGAATGCATTAACTTCTATGGAGCGTTTTAAGTGTGTATACAACAGTAACTTAACAACAAGACAGATATAAAACAGTACTTAAAAATTTAAAACTTCATTCATTGCAGCGGTAAACAAATAGGTTTGGTTACGTCATCAAAAACCAAAGACTAGAGTCAAGTACATAATATCCATCTTGACAAAATCAGAGTACATAAAATAAAAAGCATAAACCCCAAAGTAGATAGCCATAAAGAAGATGAGCTGAAACTTTACTTTCAGCAATCCAAGCTTTTCCAAAAGAGAGAGAAATAAAGCGATCCAAATCAAGCTCCACTAGCATTAGTCCCACCCTGAGAACCTGGAGGGGGGGGGGAAGAAAAGAGGCGAAAACAAAGTGGGTCAGACATAAAGTATGGCGAGTAATATAACTTTAACAATGTAATTATTAAAAGAACTAGGATAAGGCATAAGCTGGCAAAACAAGGAATGACTGCGAACAAAATGGGCATAGCAAGGCAAACAAGAGGAATAAGATAACGTTAATTGCGCCTCCAACACTATAGGATAATTACCATGCAGCACCAATGCTAATCACCTTAAAAGTTGATCCCGCCTATTGAACATAATAATCATAATGGTAGTTTTTGTGTACCCCTAGCTATCTTCATAGGTGCCGCCTGCCCCTATCTCCACTAGTTGTACCCGCTACCCTCCCCTTTTCTAATCATAATATTTATAATATGGTAGTTGCACTCCTAGCTGCCGTCATAGGTGCCGCCTGCTCTTATCTCCGCTAGTCGTACCCACTACCTTTCCCATTCGATCGGCTCCCTAACTCGTAGATACCCGTGCTGGCCCCACAGTGGGGTGTATCACTCCCCAAAGTGGCAACCCGATACTACCAAAAATGCACGGCTTATATCTACACAATGCAACAACATCTTACCTACCAGCCCGGTGCCACAAATGCACATGACCCCATTGGACTTGCGTTGCCACCGCTAAACCGTTTTGACCTCTTACAATCAAACCCAGTAGGCGTGTCCCGTCCTCGACTTGGGTCGAGCCCACAAAGATACTTAATGGGTTACTGGTTTGAAAAGGGCCCCCATGTATGACACAAGCTTTCCACCTATGCTTGGCCCCCTCTAAGGTTTTCCCCACTTAACCCCATTCTTATTCATGTCCTCTTACATGTTTCAATCTTGGTTAAGTGCATCCAATCGTATTTCACATGCCACCCAAGGCACCCTCTTAATTTCTGATGCCACCCAACGCACCCACTTACCCTCCATGTCCCACCACATGTTTATTTGGTTAAGTGTTTCTTAATTCATTAACACCGTAACCTTATAAAGACCTCCCACATTAGACTGGCATTTGCGGCAGCTGGATTTGCCAGGCGGGTCTGGGTAGTCTTACACCACAAACGAGCCCAACCTCGTGTCTTTACAACTATTACGCATTTAATTCATGCATTTGACTCCTCACATTAGACTGCCATTTGTGGCTGCGGGATTTGCCGGGCGGGTCCGGGCAGTCTTACACCACAAACAAGTCTAACCTCGTGTCTTAGGCAGTTTATTATTACACAACTTTATTTAACCCCAAAGTGGATTAATATCCATATTCAAATTTGTCAATCATTTCCATATTTATTTATGTCCATAATTATCACCTTAATTATATCCATCTATTTATGATATATAAATTATACCAATTAACATTACAAACTAATTATATGTCTTTTAAGGCATTTATGCTAATCCACAATATTAAATATTTTAATATTATCCCATTTCCCCACATTGTACGTTTGTTCGTTTAACGTGAAATATACGTTAGACTCGCCATAGTCTAAGAAAGTAAACATCACAACATGCATAACACATAAATTAGATCTAATTATAAAATTTGCATAGTCAACTATATAGATCTAAACATAAAGAGGTGAACTTGCATGTGTGACTTTGGTTTTCATCTAAACTTGCGTAGACAATGGGTGTGTAACACATATATTTGCATAACTCATGTATTATCATGGATCTAAATATAGATCTAACATAAAGGTGTGAACTTGCATATGAATCTCAAACTTACATTTAAACTAGCATATGATTCATATCCCAAGTATGTATATTTACTTGCATATGTGATGATGTAAACTTGCATTTGAATCTAAACATGTAAATTAAGATCTACATGTAAACTAGCATGAAAGCTTGTGTATAATCCGCATACATACTTGCATATAACTCACATATGTCTTAGCATATACTTTAGATCCAAACTTTCATATAAAATAGATGTCATGAATCAAATTAAACGTACAAAGTTGCATATGATTCTCATTAAACTTGCATATGATTCATGTATAAATTTACATATCCAAACTTGCATATCAAGTTAAACATACATATGATTTAACGTATGAATTAGATCCACTAACATAACAAAACTAGCATATGAAGCATCATTATGAATCGATTGTACATAAGCCAGCAACTAACATAGATTTACAACATAGGTAATATCATAGCAGTCGATGATTCACAACCACAAACTTGTGTATAAATTAATGTCATAAAAATGAATCAAGACATATGTGATTGGTCATATAAAATAGATCCACAACATGAATTAACAAGACCAGCATATGTTCATAAACAAAATATAAGTAACGTCACATGATTCAACAGGCATGTTCTTGAAATCCATATTATAAACGTATCCCAATTAAATTAACAATTACTTTGTGAATGAAATTGTACTCACAAACAAAAAAAAAGTCTTGAGTTCTGGGATCTGTATTCTGTAATTGATTAGTGTTCCCTTGATGTAGAAAAATTTTGATTTAGATTAGACTTGAGTTGAATTGAATTGTTGCTAAGCTTCTTCTAGTTGGTGACAGCAATTCTAGGTTGCAAGGTGATAGCATGACGACCATGGTTCTAATTTTGATTAGGTTTTTGGGTTTGAGTCTACATGTGTTTATATAGAATTTAGGATTAATTTAGGCCATCCGATTAACCTAGAATCAATCAAGATAGGGTGACACCTCAGCCCTAATGACTCAGCACTGAGTCACAAAATCGTCATCTTTCTGATCTACCCGGGGGAGGGGGTGGGGGAGGCAGGTCGACACCCAGGTCGACACTAAGGTCGACCTGTATAGGGGGAGGTCGACACTAGGGTCGACCCCCTGGTCGACCTAGTCCCTGTTATATTTCATTTTTTCTGAACCTAAGTTGTTTTTAAATTAATTAATTTCTGAAACTTCGGAAGGCCATAACTTCTTCGTACAAAGTCCAATTCACATAAATTTGGACTCTATCTCAAGCAGAATTCCGAGATGAACGCAATGGCGCAACTCATTTCCCTTAATTCCCACATTTGAAATTAGTATTGTTTAATTCGTTAACTTTAAATTTTAAAATTACGGGGTGTTACAAATGTCGTAGATACGACTTGAAGCAAGATGAATACGAAATGAGGCAAGTCAAGGGATTTGTAACACCCCGTATTTTCTGTAAATGTATAAGTAACTAATAAGAGAATAATTAATTTTTAAAATAAGAATCAAGGGAAACGGGTTGCGCCATTGCGTTCTTCTCGGAATTCTGCATGAAATCGAGTCCAAGTTTTCGAAAATTGGAGTTCGTATGACCAAGTTATGACCCTCAGAAGTTTCAGGAATTTAAATAAAATAAAACAGCTCGAAAATAAAGCCAGAAATTCGAAATTCAAACCCAGAGAAGGCTGACGGGAAAATTCCCGCCCATATACCCAGGTCGACTGGGGAGTCGACCCCCCCCCCAACCAGGTCGACTGGGGTGTCGATTGGGGTGTCGACCTCCCCATGACCAAGTCGACTGGGGAGTCGACCTGGGGGTCGACCTGCTCCCGAAACCCAGTTTTTGAACCTGGTTCATTCTGATGTATCTGGTCTCGTTTTCTATCTAGATTCGTCCGCCTAATCCTATATAAACAGCCCCCTAGCCTCATTTTATCTACACAATTTCATTCTGTCTATACTCTGCCTCTGTTCTAATTAAAAATAAAAATGGCGTCGCTACTCTGTTGGAATCAAAACTTGGACTGATGCATCTTCTTCCAACCTGAATAGAATTAAAAGCTAAATCAAATCTCAAATCAAAGTTTAGAGCTACAACAACAGTTTATTATCCTTTCTTAAAACCACGAAAGGCAAGTACAGTTATTTTACGCTATAAACTGTAACTATAATTGTGACATGATTGTAAATCTGAATTTGAGGTTGTGTACGTTCTGTTCTAATATATTTTATTCTGTATCTCTTTCTTCTTTCTGTTATATAGCCAGGATACCACGAGCCTGCGCCACATCTCATAAGAGATTAACGCATGAACGCTAAATTTTGGGATAAATAATAATGCATAATTGGACATGAAACTGTTGCCTATAAGACTATTGCCTATGACTATGAGACTATTGCCTATGACATTGAATAAGAAACTATTGTAATTAGTCGCCCATGACTATTGTGGTTAGTTGCCTATAACTATTGTAGTTAGTTTCTTATGCCTATTCCCTTAATGATGTTAGATCTCATATTTAGTATGTAACTTTGCTAGTTTATTCCCATTCACTGTTATGTACATCGAGCCTTGGGGGGCCATTATCATTGTATTTGGTTCATTATTGCATGCCTATTCTTTCTTGTGCTTATCCCTTATTCCTTTTGCTATGGCCAATTCATGAGTATTTAGAGAACTTGTGGAAACATGTTATACGGGGATTGGGTGTAGCTTAATTAAGTTAATTTGGCATAGCAAATATGTTGGCATAATCTGAATTGGCTATAATAGAGAATGATTTACAGGTGTATTAGTCCTGGACATAAATGGTAAACTAGAATATTAAATCTAGTTTTGACATGAACTGTAAATGGGAATATTAAGGCTAAAATTTGGGGCATATATTGTATTATGAATTATGACCTTGATTTAGGCATGTAAGTTTAGGCTAAATTTATAATTAGGCAAGATATGTCAATGAAACTTTAAGGAATGATTAAATCTGTTATATTGCCTAATCTGCTAGTTCTGTTATATTGCCTAAACTGCTAATTAGATTGAATTGCCTAATCTGCTAATTATGTTAAATTGCCTTATCTGCTAGATCTGCTAAATCGCCTAATCTGCAAGATCTGTTATCTGTTTAATCTGTTGAATGGCGTAATCTGTTGGAATTGAAATGCTGAAATTTGAAGTATGTAGATCTGTAGGCTCGATTTAAAATTGAGCAAAACTTGTTAATAGAACCTCGAATAATCTGCTGTAACTTGTACAGAAGTTAATTTGTTAAATTAGCATGATTAGTCTGATATTAGCATAGTCTGTGAATGAATGCATTGGCTAAACATGAAACATAGCTAACTCGAGGTTAGAATGAGTTTGCGGCATAATCCTGCCCGGAACCGCGCGGCACATCCAGTGGTCGCAAACAATAGGTTCTAATGTGAGAAGTTAGTCATAACGTGCTTGAAACCCAAGGTTAGACTCAGTTTGCGGCAGAAACCTGCCCGGAACCAACCGGCCTAACCAGTGGCCGTAAACTGTCGGTCTAATGTGAGAGGTTTGCGCATTAATTTTTAATTGATACAAATCTGGGATAAATATGATGTCTAAAACGTGTTGGGTGGATAGGGTTAAGCCAATTGGACTAATGAATTTAACAAACCCGTTTCGTGAATCTGTAGGCCCAATTACAAAGTTAGACAAATATATAAATCTGTTAAATCCGTATATCTGACCCGTTAGTCTGAAAACTTGTCTTATCTGTGAACTAGTTGATCTGAACTCTGTATGGCTGAACTTGTAAACAAGTTAATCTAAAATCTGTTAGTCTGGGGACATAAGGTTAGGAGGGAAATTACTTGTGTCATCTGCTGTTTGGGACCATATTAGTCAGTAACCCTTTCTGGTATCAAAACTTTGACCCAACAGTAGGTAGGGTCCGGGCACGCTTACTGAACTAATTATAAGCGGTTCATTCTGATAATGGCGAGGGGTGTTGATGGTGCGTTCCAACCGGGTCATGTGCGTGCATGGATCCCGGTCTGCCTCTGAGGATGTAAGACGCCGTGACATCTGTAAATAGGTCTGTGCCAATTGGTTGTCACTTTAGGGAGTGATACACCCTAATGTGGGGCCGACACAGCGTATTTATGTATTAGGGAGCCTCTTGGGGTAGGGTTTTAGGGTACACTTAGTTCTGTCTGTTTCTGTTGGTACCGTCTATTTCTGTTGGGTGGCAACACCTGTCTGTTTCTGCGTGGTACCGTCTGTTCGGGTGGTAAAGGCCCATTTACTAGTGTACACCTAATTCTGCATTCTGTTTCCGTAGGGATTAATCCGTTTCTGTTTCTGTACCTTCTGTTCGGGTGGTAAAGGCCCATTATTAGCATTATGTTTCTGTCTGTCTCTGTTTGGGTGGTAAAGGCCCATTATTAGCATTCTGTTTCTGTCTGTTTCTGTTCGAGTGGTAAAGGCCCATTATTAGCATTCTGTTTCTGTCTGTTTCTGTTTGGGGGGGGGGGGTAAAGGCCCATTATTAGCATTCTATTTCTGTCTGTTTCTGTTGGGGTGGTAAAGGCCCATTACTAGCATTCTCTTCTGTGGAAATTATTCTGTTCCCGTTTCTGTTTCAGTTTAGACATTAGGGTGACACCTAATCCTATTATACTAGTACTAGTGCAGAGAAATGAAAAGTAATATTATTCTGTTTCTTCTGTTTAACCTAAGTACATCTGCTGCTCCTGTTACTGTTATCTCTTATCCAGCTTATTTTCATGTCATAATTATTATTATCTGTTCATATGCTGAAAGTCACTGGACTTGCGAGGCTTTATGTCTGACCTTGCTTGTTTTCGCCCCTTTTTCTTCCGTTCCCCCAGGTTTTCCAAGGAGGGAATACTTTAGCTTGATCTGGATTTCTTCTGCTTGAAGTACTTGAAGTGCGTAAAGTATGGCTTAAACTTCTTATGGTATCTTCTGTGGGGATTATGATTTTAAAGTTTTGTACTCTGATGACTTTCTGAACAAGACTGATATTTATGTACTTGAGTTTTTGCTAAAGATGTAACCATACTGATTTCTGTTTTCTGCTGTAATAAAGTTATAATTTCTCAAGTATTGTTTATCTGTCTTGAAATTTTCTGTTCTGTTTACTAAAATGCTCCACCAAAGTTAAGGCATTCCCTTTGTGAGTGTCCTTAACGGAGGTGGGGTGTTGCAGGATTCAAAGCTTCAGGCAACAGAGGAGAAAATTTGGGTAATTCCCCGAGAATCGTACCGATCTCGGAGTACGAAATGTAGGGTGTGGATCTCACTACCTTACCTACTCCTACCTACGTCACCTGTCTCTCCTCTTCTATAAATATCCATCATTCTACAGTGTAAAAGAGGTTGCCTCTTGACTCTTTGGACACTTTGCAAAGAAAAAAAACCTTCCTACATTCTCATAAGCATACTCCATTACTATAGGAAGAAGAAGAAGCTTTATCTTGGACATTTGGACTACATTGGGCTGCATAAGCAATTAAGAAATGGATACCTCCAACATGGATGAGCTAGAACTTTATTTCCACCATTGTCATTGTATTGACATGGAACCATTGTTCCCACCATTTTTAACTTGTACAAAGAGAATAATAAAAGGGAAAGACCATTAAAAGTGGATGTAGGCCTAATCGGACTAAACCACTATAAACGTTGTGTTCGTTACTTTCTGCATATTTTTCCTTACCTGAAACGTTATTTTTGTTAATTCGGAAATCTATGGGTGTTGTGCCAATTTTGTGCATCAATAGTGCATGAGTAAGGTATTATGGTGGCATTAGATTAGTTATAGTATGTAAAGGTGGAGCTAGAAGTCTTAAGTCCTCACAAGTTGTTTTGAGTCATTGGGAATGACATAAATCAGCTTAAGAGGAAGATAGTTAAACTAGTTAAGATATAATGAAGAGAGGATGAAGGCGATTATATATTGGAGATAGAGTAGAGTATAAGGATTGGCCCAAAAGTCTTCTGGGGGTATGCCCCCATTTATCATATCTACATGTGTCACTGTATCTTACACGATTAGAATTCTATATGGTAGGTTAGGAATTTTGTAACGACCTGCGAGAAATTCAAGCCCGGATTTCAACAATAATACAGACCCTGTATCACTTGTCAGAATCCAAGTATCGAAAACACAGATAGTTATTAGAAAGAAGTTAGAGGGTGAGATAAGAATGAAAGAAATATTAGAATAGAAGATTAAGAAAAAGATCACAACACATAATCAGAGTCTCACATCGCAATGGAACAAAATATAATATAGAAATAATCTTTATAGAGAGCTTGAAAACTTACAAATTTTCAGAGTACAACAAAACATCTGGACAATTACAAATATTTGTCCTCATATACAACACACAGTGGAATAGATACAAGATATCGTACATTTGGACTTCTCCAGCTCGTCTCTGAACTTCACAGCATCTAATAACCTGAATCTGCACAACCCGGGCTAACCCGAGCCTTACAAATGCCGGATCAGTCTGGTGAACCAGAGTGAAAAAAACACACTAAGTTTATGGGTAGCATCCAACTTGATTTTAAGGCTAAAATCTTATCAGAAGAAAGGATAATCGTAAGACTAAATTCACACATAAATACGGACGGTTTTTACCTTACGATAACCAAAACCGTTTTTGAAATCAGTATATTTTCTAATATTATAATAATGTCTAAATACAAATAAATAACAATCTAGCAGAACGCTTGCATCTCACGCTCTACATATATAGTATACAATCAAAACCGCGGGCTCTTATTGGAGAATGGATATCCTGGTAAGGTATGGGACCACCTTTCCGACAGTGTATCTCTAGAGAGGAATACACCGAGTTCAACAAGAACATCTTGCAACTCAGGCTAAACATGATCGGCCATTCTCTTAACCTTGAATGTTCCGAATATATTATCACCTATTGTTGGTACCAACAAAACCGTTCCTAGGAGATACAGAAGCGAAAAGAAAAACAAATATGAATATTTTCTAGATGATGACTATACACCCTAATGGGAGCGACCCACATAACCAGGTGACCTACCCGATTTTTACCATTCCCGATTGATGAGGCTAGAAGTTAAGCGTATTCTTTAGCATAGCATGACTCCAATCACTTTGAATGTCACATTATCAGATCCTCCAGATATCACTAATTGATGTCCGCAAAAATACTCTGGGTTTTAAGCAAGAGAAGGTGTCTTCTCCACCACCAACAGAAATACATTTGAAGAAATCAATGTACGTGATCCCTTTGGAAATACTCTTTCAGACACTCGTCCATACAAGTCATCCAGGAATAGGATGAACCAAAGGCACCCTCCTACTACACCCTATATAGGTATCACCTCAAGGATCAGTAGCGAGCAGTCCTTGCAATCTGTAAATTCCAACTAGGACAGAATCACAATTTATCTCTAGGGATCAGCCAAAGATTTGTAAGTAATTCTTCCGTTTTATGAAGATTTACATCTTTAATTGCTCCATCTTGAATAACATCTTCCACGATTCGTATATGTTGGTCGGAATGATTTTTGACTATAAATTCTATACTGGTCTTTTTGTACCAATAATCGTATGGGCAAAATTTTGATAGTCGGTTATATAACTATCGAATAAACAATATAAAATGGATCTACTGGTTGAGTACACAACATCACTTGGCCTTTTTAATTAAAAATAATTTATGAATGGTTAATTAAAACTTCTAAAATTTTCAACACAGTATTCGCTTCTTATTTTAATATACAAATATTTTCAAACCATTTCTATATAAATTTTAGAGAAATATCTTATAATCATATCCAATTTTCCCTCTAATTATTATTTCAAATCATATGCTGAAACATTACTTATTATCTATAATTGGAAAATCATTCAACGTATCATTCGTAAAACAATTGTTACAAAATCTCATTTTATTGTCTTTATTATGAAAATATCATTTCATATTCTCTAGTCCATTTTATTTTCGTTACTTTGAAAATATCAATATATATATATTTCCTCAAATCCTTTTATTTCCTTTATAATGAAATCTCATCACATCCATCCTCATATACCGTCGCATTATTATTTCTCATAATAAATCGCTTCTAACATCTTTATCATTACAACTCATATCATCCTCCGATAATCCTCAAGTCGTTCAAGTTGGGATATTTTAATTGCCTCTTAGACCTTGATCATCAACGTTTTTATCTTTTGATAAATATGAACTGTAATTCAAAAACCACTATTCATTCTAATGCCAACAAATAATCCTTCACTATTTATTTAAAATACGGTTTTATAAACATTCTTATTGAAATCTCCTTTTTAAATATACTATTATCACTAAATTAATTGATTTAGTAAATGATTAATAAAACATAAACTTTTAAACTTTAACTTCTCTAAACTATTTGCTTCGTTATCTGGATTTTTATTACAAATCCTATTACTCGATTCTTTACCCAATTCAATTACCGGAATCCTTTTTCTAACCCTTTCCATCATTCATTTTGGGAACTCATATTTTAAATCTCCTCAATTTCACTTGATACCAATACTAAGTAACGTTAATTTAAAATTAATGCTTTAAATTCCCATCACTTTTTGTAAACTCGTTTATACAATGCTGGTTTAATATAAAACTTTTTTTTCAACCTGATTTCCTTTACTTAATTCGATATTAAGTAATCTTTATTTTAAGCTTATCTCATTCGCTTAAAATTCGGTTATAACTTAATTTACGACACTCGCTTTAAAAGTAAACCTGTTGTTAAACTCACTTTAAAATTCAGCTATATTCATTACTGCTTCGATTACTTAAATGAACTTCATTTAAGAAATAATTCCTTAAATTATTATAATTTAAGTTTTATAATTTACTTCACCACTAACTGGAATTAATATTAAATTTCCTTTTCAAAATCTCATTAAGATAAACAACTATTCGTTAAATCATTGTAGATTAATCGGATCAAATGAATTTAATTTAGAAATCAATTTCCGTTAGTACAGTTGACTTGTTCGACTCTAAAACACGATTAACTCATTGAACAACTCTAATTCGTCTTTTTATTTGAATTAATCAATAATATAATTAATTTAAATTATCCCATTTACTTCGATCATTATTAAATAAATAATAATCAATTTCAATAAAATCCCATTTTAGTTATTATTAAAAATAATTAAACTCAGTTATTATTCATCCCTGCTCACTTGCTTATCAATCTTGGTAATATAAGAATTAGTTTTATAAATCATTTAATAGTTAAGATGAGGCACGTGCTTCGCACACGGCAGATTTTGGTAAATCATTTAACAATTAAGATGAAGTATGTGCGTCGCACACGACAAATTTTGGTAAATCATTTAATAATTAAGATGAAGCGTGTGCATCGCACATGGCAAATTTTGGTAAATCAAAAATGGTGATTGGTGGTTAAAAAAATCAATGTATAAGAAAAAAAATTTAATTATAAAATAAATTTAGTAATTTCATTTCTATCGATTCACCTTACGGTAAACCAATCTTTATAAAAACGATGTATAATTTAGGCCATCTACTGCCCATTCCTCAACCAATATTTCACATTGGTTAATATCAAGGGTTCAACAATCAATAATCAACCCATCATCCAATCAGGTTGGTTAAACAGTACATGTGTGGTTTGATTCCACCAACCTGTTCTTCCCTGTATTTAATATGACAATCTATAATAAAATGAATAATTAAATCAACTGATGACAGTCAACTAACAAGCATTCAGGCATCTAATTTAATTTTAAATGTTTGTATTATTATAAACGAAACCAACAAGGTAAGTTACCTCCATTGGAAATAATCATTAAAATAATGATTTTTATTTTATTTAAATTAAACAACCGTTTAATTTAAACAATATAAATAAAATCAGCAAACAATTAAACAACCATCAATCAGTCAATAAATAGCAAATATAGCCCACGAACAATAAAACTCGACTTATAATAAATATAAGTGGGATAACTGAGTAAGTTTAACTCACCTTGGATTTCGTTTATCCAGATAACGATCGTTTTCAGTTAAATTAAACATGCGTTTAATTTAACTGAAAACCCCAGATGCATCCCAATTTGCTCCAAACCAATTCCACAATGTTACACTCGTCGGTATGGACCCGATATCATTTGTTTCATCTGATTCCGTTACTATATGCCATAGTAATAAATTTAATGTAGTATTCAGTATTTAAATTAATATTATTTAAACTCTAAAAATAACAATTAAACTCTGCTTGGCATTTATTGAGCTTCCATTTCGCACGTGCAAAATGGATTGGCAGATTTAGTTAAATAGTTAGGGTACGATCAGTTGACATCAATTTCAAAAAATTAGGTATAGTGTAACTCAAATGTCCACATTTTACTTTTGGTATACAATTATTCTATTTATAAGTATATACTTTAATTAAATTAATTAATACTTAATTAATTTTCCAAATTACGATATATATTATTAGTACACATGGTTTAAAATATACGACCACTTACTATTGTTTTTCTTTTTCCTCAATCAAAACTTCATTACTGTTCTTCATCTTTCCCAACGCAATAAAATTTCTTCCTACCGCATATTTTTTTTTCATTCCCTCTCCAATGTTTAAAACAAGTTCCAGCAAGCCATCCCCATGTAAGAAAATACACAACGTAATATATCGCTCTCCACATCTCTGCTTCTTTCGCAATACGTTGTTCTGTTCTTCCCATTGCTTTGTATATTTATCTATTTTTTTCCGTTAGAAACAGGTGCCCAAAAACCCACGGTCTCCTTGTCTTTGCCGATGTCACCTTCTTCCCAATGGACTGTTTACTCAGTCCTTCCAGTTTTCATTTGCATCTTCTTCTTTTTCTCCGTTAGTTGTACAAAGATAGCCTCACCCTTTACTTCCCACTCCTATAATGTTTTGCCCACAACGCCTGCTCCTTGCTTCATCATTTCCAACTATTTTTCTTCCTACATCCACCTGTAGTTCTCCTTCTACAACATGATATCCTTCCCAACTCATGCAAACCTCTCCCAGACAACACCTCCGCACTTCCCTTTCCACGACACAACCAAGCTTCCCACCTTCTCCGTTCTCTCATCTGCACATCCCCTCTCTTCTTAGCACCCACATCATTTCCATATTACAGACCGCTACTCCATGTACACAACCCTCCATCAGCCATGATGCAATGCGTGCAGCCCCTCCTTGTTAACCCCAACTGCACCACACAGTCTCTCCACAGTCCACGCCTGCATCAACATAGCACCACACCATTCTGCCACCTCCTCCCTTAGATCATCGGAGAACTATTACTGCCATGCTCCAGTTCCAACCTTCGGCCTTGCCTCACACCACCTGCCTTCCATTTTCGACCATACAATGTTCACTAACCTCCCGACTCTATGCGTTGCTACCCTATACCGCAACAATGAGCTACCAAAAAACAAAAGTCATGACTCCCCATGCACGCAAGCTTGAAACCACATACGAACTCCCTCACCAAAACAAAAAATACACGCAGACTTTGCCAAGGGGGATATCGGGACAGAGTTACGAGGAGGACAAATATTAACAATAGACAAAGAAAAGGAAACGAGAGTAGGAAAGATGGGAGGTTTTGGTTTTAGTTTTAGTTTTAAGCAGGAAGGTTGCCAGGATATGAACTCGCCATTATTTTCTTTACTGTTTACTGGTTTCGACTTCTAGAAAATGTGAAGGAAGAGGCTTCCTTCTCGAGTTATACTCAATTTATAGATACGAACGACTTGAGGGTCACGTATTATAGGTTGGGTAGAGGCTTAGAATAGGTCTGTCTTCCTTTCATTTCCATTGCTGGGTAGTAGGTCTGCAGTGTTGAATTGTATCCATAGGTAGTTGTATCTTCATTAATTTAATTTGACGTGTGATATTAAATTCGAAATGAAATGATAGACTCGTGAATGGAAGGATAGGCATGTGGTGAAGAAAAGACAGGCAGTACGAGATGCTAGAAATGAATATACTATTGTGGAGAGATAACATGAGTTGTTCCATTAATTTTTATATGGTATGTGGGTCTCTAGTATCAGGTTGGGCTATATTTTATTTATATGCTTAAGAATTAAGTTTCATTATTTTATTTGTTGATTCTTAAGGTAGTGGTTTCCTATTTATTTTACTTCTATTATTAATTTATACCGCTACTTAACGTTATTTCCGTTGAACGCTAAATATCCGCTTCGCCATATACAATCTTCAAACATAACGAAAATTGATATACTGTTATGTCTTCACGTTCTACTCCCAATGAATTTTTTTGCTCAAATTCGGACTCCGTTTGCACAAAATCGTCGTTTTAATTTCAATCTTTTTGTCGGTTCACATTTAAATTTCGTCTACCGACAAAATAACTCTAATTGGCTCCAAGCTGCAGTTTTAGCAATAATTAGCTATATGTATTCCAATAAAATTTGTTTTGTCAAAAACGGAGGTTGTTCGAAAAATAATTATTCTTATAGCTTATATAATATCGATATATTATAAGTTAAATCAAAAACAATTTAAATAAAGTAATAATAAATTATTATTATCGAATATATCCAAATAAAATTATATCTAGCTTCAAATATATAACTCAATATGGAATTATAACTCAATATTAACATTTCTGAATTAAACGATACTCAGATATATAAAAAAATCCTTATTAAATTATTAGATAAACGTTATAATTTATAAACAATTTCCATAGCGATTATTTCAAAACTTAATTTGGACATAACTAATAATCTATAACACGAAATCTGGATTTTTCTCTTTCATATGAAAGTTATCACCACTTAGATTCAAACGTTTCTTGTTTCACAGAAATCCGACTTATATCGGATCCTGAATATTTAATTGAAGTTCAAAACTCAATATTACGAACTACCGCGCCATTACGAGCCCGTTTTAATAAAATCATAAATATAAACATTAAATCATCGTTAATTAATGAATTAAATATTAAAATCTATAAATAATCCAAATGAATTATTTAAAACAAATTTAAATATTCGAATTAATCTGGGTTGTTACATTCTTCCCCCTTAATAGAATTTCGCCTCCGAAATTACTAAGTAAAGAAGAGTGCTCCGAACCCAATTATTTTCAAAAATAATTACATTAAAATATAATCAAAATAATTTCTAAGTCTTGAAAATTTACGAAAAATTCGCCAGTACCACCTTTGTACTGTTGGATCCAAACAACTACAACTGCCACTCCGGACCTCATATTGATCAAAAGAAAATAAAGTCAAGTGGCAACACAACTTAGGGGTATAAAATCAATCACCCAAATCAATATAATTTAGGTTTACCTATTTCTCGGGCAAATCAATACTCTAATCGCAAAGCAAAGCAACTGCCAGTTTTTCCCTCCTTCCAACATGTACTAACTCATTATACAATGCCAATAACTGTAACACCCCGTAGTTCTGTAACATTGAGTTTTACAAATTAAAGTATAGTTAATTCTAAATGTGGGAATTAAGGGAAACGGGTTACGCCGTTGCGTTCGTCTCGGAATTCTGCTTGAGATAGAGTCCGAGTTTGCGTAAATCGGACTCCGTATGAAGGAGTTATGGCCTTCCGAAATTTCAGAATTCAGTTTAAAATTCAAAACAGTTCAGAACGAAATTCAAAATTTGAAAAATAAGCTCAAACTGGGCTGGGCGGGAAAATTCCCGCCCAGGGACCAGGTCGACCATAGGGTCGACCATGGTGTCGACCTGGTCACCCCCAGGTCGACCATAGTGTCGACTTCGGTGTCGACCTGCCTGGTCGGCCTGGTTTGTCTGGTTGGGTCCTGGCTCGAATTTCTGGGCCTGGTCTTGTCACTAGGGCTGAGTTGTCTTCTTTTGATTGGCTTCTCTTTAGAACGGATGGCTTTGATTAAACCTGGCTTCATCGACGGCTCTAATTAACTAGCAACTCTATAAAAACACCCTAGGTCTCCAACTAAAATTCACACAAAAATAAGAACTTGAGCCGCCATGATGTCAGAAGAAAACTAAGGAGAGCCTCCGCTCAAAAAGAGACGAACAATGATTCAAGAAACAAAAGTCTAATCTAATTTCTACGCAACGTTTTCTACTCCAAGGGAAAGATTTGCAAATTCAGAATATCAGAAACCAGAAAACAAGTTTCAGCGCCCGTTGTAAGTATATTGGTTTTCTGAATATGAATAGAAATTGCGATGTGATTCGATGTAAATGAAATTGGGGTTTTACTATTGTAAAATATTGATGTAAATTCTGTGTATTGTGTTGATTTTGTCACATTTTGTATTGGGTGCTTGTGGCATAAATTGGTTGATGCGAGCCTATTGACATTTGTATATGAAAATAAATATCACTTGCAAGTTTGTAGTAAAACACTAGAATTGACATCTTTATGTTATGTCATTAACATGGTTAGCATACATTCTTTTTTTAGGCCTAAGTTGAGACTCATGTAAACATGTTCCAAGTTGAAACCTTTTTATACGTTATTATGTTTATTTGCAAGTGATAATTAGGTTTATGCAAGTACCTTTTGGGTTACACAAATTATACTAGTTTCATGTTGAAATAGACTACTTGATGTAAAGTTAGTTTACACCTTTGGGTTATATCAAAAAGTGGACATTTTTATGCTAGTTTGGTGTTTGACATTATGCCTAGTTATATGTGTATAAAACCATGTTTAAACAAGTCTAAAAGTACGCCATTTCATGTGACACCAATTTAGATATATCCTTATTGAATGCATGTTCACATGACCCACAATCTATGTTAGTGAAAACGCTATGTTGCAAGTTCATGCGCCACACACTTTTATGTATTCTAGAACAATTCATGATTCTGTGCTTCCCATTTTTTTTGTTTATGAGTTGGGCTGAAATGTTAAGCCCAACATATGTTATGCTGCGTACGTACAAACGGGGGAAACAAACGTTGGGTTTAAAATAAAATACATGTATTTGCATGTCTGACACATGTAGTGACATTTAAAGCGGTATAAATTATACCCAAAATTAGTGAATTTGGATAATTGGGTCATAAAAATTTACATATAAAAATGAAAAGTGACAAATATGTAAATCTAGAAAATACGAGCATGCTTAACCCGAGGTTGGATTGAGTTGTGATGTAAACCTGCCCGGGCCCGCCCGGTTGTCCAGTAATCACAACAATACCTATCCAATGCGAGAGGTTAAGGCATTGAGTGCAATGAAGACCCGAGGTTAGACTGAGTTGTGGCGTAAGACTGCCCGGAACCGACCGACATACAGGCAGCCACAACAATACCTGTCTAATGTGAGTGGTTGGTGCTTTAATAAGACAATTAAAGCTAAGTTAGGATTGGTAGGGTTAAGTTAACTAAAACACTTAACCAACTTAACATGTTAACACTACAAGACTTGTAGGGGTTAAGTAACTAAGAAAACACTTAGCCAATTTAACATGTTAACTAGACTAGAAGGTGAGGTTAAGTAAAGTTAATACACTTAACCAATTTAACATATTAACTAGACTAGAGGGTGAGGTTAAGTAAATTCAGGACACTTAACCGTTATAATCTGATAATTAGATAAGTGGGTAAGGTTAAGTAAAATTAGAATACTTAACCATTATAACACGTTAGCTAGATAAGTGGGTAAGGTTAAGTAAATACACTTAGCCAATTTAATATGTTAGCTGGACTAGAGGGTAGGGTTAAGTAAACTTAGAACACTTAACCATCATAGTGTGATAAATTGAACAGGGTTAAGTTGAAACATGAAGGGACAATACCTAACCATTAGAACATGTTAATTAAACAGATGTTAGGGTTAAGTTAACTAAGGGAACACTTAACCGTTATAACATGTTAGTTAAAACAGATGGGCAAGATTAGGTTAGGGGATACTTAACCAATACAAGATGAATGGGTTGGGTTAAGCAATAAGAAATACTTAACCAATATAACTTGGTTTGTGATAGGGTTAAGTCAACATGAACTACTGATAACACTTAGCCAGTTTAATATGACAAAGGAATGGGTTAAGCTAACCTGAATTGACTAATGACACTTAACCAATCCAACTTGACGAGAAAGAGGGCTAAGTAGAAAACCCTAGTTAAGAAACAATCGAGAACGGGAGCTAAGTTGAAATCCCCAGTTAAAGAAACTAAGTGATAAACCTTAGTTAACAAGATTTATGGGAAAAGAAACTAAGTGGTAAACCTTAGTTGATAACAACTAAGTAATAATTCTTAGTCAAGAAAACTGAGCCGGTCCATAATAGATGAATAACCCGATATGGTAGATCATCGCTTAACAAGTGCATGAGAAGGAGCAAACGTTTATCCGATTTCGAAAAAGGCTCCAGCGGACTGGGTTTAGAAGCACATAGCTTCGGGGGACGTGAGGGTACTCTTGGTATCCCTCTGTGAGGTTGCAGATGATCCGCCTGGGCTCACAGAGGTTAAGGTCTGCGTTAGAAGAACCAAGGGTATGCCTTGGTTGCAATTTAAGGCAACCTAAAGACTGGGATGGACCAGCGTGATTCAACGAGACCAGTAGCCCTGTGATAGCGACTCGTCGTCTACCTACCATCTTGAGTCAATTGTAGTGCGCATGCGGAAAGGCAGAGAACTCCCAACAGACCATATACTTGCTATCTAGTTATGGGTGAGGCTGGCCAATAGGAAAGTGGGGGCATAGGTGGCAAGAGTATAGTTCTCGTGCTTGATTTTCTTGGATTGCCTTTCATTAGTTGAGGGAGGGGTCATGTGGGACCATAACCACTGGTAGAAAAACAGACCTTAGCATCTGCATCGGCAGATATTTGAAAGCTCCCGACCGAGTTCCGTGTTTCTAGAATAGCCCTGCCACGGGACTCGGGTCGCACATTTCAGTACATGTGCATCTAGACAGCGATAAACGATTCGCGACACATACGTGGGGAAAGTCTAGGAACATATACCACTCTAGGTAGTGTGTCCTAGATTAGGGGTATCGTTCGACATGTAGCATAATCCCTAGTGGACCTAGGTGGCATAAATCCTGAATCCGAGAAGTATTAGACAAGTCGCATAAACCCTAGTTGAATCTAGGAAAACGCTCGATAGAAAACCCTAGATTAAATCTAGGTAATGAATAATAGATGTACACCTAAAGGCAACCGCAATTACAGGGATTGGGATCACGTTATCATCTTTATACAGATTACTAGTTGGGATACTAGTTAGGTGGTGCAGAGATTAGTATGGGGTGCGATAGTAATTTCGATTCTAAACCGCTTTGCCTTAGTTTATGGTATTTTCCCATTTTCAGTTTATGCCTGTCATGTCCTTTTCCTTATTCATATACCGAAACACCACTAGACTTACTAGGCTTTATGTATGACTCTTTGTTTTCTTTCGTCTTCTTTTCTTTCGTCCCCCCAGGTAGTCAGGGAGGGAATAGCTCAGATTTGTATGGACCTGTTACTCTTTCCAAGCTTGAAGACTCTTTGATGTGCTGCTTTGGACTCTCTTTTCCACCGCTATGGCTGGCTAATGTTTTATTGGGGAATATCATTGTATATTTATGCTTCTTTATTTTGTTAAACAAGATAGATACTTTGTTGTTGGAAGACAATCTTTTTACAAGCTGTTATAAATGAAATAAAGTTTTATTCACTTTTCCGCTGCTTTATTTATCTGTCTTGTAATTTATCTGCATCTTTTACCTATAATACTTCACAGAACTTAGTGCATTCCCTTTGTGATTGACACTAACGGATGTGGGGTGTTACAATAACAGATATAGGGCTAAATCATTCCATTTTCATTTCATATTGATTTTATTCTCATTCATTATTTTTGAATTTATTTCATAGATTTCAATTCCTTTCTATTGATGAATTTTTAGTATCCAATCAATATATCATCCAACAAACAAACAATCAATGGACAACACAACAAAATTATTCCATTTTCCTTCCAAATTTATTTAACTTAGTTAAAGTTAAATTCTAATTAATTTAATTATATATATAAACTCTTACTCACTAATTCCATATTAAAAATTCTCTTCTGGTTTAATTAAACCCTTCAGATTTACAATTCCATTTGAATTCCCATTCAGATCAACCCGACAAATCAATATTCACAATTTGATAAAATTATTTCATTTCTATACAAAAATAGAATTTGGCAAAATTATTTCATTTAGCCTTTTTACAAAAACAATATTGTACCAATTGTCAGTTCAACTTGAATCGGTTGAACAACATACTACAAAACATTTGTATATATAAAATCTACAAATACGCTCTCTCATATATATACACAAACTCAATCTAGGGTATTACTAACCCCATCTTTATCGAGTTATACCACAGAGCCTAAGTTATTACTAAACCATTGCTCTGATATCACTGTAACGACTTGTGGGAAATTCGAGCCCGAATTTTGACAATAATACAGACCTTGTATCACTTGTCAGAAACCAAGTATCGAAAACGCAGATAGTTACTAGAAAGAAGTTAGAGGGTGAGATAAGAAAGAAAGAAATATCAGAATAGAAGAGCAAGAAAAAGAGCACAACACATAACCAGAGTCTCACATCGCAACGGAACAAAATATAATATAGAAATAATCTATATAGAGAGCTTGAAAACTTACAAATTTTCAAAGTACAACAATACATCTGGATAATTACAAATATTTGTCCTCGTATACAATACACAGCGGAATAAATACAAGATATCATACGTTTGGACTTCTCCAGCTCATCTCTGAACTTCACAGCATGTAATAACCTGAATCTGCACAACCCGGGCTAACCCGAGCATTACAAACGCCGGATCAGTCTAGTGAACCAGAGTGAGAAAAACACATTAAGTTTATGGGTAGCATGCAACTTGATTTTAAGGTTAAAATCTTTTCAAAAGAAAGGATAATCGTAAGACCAAATCCATACATAAATACAGACGGTTTTTACCTTACGTTAACCAAAATCGTTTTTGAAATCAGTATATTTTCTGATATTACAATAATGCCTAAATACAAATAAATAACAATCTAGCAGAACGCTTGCATCTCACGCTCTACATATATTGTATACAATCAAAACTGCGGGATCTTATTGGAGAATGGATTTCCTGGTATGGTATGGGACCACCTTTCCGACAGCGTATCTCTAGAGAGGAATACACTGAGTTCAACAAGAACATCTTGCAACTCAGGCTAAACATGACCGACCATTCACTTAACCTTGAATGTTCCGAATATATCATCACCAACGGTTGGTACCAACAAAACCGTTCCCCTGAGATACAGAAGCAAAAAGAAGAACAAATATGAATATTCTCTAGATGATGACAATACACCCTAATGGAAGCGACCCACATAGCCATGCGACCTACCCAATTTTTGCCATTCTCGATTGATGAGGCTAGAAGTTAAGCGTATTCTTTAGCATAGCATGTCTCTATCCACTTTGAATGTCACATTGTCAGATCCGCTAGATATCACTAATTGACGTCCACAAAAAATACTCTGGGTGTAAAGCAAGAGAAGGTGTCTTCTCCGCCACCAATAGAAATACGTTTGAAGAAATCAACGTACGTGATCCCTTTGGAAATACTCTATCAAACACTCGTCCATACAAGTCATCCAGGAATAGGATGAACCGAAGGCACCCTCCTACTACACACTACATAGGTATCACCCAAGGATCAGTAGCGAGCAATCCTTGCAATCTGTAAATTCCAACCACGACAGAATCACAATTTATCTCTAGGGATCAGCCAAAGATTTGTAAGTAATTCTTCCATTTTATGAAGATTTACGTGTTCAATTGCTCCAACTTGAATAGCATCTTCCACGTATTCGTATATATTGGTCGGAATGGTTTTCGAATATAAATTCGATATCGATCTTTCCGTTTTAATAATCGTATAGGCAAGATTTTGATAGTCGGTTATTTAACTATCAAATAAACAAAGTAAAATGGATCTACTAGTTGAGTACACAGCGTCACTTGGCCTTTTTAATTAAAAATAATTTATGAATGGTTAATTAAAACTTCTAAAACTTTCAACACATTATTCACTTCTTATTTTAATATACAAATATTCTCAAACATTTCTATATAAATTTTAGAAAAATAGCTTATAATTATATCCAATTTTCCCTCTAATTATTATTTCAAATCATATGCTGCAACATTACTTATTATCTATAATTGGAAAATCGTTCAACGTATCGTTCATAAAACCATCATTACGAAATCTCATTTTATTGTCTTGATTATGAAAATATTATTTCATATTCTCTAGTCCATTTTATTTCCGTTACTTTGGAAACATATATATATATATATATATATATCCTCAAATCCTTTTATTTCCTTTATAATGAATTCTCATCACATCCACCCTCAAATAACGTTGCATTATTATTTCTCATAATAAATCGCTTCTAACATCTTTATCATTACAACTCATATCATCCTCTGATAATCCTGAAGTCGTTCAAGTTGGGGTATTTTGATTGCCTCTCAGACCTTGATCAACAATTTTTTTATCTTAAGATAAATATGAAGTGTAATTCAAAAACCACTATTCATTCTAATGCCAACAAATACTCCTTCATTATTTATTTAAAATACGGTTTTATAAAACCTTCTTATTGAAATCTCCTTTTTAATAGAGAGTCTCCTAAAGCAAAATAGGAATGTCGAGGATTCTTTCCAGTAGGGAATTCAATTAGAAGGTCTTTCATTGCTTGGCAAAAACCACTAGTTCTCATTCTGATTTTGATGCGCATGAAAATAGCAATGGCATTATTCACCAGTCCGAGTTCAAAGCTTCAGCTTAGCCCTGGAGTCCTCTTTGCCGGATTCTTCGGCTAGTTCGGAAGGCACCTTCCATGTTCATACTATTATCACTAAATTTATTGATTTAGTAAATGATTAATAAAACATCAACTTTTAAACTTTAACTTCTTTAAACTATTTTCTTCATTATCTAGATTTTTATTACAAATCCTATTACTCGATCCTTTACCCAATTCAATTACCGGAATCCTTTTTCTAACCCTTTCCATCATTCAATCTGGGAAATCGTATTTTAAATCTCCTTAATTTCACTTGATACCAATACTAAGTAACGTTAATTTAAAATTAATGCTTTAAATTCCCATTACTTTTTATAAACTCGTTTATACAATGCTGGTTTAATATAAAACAGTTTTTTCATCCTGATTTCCTATACTTAATTCGATATTAAGTAATCTTTATTTTAAGCTTATCTCATTCGCTTAAAATTCGGTTATAACTTAATTTACCACACTCGGTTTAAAAGTAACCTGTTGATAAACTCACTTTAAAATTCAATTATATTCATTACTGCTTCGATTACTTAAATGAACTTCATTTAAGAAATAATTCCTTAAATTATTATAATTTAAGTTTTATAATTTACTTCACCACTAACTGGAATTAATATTAAATTTCCTTTTCAAAATCCCATTAAGTTAAACAACTATTCGTTGAATCATTGTAGATTAATCGGATCAAACAAATTTAATTTATAAATCAATTTCCGTTAGTACAGTTGACTTGTTCGACTCTAAAACACGATTAACTCGTTGATCAACTCTAACTTGTCTTTTTATTTAAATTAATTAATAATATAATTAATTTAAATTATCCCAATTACTTCGATCATTATTAAATAAATAATAATCAATTTCAATAAAATCCCGTTTTAATTATTCTTAAAAATAATTAAACTCAGTTATTAGTCATCACATTCATCGCTGCTCATTTGCTTATTAATCTTGGTAATATAAGAATTAGCTTTATAAATCATTTCATAGTTAAGATGAGGCACGTACTTCGCACACGGCAGATTTTGGTAAATCATTTAACAATTAAGATGAAGCGTGTGTGTCGCATACGGCTAATTTTGGTAAATCATTTAATAATTAAGATGAAGCGTGTGCGTGCACACGGAAGATTTTGGTAAATCAAAAATGGTGATTGGTGGTTAAAACAATCAATGTATTAAAAAAATGTATTTTCAGTTATAAAATAAATTTAGTAATTTCATTTCTATCGATTCACCTTACAGTAAACCAATCTTTATAAAAACGCTGTATAATTTAGGCCATCTACTGCCCAATCCTCAACCAATATTTCACACTGGTTAATATCAAGGGTTCAACAATCAATAATCAACCCATCATCCAATCAGGTTGGTTAAATAGTACATGTGATATAACTTGAAAATAAACAATAAATTTGAGGAATCTGGTTTGATTCCTCCAACACGTTCTTCCCTGTATTTAATATGACAATCTATAATATAATGAATAATTAATTCAACTGGTGATGGTCAACTAACAAGCATTCAGGCATCTAATTTAATTTTAAACATTTATATTATTATAAACGTAACTAATAAGGTAAGTTACCTTCATTGGAAATAATCATTAAAATAACGATTTTTATTTTATTTAAATTAAACAACCGTTTAATTTAAACAATATAAATAAAATCAGCAAACAACCGAACAACTATCAATCAGTCAATAAATAGCAAATATAGCACATAAACAATAAAACCCGACTTATATTGGGATAATTGAGTGAATTTAACTCACCTTGGATTTTGTTTGTCGAGATAACGATCATTTTCAGTTGAATTAAACGCTCACCTTGGATTTTGTTTGTCGAGATAACGATCATTTCCAGTTAAATTAAACATGCGTTTAATTTAACTGAAAACCCCAACTGCGTCCCAATTTGCTCCAAACCAATTCCACAATGTTACGCTCGTCGGTATGGACCCGATATCATTTGTTTCATTTGATTTCGTTACTGTATGCCATAGTTATAAATTTAATGTAGTATTCAGTATTTACATTAATATTATTTAAACTCTAAAAATAAAAATTAAACTCTACTTGGCGTTTATTAAGCCTCCATTTGGCACGTGCAAAATGGATTGGCAGATTTAGTTAAATAGTTAGGGTACGATCAGTTGACAACAGTTTCGAAAAACTAGGTATAGTATAACTCAAATGGCCACATTTTACTTTTGGTATACAATTATACTATTTATAAGTATATACTTTAACTAATACTTAATTAATTTTTCCTAATTACGATATATACTATTAATACACATGGTTTAAAATATACGACCACTTACTGTTGTTTTTCTTTTTTCCTCGATCAAAACTTCATCACTGTTCTTCATCTTTCCCAACGCAATAAAGTTTCTTCCTACTGCATTTTTTTTTCATTCCCTCACAAATGTTTAAAACAAGTTCCAGCAAGCCATCCCCATGTAAGAAAATACACAACGTCATCTATCCCTCTCCACATCTCTGCTTCCTTCGCAATACGTTGTTCTATTCTTCCTATTGTTTTGTATATTTATCTATTTTTTTGTTAGAAACAGGTGCCCAAAGACCCACGGTCTCCTTGTCTTTGCCGATGACACCTTCTTCCCAATGGACTGTTTGCTCAGTCCTTCCAGTTTTCATTTGATTCTTCTTCTTTTTTTCCGTTAGCTTTGCAAAGATAGCCTCACCCTTTGTTTCCCACTCCTAACATGTTTTACCCATAACGCTTGCTTATTACTTCATCATTTACAACTTTTTTTCTTCCCACATCCACCTGTAGTTCTCCTTCCACAACGTGATATCCTTCCCAGCTCATGCAAACCTCTCCCAGACAACACCACTGCACTTCCCTTTCCATGCACGCATCCAAGCTTCCCACCTTCTCCGTTCTCCCATCCGCACATCCCCTCTCTTCTTAGCACACACATCTTTCTCATATTACAAACCGCCACTCCATGTACGCCACCCTCCATCAGCCATGATGCAATGCGTGCAGCCCCTCCTTGTTAACCCCGACTGTACCACCCAGTCTTTGCACAGTCCACGCATGCATCAATATAGCACCGCACCATTCTGTCACCTCCTCCCTTAGATCATCAGAGAACTATTACTACCATGCTGCAGTTCCAACCTCCAGCCTTGCCTCACACCACCCGCCTTCCATTTTCGACCACACAATGTTCACCAACCTCCCAGCTCTATGCTTTGCTACCCTATACCACAACAGTGAGCTACCAAAAAACAAAAGTTGTGACTCCCCATGCACGCAAGCTTGAAACCACATACGAACTCCCTTACCAAAACAAAAATACACGCAGACTTTGCCAAGGGGATATCGGGACAGAGTTACGAGGAAGAGAAATATTAACAGTAGACAAAGAAAAGGAAATGAGAGTAGGAAAGATGGGGGTTTCAGTTTTAGTTTTAAGCAGGAAAGTTGCCAGGAAATGAACTCGCCATTATTTTCTTTACTGTTTATTGGGTTTGATTTCTGGAAAATGTGAAGGAAGAGGCTGCCTTCTCAATTTAATTATACTCAATTTGTAGATGTGAATGCCTTGGGGGTCACGTATTGTAGGTTGGGTTGAGACTTAGAATAGGTCTGTCTTCTTTTCATTTCCATTGCTGGGTAGTAGGTCTGCAGTGTTGAATTGTATTCATAGGTAGCTGTATCTTCATTAATTTAATTTGACGTGTGCTATTTAATTTGAAATGAAATGGTAGGCTCGTGAATGGAAGGATAGGCATGTGGTGAAGAAAAGACAGGCAGTACGACAGGCTAGAAATGAATATACTATTGCGGAGAGATAGCATGAGTTGTTCCACTGATTTTTATATGGTACGTGGGTCTCTAGTATTAGGTTGGGCTATATTTTATTTATAAGCTTAAGAATTAAGTTTCATTATTTTATTTATTAATTCTTAAGGTAGAGGTTTCCTAATTATTTTACTACCATTATTAATTTATACCGCTACTTAACGTTATTTCCGTTGAACGCTAAATATTTGCTTCGCCATATACAATCTTCAAACATAATGAAAATGGATATACTGTTATGTCTTCACGACCTGCTCCCAATGAATTTTGTTTGGTCAAATTCGGGCTTCGTTTGCACAACATCATCATTTTAATTTCAATCTTATTTGTCGGTTCACGCTTAAATTTCGTCTGCTGACAAAATAACTCTGATTGGCTCCAAACTGTAGTTTTATTAATAATTTGCTATACGCATTCCAATAAAATTTGTTTCGTCGAAAACGGAGGTTGTTTGAAAAATAATTATTCTTATGGCTTATATAATATCGATATATTATAAATTAAATCCAAAATAATTTAAATAAAGTAATAATAAATTATTATTATCGAATATATCCAAATCAAATTATATCCAGCTTCAAATATATAACTCAATATGGAATTATAACTCAATATTAACATTTCTGAATTAAACGATACTCAGATATATAAAAAAATCCTTATTAAATCATTAAATATACGTTATAATTTATAAACAATTTCCATAGCGATTATTTCAAAATTTGATTTGGACATAACTAATAATCTATAACAAAAAAATCTGGATTTTTCTCTTTTATATGAAAATTATCACCACTTAGATTCAAATGTTTCTTGTTCCACAGAAATCCGACTTATATCGGATCCTGAATATTTAATTGAAGTTCAAAACTCAATATTACGAACTACCGCACCATTACGAGCTCGTTTTAATAAAATCATAAATATAAACATTAAATCATCGTTAATTAACGAATTAAATATTATAATGCATAAATAATCCAAATAAAACATTTAAAACAAATTTAAATATTCGAATTCAAATAGTCGAAAAATCTGGGTTGTTACAAATTTGCTTTGCTGGTATGTGTTTGGATGTGAGATTGGATGTTAGGTTGCTCGTAGATGGTAGGCATGTCGAATACTATATTTTCTTGTGTTTGTTTGGGTTTCGAGAGCAAAGCTCCTAAAGGGGTGAAAATGTAACGAACCTTATTTTACATGTAGGAGGAGTGTAAGATAATTTTATCTAATTCATTTGTGGTCTTACCATTCTAATATTTCAGACTATGTTTCTTTGGAAGGTTTTACGTTTCATGATTTTAGCCGAATTCTTTTATGATTATTTTTCCCTTATAAATTCTTGTATTAACGATAATTTTCGATAAAAGCTGTATTAGACACTCTACGTTATCTTATTTCTTCGAGATGGTAGTTTCTCGTTTCGTAGAGTGTTAATGTTTAAAAAAATCCGATAATTAGTTTAAGAGATATGGTGGTTTCAAGTTCTAAAAGCTACTGACTATAATTTGAGTTGTGCTAATGGGCTGGAATTAGCAAGCCCATTAGTCTAATCACATTTAACTATAATATAGACCGAGGGGATTCATTTCTATCTTTCCTTTCATTTTCTTATCAGCTATAAATCTAAATCTATTCTAATTTATCCCCAAATTCACAAATCTACCCCTAGTTCTTCACCAAATCATTTCTAATTGTAGTTAGAGATTAAATCTACAATGATTAACCAAATTTCTCCACTTTTGTTGAGAACATGATTATTTATTTATCTGGATTGAATCTCCAATCAAATTATTGACTTAGGAGAATATGTGAATGATTATGATCTCTCCCGTATTTATATTGGATCGTATGTTATAATTAGTAGATTTTGATCATCTACATATTGAATTAACTTTAAAAATTTACTAGATCTAGTAATCTCATATCTAGAAACCTTAGGATAATTAGATTATGTAAAATAATGATTTATATGTTAGATCCAATGTAATTGGTGAGTAATTGTCTATGTTTAACGTTAGATCTATGCTTATGTCTGATTAATTCATGTTTGAGTGCAATTAAATGATCATGCATGATTATTGCTGGGTGAATCTATTGTTTGAGTGGTTGAATTTGTTATTTGAATAGTTGAATTGGTTGAATTGCTTATTGTGCTTGATCTTGTGTGTTAGTTTGTTCATGTTTTAAGACTTGGATGGATGATTGGATGAGATTAGATGAGATTAAAATAGATCAGAAACAGGTTCGAAACTCTAAGAGTGTTTCAAATTTAGGAGTTGGGACTTAAGCTAAAATGTAAGCTCGAAGCCATTTGCTTTGAATATGCATAAAGGATCAAAGGCAAGGGAATTGCTTCGAGGGTGGTCAGAGAGCTCTGAATCAAAGCAAACTGGTAGTAGCTAAGTCTAAAATAAGTCCAGTTGATTCGATGTACTTAGAAGCAGTTGGCTTAGAGTAAGAGAAGGCTTTGAATCGATTCAGTGATTCGATGAAAAGCTTGTAGTTGATTCAAAGCAATGCTATATTAATTCAAATCAAGACTGGGTGAGTTGGAAGCATAATAAGGCAAGTTCCAAGCACAACACGGCAAGTTTTAAGAAACGCTAGAAGGATTCGAAGCAACAATTCAAAGCGGTTTTTGCTTTGATTCGAAGATATGAACTTTGGATCAATGCGAAGGGAAGTAGTTATATATCCTTGCAATGCAAGACTCTCAAAGAAATGATTTAAAGGGATGTAGTGGCTTAAAGCAAGGGAGTTCTAAGAAATAGTGATTTGAAGGTAGACATTTTAGTGCTCAAAGCAAAGCAGTTTTGTGATTCGAAGGTTTTGTTTCGTGCCAGTCAAAATAGTACAATTCTCCTTCACTTAAACCAATGTTTCTTGGAGCTCAAAGCAGAATGTTTTGAAGCATAATGTCTCGAGACCCATAACAAGGCGTTTAAGAGCCCGAAATATAGTGTTTCCAAGCATTGTGTTTCCAAGCCCGAAAGTAGAGTGCTTTGAGATTCGAAGCAGGGTGTTTTCAACTCAAAGCAGTGTATTTTGTTGTTATATAATGTTCGTTCCATGATTTTACTATAAGCTTTTGACACAATTTCGAGTTGCTTCAAAAAAAACCAAAGTCTAGTTTGAAGCAAAGTGATTGAATTGTCAATAGGCAAGGGAAGGCTATCTGAACCATAGGATGGAACGATATGGTCTTTAGGGTTGTGTTTGAGGACGTGGCTTGTTGATTGCTTCTACAGTATGAAATTGTGACTCCTCGATTAAATGACTTGGATGGGAGTAGAATCGAAGGAGCCTGATGGACATATCTGTAACAACCCGGAAAATCTGAGCCAATTTAAAATTTTTATTTCGGCAATTTTAATGAATTTTGAATATTTAAAATGAATTATTTTAAACAATAACGACGAGAAATTTATTTTGAATAGAATTAGAACACATATATTTATTTGAATCGTCGTTAGAAAATAAATATTTTATTTTAAATATAAAAGGAATTGAAAATGGCGCGGTAGTTTGAAAAATCGATTTCAAATTTCAAATGAGTGTATATGATTCAAAATAAACCGGATTTTTGCAAAACCAAAAATATTAGAATCTATTTGAAAATATCTTTCCAACGAATCCAAAAAATCAAAATTTCATAGCGGGGATAAAAAGTAATGCCTAGTTGAAAATTCAGAATAGTCGCAATAGAATTTTCGGCCCTTAAAATTGGAAATTTTGCAAATGACCTCTGTTTTCGACGAAACCACTTTTGCTGGATCCGGAATGTCGAGTTATTGCTAGATCCCAAAATTCGTAATTTTCTGAATTAATATGTGAGTGTGGCAAAGGAAAACACGTTTGACCAGTTTTAGTTGATTTTAATTGACTGGAAAATGGCCATTTTTCAAATGGTCTCAGAAGTCGACGAAATTAGTTTTGTTAGGACTGTATCGTCAATACGAAGCTAGAAAATATTTTTTAGGAATTTTTAGAGTTCATATGAGGCCCCAGTAAATTGAAATGTGCGTATAAATTGAATATATAGATTTAAATTTTAGTTTAAACAAAATTGATCGAAATGATCGAATCAACTTACGAAACAAATCCCATTGTGTTCGGAATGGGGGTAATTAGCTAGGGACAACAGTCGGTGGGTTCGATTTCGATTTGAAATAAAAAGTTACTTTTTGAAATTAAATAATAATAATATATATATAATTATATACTTCTCCCTATGCCCTCTCTCTCCTCACTTATTCTCTCTGTCGTGTTTAGAAAAAAGAAAAAAAAAACGAAAAAATCGCGTCGCCTGAGATCCACCCCCCTCGCGCGCGCTGCCACCAGAAGGGCGCCGCCCCCATCAACCGCTGCTGGCCCACCTCCATCGCACCCTCCCCCTTCTCCTTCCTCTCTCCTCCTTCAGTGAAGACCGCACCCCTCCGAAGCAGCAAAGCCCACAGCCACCGCCATACCCGAGCCGGTGCCACCCCCTGCTACACCCGCGACCCCCCTTCCGCCTACAGCCCCATCCGCCGCCACCCGCCCCGTCCATCGACCACCATGAGCCCGTTTCAACCCAAGAACCCCCTTTTTTCTTCGACAGATGTGAGTATTTCTGATTTTCCTTTAAATTCTTTGATCTAGAATAGTGTAGGAAGAAAGGAGATTTTTGTTTATAGAAAGCAAAATAAAAATATGATTTTTACATTATAGAGATAATATAAATATGATTTTTATATAGTAGAGATTATAAAAATATGATTTTTATTTATGTAGAGTAATAAAAAGATAATTTTTATTGTATTACTAGCAAGATAAAAATATTTTTTTTTTATCGTGGAAGTAGCGGTGTAGAGGAGTGATTTTTACATATGTAGTAGAGATATAAAAATACGATCTTTATATATATAAATGTGATTTTTATATAGAGAATGGCGAGATAAAAATATGATCTTTATTATATGAACACCGGTATAAAAATAGAATTTTTATCTATATAGCAGCGTTTTAAAAAATATGATTTTTATATACTAGAGAATATAAAAATGTGATTTTTGTATATGTAGTGGCTACGGACAATGAAAGTGACAAAAGGGCGAGCACGACGAAGGTTTCCTACATATGAGGAGTTGTGGCGTTTTGTTTAGCTCTCGGTGAAAACTTCTCACTTTAAATTTCATTTTCTAGTTAAATTATATACTAGGATGCAGACGGTGCTTAGTAGCACCCGACACCCGTTGTCCACAGACCATGGACAACTTGTTTGATTTTGTTGTGTGGTGAAAATTGATTGTGTGATGTGAAATGGAATAAAATATTTATATAGTTAAAAATATTTTATCGTTAAAAATATAATTTTTAACGTGTATATGAATAAAATAAATATTCATTTACAAATCAGATGATTTGTTTATGTACACCCATTTAAAGGATATTGATTGGGACGATAAATTTTACACATCGCCCAACTGCACAAATAAAAATTTGTGTTTGTTGACTGAAACCATACACGGGTATTGGGATGATACTTGATGTACACTAATCCCAATTATTTAGTTGTATGTCAATCGATAGGTTGACAGACAGTTGTGTAGTGCACTTTGGATGATGGTTGATTATTTATCATTGCTATTATATACATGTGTTGTATGGAATCCATATATTAACATTATATGGTAATTGATTGGGTCTCATTCCAATTTGAAAAATAAGGAATATTATAAAATAAAGATTCATGTGTTGAATAGAATAAATAGTCATGTGTTGACGATACTCATGTGTTGAGAATATTCATGTCTTGAAACTTATCATGTGTTGAACGAAATATTTTAACAATAAAATTCACATTTTTATCATATATAAAATTAGAAACTAGCTGGAAACTAGTTAAGATGAGTGGTTTCCTAGGTATTGATCTGATGTTGGTTTCGGCCTTCGGGGTTAATACTTAGGGAATCGTTCTCTTACTAATTTACGGTTGGAGTCTAATTAAGAATTAAACGATAGAAATCATAATTTTATAAAATATATTAAATAACAAAAATAGTCATGTGTTGACGATACTCATGTGTTGAGAATATTCATGTGTTGAAAGAAATATATATTCATGTGTTGAAGAAGATATTCATTTGTTGAATAGAATAACAGAGTTATTGAAATATATAAAGCCGAGTTGATTAGATATGCGCCATTTTGATGCGAACGATATTTATATCGATTATATTCGTTTTTAAAATGAATATAGAAAAGGAAGTGATTTCAAAATATAACGTTTTGAAAATATTATCATTTATGTATTAATGATACGAAATATTCAATTTTGATTTGAAATTGAATATGAAGTTGAATTTGTTTTGAAAATGAATTTAAAACGATTTATAAAATACGTTTTGAATTGAAATCGACGAAATATATATAATATATATATTAAATGGCCTGAATAGAACGCGCCGCGGCAGTTCGTGAATTTCGACCATTGACTTCGAATTGGCGTTACGGGAGATCCGACCGTCGGATTCTCCTGAAACTGGAACCGTTGATTTCGTATCGAAAAGAGCTTCCTAATGAATATTAGAAATTTGAAATCTAACGGTTGGATTTGGAATTATGTCCAAATCAAATTTGGAAAAGGTCGTTGTAAGTGCAGTTCGACGACCGTTATTAGAAATTGACTGTACGTACCTTGTAAATTACTAAAAATATTAATAATTTGTGTAAAATCATAATAAATGATTTAGGAAGAATTAGGGTGAAAAATCCCATGTTTAAAAAGGAAAAAAAATATTTTTATCGAAATGAACTAGTTATGAACTAGAATTATAATCCAATATTTTTGAATAAATAAACTGGATTTGAAGTGGTTTTAAAAATAATCAGAATTTCCAATACGTGAATTGGATTGGATTTGAATCGAAATTATCTTCGGAATATTTCGATGTTGGATTTCGTGATTATACAGATATGGTTGTGAAAATGTGAAAGATATATTTATATCGTTATTTCCTATACGATATTTGTTGTTTTCAGAATTTGATATTGAATATAAGCAGATATATTTTCTATTCAGAGCCTTGTATTTAGTATCAAATGGGATTTTGGGTTCGTCGTGAATGGTGTCTTAAATAACACTGTTTTTGGACCCAGTTAGAAAAAAAATAAATCTTTTAATTAAGATTTAGTGAAATTGTCCAGTTAATTAGTATTTAATTGGAATTGAATTTAAATCGGTTTTTGGGGTTTATCGTGAGTGGTGTTTTGAATAACCCTTGTTCTTTAACCCGATTAACAATGGAAAGTGATTTTGGGTTTATCGTGAACCGTGTTTTAGATGACGTTCGTTCTTTAACCCAGTTAAAGACATGATATTGATTTTTGGAAAGATTAAAACTAAGTTGAGTTTTAATGAATATTTAATTAGATTGAAATGATCAAGAATGGAGTACCACCAGTTTTGCTCCAAAGCGATAGTTAAATCTTTAATTAGATTTGAACGTGAAATGGTAATCAATATTTACCGATAACACCGTGGTGTTATATATGGAGTACTACCAGTTTTGCTCCATGGGATGAATCGGTAGGGATTGGGAAATAAAATAAATAATTACTTCGGTGTGGTTCGCTAATCCCGACTAGTTTGGAAAACCTTAACATGGTTTGAAATGATATCCAAAGGAAGATTAAAGAATAAATTTAGAAGAATTTATCTTTGATAAAATTAATGGGAACCTTTTCCTAAGAAAGTGAAAATTTGAATAAAAGAATATTCTGAATTGGAATGAGGCGTATGTTGTGTTTGTGTAGCACTTGTTTATTACATACACGGGTTACTCAGAAAGGCCGGGTTTATACCCATTCTGAATAACCGATTTGACGATATGTCGAAGGTGAAGACGGTGGTTGAAGACCGGGGGTCTTCACGTCGTATGGTTGAATTCTGACAATCTTGATTGGGATGTAGACCCAAGATGAGGGAATAAGTTGGAGATCGTCCAGGCGTACTTGGAGATCGACGGATATGCGAGGAATAAGGTCCCTCCGGTTTCGTTCAGACCCAAAACGAACTTGTAAATGGACCGTGTGTCTAACATAAGATTTTATTTTGTGTGATTGATTTCTATTAAATATATAGCTGTTTGGCGGCGGAGAATTTATTCTCTTGCTTAACGCCCTTCTCAGAGACATACGAGCTTACAGGTTATATATCGATAGATATCAATCGCATGGCATGAATTGCCTATGTGGCATGCCTAAGTGGCAAATGATCAAGGCTTCTGTTGAAAAGCAAAGTCTTGTGGTTGATGATCAAAGCACGACCTGTGTGGCATAGTTTTGTGTATGGCGTTAATTCGCGAGCCTCACACCTCGGTATGAGTCAAAAACGGGATAGTGACTGCAGGGAGAACATGACGTTTCTTTCTAGCTATGGGTGATGTCTGTGACCTACCAGCCCTGACATTTATATACTTTTTACATGTGTGGTTGTTGGATGTGAGGCGCCTCGGATATAGGTCTGAAAGGACCGGGAAACGTGTGTTCAGGAATTCCCAATTCTCAAAAGTTAGAGAGGACCGGCCCTGAAGATCCAGGATCGCTGTGTGTGGTCCTGAGACATTTGCTAGAGTGTCTCGAATGGAGAGGAGCTTGCCCCTTGCCTCGACTCATGACGGAAATCCAATTTCCAATACGTGACATTTCGGTTTTATTTGTAGAGCCTAGTATGGCGACATAGTGGTATGGGGCACTTTTGCCGTCTATGATTGATACTTACAATTGAAATTGTTTTGACACTATACACTTATAGTAATAATAAAAGATGAAATTTAGTGCATCAAGCATTCTTTGGCTATTATAAGGTAAAATCCTATCCTCAGGCTTGCGTTGCATTGTGTGATGGGACCTGGGTCTTATAATAGCTTCATTTTTCTTTAATTAAACATTGCGATGTTTGTTTTATGCACTGGTATTCTTGGGAGGATACCCATTCCGTTTTATACGGCGTGGTCCCTCGATTTACCTAACTTTAAAAATAAAGATTAATAACTGTTTTAGTTCTCACACCAGTCACATGACTGACCTGGAGTTTATTGTTTTAACCTAAACTCTGGGTGCCCCTATTTTCCACATGGACAGCTAGTAGTTTTGGTTTTGCAGATTTATATTCACAGGATCCTGGTTTATAGCTGAAGTGGTATTCGGAAAGCTCTGTATCCGCGTATTTCTTTCGGTTATGATTTGTATTATTTTTCCGCTGCTATGTATTTAAATGTAATTTAAATCTCTGATATTTATCTAATGTGTAATATTGATTCATACCCTGTGATATTCTTGTATTCTGATGGAATTGTTGTAATAAACAATGAAATGTTCTTCTGTTTGCATTCTAATTCGCCGTGTTCTCAAAACAATCAGGGGTTTCGAACAGTCTTGGTCGGTTTAGCGATCGATTCGGATCGAGCGAAATTCCTTGTTGTTACATTTAGTACCAGAGCTTTGGTTTACAGAGCTCGAGAACAAGGCACATTAGAATCAAACTAAAGAATTCATCAGAGATTGGACTAGTAATGTCCAATAAGAATGGCTCGTTAGAGATGGGATCAGTAGTATCCTAGAGCGAGTCGAAAGAGTGTTATTTTTTAAAATAAAAATGAAAACAAGTTTTGTTTTGAAAATTTAAACCATTTTGTATGTATTTGAATATTTTATTTGTATTGAATTTGGACAATCGAGTATATAAAGATTTTGCCTATATGCGTCATGAACATATATTCGAAGTATTAATATACTGGATATATATAGAATCACACTCTAGTCGCCCGGACATGATTCTGATGATGGCGTGCCATCACCAGTATTTATTTTCGAGTTTCGAAAGTGGGATTTCTATATATTTCCATTAGACTGGTGTGAGAACCAAAACTAAATAGGGCTTATTGTTGCGATTTGGCACCAAAAACATGATTTTCTGTATATATATCAAAATAATGAATTTGAAACAATAATCCACTAATTGATTGGTGATTGTGTTGCTTGATTATTGGTTTCATTTATTAAAATTTTGAACCATTTAGCCTAATTGAACCGAATATTGAACTATATTGAAAAATGATTACAGTTGCATGCATATATATGTATATCCATTGAACAGGTCATAGCAATGAGGCTAAAGCAGAAGAATAAAATTGTTTGCCCGACAAATAGGTACATGTTTACAAATTTATTGGGTTTGGATAATTTTATGAGCCGATTGGCTTTTTCTTTTGGATTGGTGAGGGCCATGGGAGGCTATTTGAAATATCCCGAAGCTCCCGGTGCAGGAGAGGTTATGGCAAAAAAATTCGAAAATTTAGGGTGTTAGCCAAATTTTTGAAAAATTTGAAAGGTTCTTAAAAACTGAAAAGTTGAAGAACTTAAGCCGTAATGAAAATAATGAAAGTTGTGTTGGTTAGTAAAACAACTTTCAGCTTCATTCCTTTTCGGGGACAAAAAGATTTTAAGTGGGGGAGATTGTAACAATCCGGAAAATCTGAGCTAATTTAAATTTTTTATTTTGGCAATTTTAAAGAATTTTGAATATTTAAAATGAATTATTTAAATAATAACGACAAGAAATTTATTTTGAATAGAATTAGAACGTATATATTTATTTGATTCGTCGTTAGAATATAAAATTTTAATTTTAAATATAAAAGGAATTGAAAATGGCGCGGTAGTTTGAAATTCGATTTCAAATTTCAAATGAGTGTACAGGATTCAAAATAAACCGGATTTTGGCGAAACCAAAAATATTATAATCTATTTGGAAATATCTTTCCAACGAATTCGAAAAATCAAAATTTCATAGCGGGGATAAAAAGTTATGCCCAGTTGAAAATTCAGAATAGTCGCTATGGAATTTTCGGCCCTTAAAAATGGAAAATTTCCAAATGACCTCTGTTTTCGACGAAACCACTTTTATTGGATCCGGGATGTCGAGTTATTGCTAAATCCCAAAATTCGTAATTTTCTGAATCAATATGTGAGCGTGGCAAAGGAAAACGCGTTTGACCAGTTTCAGTTGATTTTAATCGACTGGAAAATGGCCATTTTTCAAATGGTCTCAGAATTCGACGAAATTAATTTCGTTAGGACCGTATCGTCAATACGAAGCTAGAAAATATTTTTCAGGAATTTTTAGAGCTCGTATGAGGCCCCGGTAAACTGAAATGTGCGTTCAAATTGAATATATAGATTTAAATTTTAATTTAAACGAAAACTGATCGAAATTATCGAATCAACTTACGAAACATATCCCATTGTGTTCGGAATGGGGGTAATTAGCTAGGGACGACAGTCGGTGGATTCGATTTCGAGTTCGAAATAAAAAGTTACTTTTTGAAATTAAATAATAATAAAAAATATATATAATTATATACTTCTCTCTATGCCCTCTCTCTCCTCACTTATTCTCTCTGCCGTGTTTAGAAAAAAAAAAACGAAAAAATCGCGCCACCTGAGATCCACCCCCCTCGCGCTCGCTGCCGTTAGAAGGGCGCCGCCCCCATCGGCTGCCGCTGGCCCACCTCCATCGCACCCTCCCCCTTCTCCTTCCTCTCTCCTCCTTCAGTGAAAACCGCACCCCTCCAAAGCTGCAAAGCCCACAGCCGCCGCCATACCCGAGCCGGCGCCACCCCTTGCCACACCCGCGACCCCCCTTCCGCCTACTGTCCCATCCGCCGCCACCGCCCCGTCCATCGACCACCATGAGCCCGTTTCAACCCAAGAACCCCCTTTTATCTTCGATAGATGTGAGTATTTCTGATTTTACTTTAAATTCTTTGATCTAGAATAGTGTAGGAAGAAAGGAGATTTTTGTTTGTAGAAAGCAAAATAAAAATATGATTTTTACATTATAGAGATAATAAAAATATGATTTTTATATAGTATAGATTATAAAAATATGATTTTTATTTATGTAGAGTAATAAAAAGATAATTTTTATTATACTACTAGCAAGATAAAAATATATTTTTTTATCGTGGAAGTAGCGGTGTAGAGGAGTGATTTTTACATATGTAGTAGAGATATAAAAATACGATCTTTATATATAAAAATGTGATTTTTATGTAGAGAATGGCGAGATTAAAATTATGATCTTTATTATATGAACACCGGTATAAAAATAGAATTTTTATCTATATAGCAGCGTTTAAAAAAAATATGATTTTTATATACTAGAGAATATAAAAATGTGATTTTTGTATATGTAGTGGCTACGGACAATGAAAGTGACAAAAGGGCGAGCACGACGAAGGTTTCCTACATATGAAGAGTCATGGCGTTTGGTTTAGCTCTCGGTGAGAACTTCTCTCTTTAGGTTTCATTTTCTAGTTAAATTATATACTAGGATGCAGACGGTGCTTAGTAGCACCCGACACCCATTGTCCACAGACCATGGACAACTTGTTTGATTTTGTTGTGTGGTGAAAATTGATTTTGTGATGTGGAATGAAATAAAATATTTATATAGTTAAAAATATTTTATCATTAAAAATATAATTTTTAACGTGTATATGAATAAAATAAATATTCATTTACAAATCAGACGTTTTGTTTATGTACACCCATTTGAAGGATATTGATTGGGACGGTAAATTTTACACATCGCCCAACTGCACAAATAAAAATTTGTGTTTGTTGAGTGAACACGGGTATTGGGATGATATTTGATGTACACTAATCCCAATTATTTAGTTGTATGTCAATCGATAGGTTGACAGACAGTTGTGTAGTGCACTTTGGATGATGGTTGATTATTTATCATTGCTATTATATACATGTGTTGTATGGAATCCATATAATTAACATTATATGGTAATTGATTGGGCCTCATTCCAATTTGGAAAATAAAGAATATTATAAAATAAAGATTCAAGTGTTGAATAGAATAAATAGTCATGTGTTGACGATACTCATATGTTGAGAATATTCATGTCTTGAAACTTATCATGTGTTGAACGAAATATTTTAACAATAAAATTCACATTTTTATCATATATAAAATTAGAAACTAGCTGGAAACTAGTTAAGATGAGTGGTTTCCTGGGTATTGATCTGATGTTGGTTTCGGCCTTTGGGGTTAATACTTAGGGAATCGTTCTCTTACTAATTTACGGTTGGAGTCTGATTAAAAATTAAACGATAGAAATCATAATTTTATAAAATATATTAAATAACAAAAATAGTCATGTATTGACGATACTCATGTGTTGAGAATATTCATGTGTTGAAAGAAATATATATTCATGTGTTGAAGAAGATATTCATTTGTTGAATAGAATAACGGAGTTATTGAAATATATAAAGCCGAGTTGATTAGATATGCGCCATTTTGACGCGAACGATATTTATATCGATTATATTCGTTTTTAAAATGAATATAGAAAAGGAAGTGATTTCAAAATATAACGTTTTGAAAATATTATCATTTATGTATTAATGATATGAAATGTTCAATTTTGATTTGAAATTGAATACGAAGTTGAATTTGTTTTGAAAACGAATTTAAAACGATTTATAAAATACGTTTTGAATTGAAATCGACGAAATATATAATATATATATATTATATTAAATGGCCTGAATAGAACGCGCCGCGCCGCGACAGTTCGCTAATTTCGACCATTGACTTCGAATTGACGTTATGGGAGATCCGACCGTCGGATTCTCCTGAAACCGGAACCTTGGTTTCGTATCAAAAAGAGATCTCCTATGAATATTAGAAATTTGAAATCTAACGGTTGGATTTTGAATTATGTCCAAATCAAATTTGGAAAAGGTCGCTGTAAGTGCAGTTCGACGACCGTTATTGGAAATCGACTGTACAGGCCTTGATAAAATTATTAAAAATATTAATAATTTGTGTAAAATCATAATAAATGATTTAGAAAGAATTGGGGTGAAAAATCCCATATTTAAAAAGGATAAAAATATATTTTTATCGAAATGAACTAGTTATGAACTAGAATTATAATCCAATATTTTTGAATAAATAAATTGGATTTGAAGTGGTTTAAAAAATAATTAGAATTTCCTATACGTGAATTGGAATGGATTTGAATCTAAATTATCTTCGGAATATTTCGATGTTGGATTTCGTGATTATACATATATGGTTGTGGAAATTTGAAAGATATATTTATATCGTTATTTCCAATACGATATTTGTTGGTTTCAGAGTTTGATATTGAATATAAGCCGATATATTTTCTATTCAGAGCCTTGTATTTAATATCAAATGGGATTTTGGGTTCGTCGTGAATGGTGTCTTAAATAACACTATTCTTGGACCAAGTTTAGAAAAGAATAAATCTTTTAATTAAGATTTAGTGGAATTGTCCAGTTAATTAGTATTTAATTGGAATTGAATTTAAATCGGTTTTCGGGGTTTATTGTGAGCGGTGTTTTGAATAACACCTGTTCTTTAACCCGATTAACAATGGAAAGTGATTTTGGGTTTATCGTGAACCGTGTTTTAGATGACGTTGGTTCTTTAACCCAGTTAAAGACAGGATTTGGATTTTTGGGAAGATTAAAACTAAGTGGAGCTTTAATGAATATTTAATTAGATAAAATGATCAAGAATGGAGTACCACTAGTTTTGCTCCAAAGCGATAGTTAAATCTTTAATTAGATTTGAACGTGAAATGGTAATTAATATTTACCGATAGCACCGTGGTGTTAGATATGGAGTATTACCAGTTTTGCTCCATGGGATGAATAGGTTGGGATTGGGAAATGAAATAAATTATTACTTCGGTGTGGTTCACTAATCCCGACTAGTTTGGAAAACCTTAACATGATTTGAAATGATATCTAAAGGAAGATTAAAGAATAAATTTAGAATAATTTATCTTTGATAAAATTAATGGGAACCTTTCCCTAAGAATGTGAAAATTTGAATAAAAGAATATTCTGAATTGGAATGAGGTGTATGTTGTGTTTGTGTAGCACTTGTTTATTATATACGCGGGTTATTCAGAAAGGCCGAGTTTATACCCATTCTGAATAACCGATTCGACGATATGTCGAAGGTGAAGACGGTGGTTGAAGACCGGGGTCTTCATGTCGTTTGGTTGATTCCTGACAATCTTTATTGGGCTGTACACCCAAGATGAGGGAATAAGTTGGAGATCGTCCAGGCGTACTTGGAGATCGACGGATATGCGAGGAATAAGGTTCCTCCGGTTTCGTTCAGACCTAGAATGAACTTGTAAATGGACCGTGTGTCTGACGTTGGATTTTATTCTGTGTGATTGATTTCTATTAAATATATATATGTTTGGCGGCGGAGAATTTATTCTCTTGCTTAACGCCCTTCTCTCAGACGTACGAGCTTAGAGGTTATATATCAATATATATCAATCGAATAGCATGTATTGCCTGTGTGGAATGCCTAAGTGGAAAATGATCAAGGCTTCTGTTGAAAAGCAAAGTCTTGTGGTTGATGATCAAAGCACGGCCTGTGTGGCATATCTTTGTGTATGGAGTTAATTCGCGAGCCTCACATCTCTGTATGAGTCAAAAATGGGATAGTGACTACAAGGAGAACATGACGTTTTTTTTATAGCTATGGGTGATGTCAGTGGCCTACCAGCCCCGACATTTATATAATTTTTACCTGTGTGGTTGTTGGATGTGAGGCTCCTCGGATATAGGTCTGAAAGGACCGGGAAACGGGTGTTCAGGAATTGCCAATCCTCAAAAGTAAGAGAGGACCGACCCTGAAGATCCAGGATCGTTGTGTGTGGTCCTAAGACATTTGCTAGAGTGTCTCAAACGGAGAGGATCTTGCCCCTTGCCTCGACTCATGACGGAAATCCAATTTCCAATACGTGACATTTCGGTTTTATTTGTAGAGCCTAGTATGGCGACATAGTGATATGGGGCGCTTATGTCGTCTATGATTGATACTTATGATTGAAATTATTTTGACACTATACACTTATAGTAATAATAAAAGATGAAATTCAGTGTATCAAGCATTCTTTGGCTATTATAAGGTAAAACCCTATCCTCCGGCTTGCGTTGCATTGTGTGATGGGACCTGGGTCTTATAATAGCTTCATTTTTCTTTATTTAGCATTGTGCTATTTGTTTTATGCACTGGTATTCTTGGGAGGAAAACCGTTCCGTGTTATATGGCGTTGTCCCATGATTTATCTAACTTTAAAAATAAAGATTAATAACTATTTTAGTTCTCACACCAGTTACATGACTGACCTGGAGTTTATTGTTTTAACCTAAACTCTGGGTGCCCCTATTTTCCACACGGGCAGCTAGTAGTTTTGGTTTTGCAGATTTATATTCACAGGACCCTGGTTTATAGCTGAAGTGGTATTCGGAAAGCTCTGTATCCGCGTATTTCTTTCAGTTATGATTTGTATTATTTTTCCGCTGCTATGTATTTAAATGTAATTTAAATCTCTGATATTTATCAAATGTGTAGTATTGATTCATACTCTGTGATATTCTTGTATTCTGATGGAATTGTTGTAATAAACAATGAAATTTTCTTCTGTTTGTGTTCTGATTCGTTGTGTTCTCAAAACAATTAGGGGTTTCGAATGGTCTTGGCCGGTTTAGCGATCGATTCGGATCGAGCAAAATTCCTTGTTGTTACATTTGGTATCAGAGCTTTGGTTTAAAGAGCTCGGGAACAAGACACATTAGAACCAAACGAAAGAATTCATCAGAGATTGGACTAGTAATGTCCAATAAGAATGAATCATTAGAGATGGGATCAGTAGTATTCTAGAGTGAGTCGAAAGAGTGTTATTTTTTAAAATAAAAACGAAAACAAGTTTTGTTTTGAAAATTTAAACCATTTTGTACGTATTTGAATATTTTATTTGTATTGAATTTGGACAATCGAGTATATAAAGATTTTGCATATACGCGTCATAAACGTATATTCGAAGTTTTAATATACTGGATAGATATAGAATCACACCCTAGTCGCCCAGACACTTGGGTCCACTTAAGAAATGGTCTAATTGTTGGACACTTGGGTCATGACGGTAAATATATTCGGGAAACATGGTAGTCCAACTAGAGCCAGGGTTTTCCATTATCCCTTGGCATAAATAAAGGTGGTCATACAGATTATCAGTGCATTCAAGGATTTATAAGGTGATGGTTTGGTTTTGTCTAATAGATGCTATGGTTGTTATGGATGCTCTTTCTCTTTCTTTAGATAGTCCATCATCTATAGGATTCTGGAGAAGGGATGGGAATGGATCCAGTGACGCTGGTTGTTTAGATTCTTTTATCCTGATTGGTATTCCTTATTATTTGTGTAACAATTGACTTTTCGACCATCGGAAGTCAACACAAATATTCCCATGACAATCACATACTGAACATCTATATGTCGGAAAACCAGATCGTTTAGGGAAAAAGAAAGAAAAGACAACAAAATCTCATAGTGGAATGAATAATCTTTACAAACAAAAGACTTTGATAAATACAACCATCAGATATACATCAAAATACTAACCAAAAATCATCTGAACAGTTATAATGACCCGTCGTTACGACATTGATGAAACAACAATGAATGTAATAGAAATAACAACTATGAGAGTACATCTCTAGCTCCAGCTCATTCCCTGAAGCGCTAGGAAATCTAAACTATCCTTCAAATTACACTCGGTTTGACCTAAGCATTAAAATGAAATAACACCCAAGTCAGTCTAAACCGGTGTGAGAAAAATCAAGCCATAAGAAATTTTATTCTTTTTTTCTGATAGAATCTTTTAAATCAAAGGTATCTCATATGACCATGTTGCGCATAAATATTGACGAGCTTTTACCTTACGGTAACCTAAATACATCATATTAAAACTCAGTGATAATATGATAAGTCTACAATCTACATATAAATATTAATCATAGCTGAAATTTTTACATTGATTAAATTCTTGCATAATAAGTTTACAACTAAAGCCGTAGAGGCATGTACCAGAGTTTGATTTCATACAATAACTGGATACTAGGGTACCACCCACCACGATAGGCGTCTCGAAAGCAATACCAAGGACCTAGCCTAGATCCCCTACCAATATGAGACCACCCATCACTTAACTTAATGGTACCAAATATATCATCACCCTGATCACTTTGCAACCCTTTCCCTATGAGCTCACATTCTACCAAAATATAAATGCATTTATCTAGAAGGGTGACAATCATGTCCTACTTGGGTGTGACCCACATAGCCATGCTATATATCCCTTGATTTTAGCCATTCCTAGTTGATGAGGCATGAGGCTACATTACAGCTTACTTACATAGTTTACATTTAAAATATTCATTGTTTTCAAAACCTTTTAATTCCATCGCTCAGTCGGATCAAAGTGGTTTACAGACAACTAAGCCCGATCGTGGCCTCTTCAAAATGACAATCGATAGGTTAAAACTAGCCAACATTTGAAGTTGGTTATCTAACTATCAATACGTAAACAACAATCATCCAGGTAGTCATTTCTCGAAGTAATTCCCTAAGTCTTATTTAATTTATATCTTTGTAACTTGGAAGCCACTTTCATATGCTTATCTCAAATTTATGAATATATTCATGGAACATTATTTTATAACTTCGAAATAATATATACACATACTTATCTCATCGATCTAAGTATGTGCATAATGTACTTTTCAACACTAGAGATGTTTATATATGCATATCTTATCTAACATTGACCTATGTATATTAAAAACATGATACTCCCAATACTTAGAAAAGGGATTCAGATACCTATCCAACACAGACATTGGTATATTAACAATATGAATTCTTTTATACTTGGAAATTTTCATATACTTATCCTAATGGTATAAATATATTCGCAAAACAATTTGGAAAGCTACCTTGCTTTGCAAAACATATTAAATGGGTTAAGCCCATTTATATTCAAAATACGTTTTTTATTCCAAATTCTTATATAAAATACATAAGTACAATGATTTATAAAATTTACTAAAAGAATTTCATTTTGAAATATTTTAATAAAGTAATACCCTTTCACAACATTGAATAAATACCTACTTAACTACTTATTAAATCTTGTAAATCAGATAAATAAATAAAATTTAATAACAAAAGCATACAAATTATAAAAGGATATAATAATCTAATATAAGACAATTAACAAATAACCTTTTTAATATAAAAGCAATTTTAATAATATAAAATTCACTAATTAAAACAATTTAACCAATAAACAATTGGATATTAGTATAAAAATAATTTAAATAATATAAATCAATTTAATATTATAAAATAATTTAAAAATATAAAACAACATATATTATACAAATTTAAATTCTTTTAGACATTATAAATATATAATGGTAATTAACTTTTAAACATTTATAATTTAATTAATAACTAATCTTCCTTTAAACATAATTTTAAAATAATCGACAATACTTTAAAAGAAAATTTATTCATCTTAAACATGATAAATAAAACAAATCAACTTTATTTTTAAATATTATTGAAAAATGTTTTTTCCATTTAAAACATAATGTCTAAAATAAACAATGATTTCAAATATTGTTTTAAAGAAACTTAGTGACTACAGTATCGCGATGGTTACGTCTCTATCTCAAAGGATCCATTAGAAACTATAGCCAAATTTATAGATTATGAACAATTGTTCAACAGGGCTTGAGGCCTTTCATGGTACATATATGAGCTATCAACAACCCACTTCATTTTCCAGTTAATACTAGCATTTACATAAACATAAAGATATGTAAATAAATCAATAGTTAGCTATCACTGTTGATATTACTTCATCTTTATGGATAGTGACAATTCCAAGTTCATATGCTAGTAGAAGGGAATTTGTTTTGTTCAACATATACAATTACAAATAAATTCATCCAATTCGTTTAATAGTGTTTATTTGGTTAAAATATAAACATCGACATATATTTCATCAACTATATTATAACAAACATAAGTAAAAATTATTATAAATTCACGCATGATCAGCATTCAAAATAATTTTGAATAAAAATAAATTCAAACAATTTATAATCATAATTTTAGATGTTGTATGTGATCCTAGATCAGATTCAAACAAGCAAATAACATATCAGGATGCCATATCATTATACTAGACTTAATTTATCCATAATCAAATTTTCAATCTAAACATGCAATTAATATTATGATTATTTTAACCAAAACAATCAACCAACAATTTACATAATCAAGTAGTAATCATATTTTAATCAACTTATATAGTACTGGTGTTAACGTAGAAATTGGTTCTTCTACGACCAACACCCAAAAGTCACAATATCACAATAATTTACAATCACGGAATATGCAAAGAAAATAAAGGAGACATGCAATTTATAGTTGTTCGGCTATCGAGCCTATATCCACTTCTAGTAATGTTTTATTATACTGTATGATTACAAATTACACTTGGTTTCTTTTGAAAGAAAGTAGAGAAAGAAGTTGAGTTTAGCCCTTACAATTCCTTGCACCTTAGGGTTGTAAGAATCAAGAGTTTGACCCCTTCTTGATTCCAAAAATCTAGTATTTATAGGCGGCCATCAACGCCGTTCGATTAGGATGCATGGCTTCCTATCTAGCTCAATAGGAAGTGGTAGAGTGGGTCTTCACATAATGAGGTATCTAGGTCGGCTTGACATATGGTATGTGGCATCCAATCATATATTGTAGGAAGTGGTTTGATAAAGTTTTTTAGGTAGAAGAATAGGTCTTCAACAATGTTTGAATCTGATTCGTCCTACCTCGGTTTGACATAATCGAACTAGGATTCATTGACCCAGAGATCAAACCATAGCGATATGGTGACGTTGCATGTTGTCGAGGCTTCACCGATCCGAGGAGGCCGATCCCATGTTTTCCGAACCGAAATAATGCTAAGTGTTTTGAATGATCTGGACCTCTTCTAACCGGGATCAAGCTCCCATATATCCATATCTTCAAGTGCTTCGATGCTTCAACCAAGCATGTCCAGGCTCTCTCGAGCTATGTCCAAATCCTGTATACTTCAGTTTATGGAAATCTGCAGAGTGATTGCAACATATACCCTCCCAAAACATGTCTTTCCATGGAATATTTGTTTTGAATAATCCAGAAATCCATTGAAATTCCACATCCAAAGACCAAAACTCTGCGATCACATTGGATTGTAATAATAGTAATGGAAAACCATAAATCCACGATCGATCTGGATCATATTGTCAAAAAACCAGAAATTTATGGTTACACTAGACCATATTAATAGAAAATTATCATCACTCCGAACGTATAAGTAAGGAATCAAAAATACATGTTTCTAAAGAAATCCAACGATCTCACTGAATCGTAATATCATCCAACGACCTCTTCAGATTGTATTATAGGAGAAATCCAAATCCAATAAATCTAAAATCTAGAGCCTTACAGGGTTCATCCAAGGTGAGCATAGTCCACACTTGAGCTGCAATTCGGTACGAATCCATCCAGTCACATTTTAACAAAGTAATTCGTAGCTCATCGTTATGAGTTCATCCTATCATTCTCTAGTGAAGGAACCCATAGATCGTCGATACAGATTCATCCTATCACTTTCTAGTGATGGAGTCCATAGTTTATTGATATGAGTTCATCCTATTGCTCTCCCGAGGATGGAACGCATAGCTCATGAAATCATCCTGCCACTCTCTGGTGACGGAAATCATCTATATAGACCCATCCTATCACTCTACGGTGACGGGGTGCGTAGTTCCTCAATATGGGTTCATTCTATCTCTCTTCGGTGATGAAACTCATAGTTCATGAGTTATTCCTATCACTCTCTGGTGATGGAACTCATATATATGAACTCATGCATCCTATCATTCTCCAATGATAGTGTCTGTAGTTCCTCGTATGAATTCATCCATTTATCTCAGGTGAAAGGAATCCACGATCAGTACCTACCAAGCCATCCAATCACTATCCGGTGAAAGGAACTAGCAGTCAATCGTATAAACCCATCCAATCACGACCTATTGATAGGAACTCATGGTCGGGATCTCCGAGTTCATCTCTATGGTTGAAGCAAAGACATTATTTATTTCATTATTATTTTTCGTAAAAGACGATTCGAAGAAAAAACCTAAACAAAGATGAAAATAGAGAGAAATCAAATCGGGGGATCCTCTCCGAGCTCCACCATTTCCACCCCATCAAGGGATGATGATTTGTGCTCTGGATTGAGGATCTCCTTGATTTTGATCTACGGACGATTGTTCGTGCTCGGGTAATGCAGCTTCGGTATCAACATAGCCTGGGAGGTTTCCACTCCTGACATTTTCTCTATCTTATCTCAGAGCTGACTCCAATGTTGTATACCCATCTAGCTCATTGAATAAGCAGACTTTCCAGACCTCCTTTCCCTATCGGTAGGTTCTCTAGGAGGTACCTTCCGACATGGAATAAGCCCCCATGTATTCAAGTAAATCTTTTCCAGAGATGCATTCAATTTTGCATGGGAGGAAAACTTCGGCCCGCTTTTATTTTTCTTTGAGCTACCTTGCTCATTTCAAACTTTCCTTTTCCCATGGTCAAGCCTGACTCTAGCTTTATGAACCTCTTGATCATTCAGGGATTAATCTCAATCCTACTTTGTGTCTTTGTGTCCTCCTGCTGCAAATACCCATCAACTTCAAAATAAGTTCATTGAGATCCCTTGGAGGATCCCTTTGCAAACTAGCCTTAAACTCAGATTTCTCAGTCACTCTAAACACGGCTGTCATCAAGACCATCAATGACTCCGAATTTTCCACCGAAGCCACTGGATCAATAAATCTCTTTTGGAAACTCCTCCGTTTCTCCCTAGTCTTTGCTTTATCATCATCAATGTCATTACAATTTTGGGACAAACTATATGAACTCTGAATTGTCCCATGAAACTGTCCACAAGTTCATTCCAAGAGCTAAATGACTCATCATTGAGATGCCTAAACCTAAGCATAGACAAATCTGTTAGGAACAGTGAGATCCACTTCGCCATGAGCTTGGGAGATCCCCTTAGCACATCTATGTTCCAGATGTAGTGTGTTAAATGCGCGGTCGGATCCGATTTCCTGTCATATGGCGTCAAAATGGTAGCTTGAAATCAGGTGATGTTGTTGCATCTTGAATGCTAGAGCTGAAAAGTCTGCGAGTTACATCCTCGTATCCCTGGCTGGGAGCTCCGCCTCTATTTACACGTCATATAATCTCCTCTAGTCTATCTCCATCGAAAACGAGTTGAAAAGCTTCTTCTCCATCCTTTAAAGGAACTCAGGAATGTGTCCTTCAAGTTGCACTTTATCGAGTCTTCCACCTGTAGCTCCATGCCCTTTCGTAGTGTTCAAATCTGGTTCCACGACATTTCCTGTACCGACTCGATGCTGTCGAACTGGACCGGTTCGACATGATCGAACCGGACTCCAGGTGTTCTTGCACTGCTTCCGTTAAGAGTCGAGCATTTCCGATCCTGACCAACATGTCTCATTTTGATATTTCGAGCACCGTGAGTCGACGTATCACTACCTATGCTAATTCCATCAAAGGGGTTGCCCCCGGTCCTACTCGGTTCAATATATATGTTTGATCGAACCAGAAAGAGGGTCGAACCGGCCATTCCCCTAGCACTGTTATGATCGATGCAATAGTCGATGTTTCACTGGTTCTTGCACCAATGGTTACTCTTCGTCCTAATGGTCTTCTAGTTTCATCAAGTTTCAATAGGAAGGTGTTCATCATTTCTTCTTGCCTACGAAGAAGCTTGTCTTGTCATTCCATGTGTAGTATTAACTCTTTAATCACATCATCCATCTCCTCACGGGTGAGGTAGTTGGAAAAATCATCAGCGGAGGATGCCTCCTGGCTTCCTCCTCCTTTAGTTCCACCAACTTGCATACTGGCATCAGCCTTTTTTTGCTTAACCATCTTTCATAAATTCCAAGCAATCAGTTTCCTTTAAGCTAGAATTCAAATAGTGTGCCCCTTTTCTTACGTGCCAAAATGTTGATGTAGAAATTGGTTCTTCTATGACCAACACCCAAAAGTCACAATATCACAATAATTTACAATCATAGAATATGCAAAGGAAATAAAGGAGACATGCAATTTGTAGTGGTTTCTTTTGAAAGAATATAGAGAAAGATGTTGAATTTAGCCCTTTCTATGTCCGTGCACCTTAGCGTCTTAAGAATCAAGAGTTCAATCCCTTTGTGTGTCCAATAATCTAGTATTTATAGGCAGCCATTAACCCCTGTTTGAGTAGGACACGTGGCTCCATATCTGACTCGATAGGAAGTGGTAGAGTAGGTCTTTAAGTAGTGGGGGTATCCGGGTCAGCTCGACATATGGTATGTGGAGTCCGATCCGATATTGTAGGAAGTGGTTTGACCAAGTTTTTAAGGTAGAAGAATAGGTCTTCTATCTGAACCGGTTCGACCTACCCCGATGTGACATAGTCAAAATGGGCATCACCAACCCAGAGATCGAATTATAGCGAGATGGCGACGGTGCATGTTGATGCAGGCTTTATGACCCGAGGAGACCGAGCCGATGTTATTCGAACCGAAATGATGGTGAGTGTTTGGACCGATCTAAACCTCTTCGAACTGGGATCCAAGCTTCCATATATATATATATATATATATATATCTTCAAGTGCTTCGATGCTTCAACTAAGCATGCCTGGGCTCTCCCGAGCCAATGACCAAATCTTGAACAATTCGATTGTCGGAAATCCACGACATGACTGCATTGTAAAAAGGCAGGTCAACAATTAGTAAATCAGAAAGGTGAAACTTACTCATAATTGTTCCAGTTATTGCTCATGTTCTGATTCCATTTAAAATTGAACGTCATTCCATTTTTGCTAAAATCCTTGCTATATCCAAATCCTACCAATCCAATTCTATGATGTAGTGTACATTGATACAAGTCTAGCACAACTAACACATCTCGATCAGATCTAATATGATAAAGTTATTCAATTTTATAAGGTCTTAATTTCTGAGATATAATTAAAAATCCTAATTACGTTATTAGTCGGTTCATTACCATTTAACACATCTTCCTCATGGTGTCTGTTCCGCTCCAGGTTTAAACAAACCCACCATGACAGAAACTTCCACCACATCGTTCTCCCTCCACCATCGACGGACTCCCAGATCGATTTAATCATCGTTGCCCTCTTTCAAACTCTCCCTCATCAACACCAAAATCATAAACTCGACACCTGTTAGGAAACAATGGCTGAGTCACGTACTTCGTCGCTTTCTTGAAGACAATTCTGCAATCTGGTCAGAGGTGCAAGCTAGTTCGTACTTTTGCCGATGCCTCTAGGATAAAACAGCTTCTGAAAACAATAACTGATTTGCTTGCAAATCAAATCAATGTAGATTTGCACGGTCGAAATTTAGCACTGCTCGGAAATTTCTGAAAGAAGATTTTAATGGCAGAGGCAAGAAGAGAAATATGTAATTTAGTGTTTTTTCTCGTCTATAGCTGAAGACTATATATAGAACAGGAATTAGGGTTTTACCGAGTAGTGGGAGAAAAAATCGGATCTGCTGAAATTACGGGACAAAAGTTTACCGTTCCATAAAAATTACCGTTGCATAAAAAATTTCCACAAAAAAATGGTTTGAAAAAAGCAATGTTTTCTAGTCCAAAAATATAAGTGTCTACACCACAAAGTCAAGGCCCAAGCCCAAGCCCAAACCGAACCGAACCGGACCAGGCCAGGTCGGGTCGAGTCGGTCGGTCGCATGCGCGTGTGTGGTGGTCATGATGTATGGTCTCCCTCCTCATAACAAAGCATGTATTGGGAGCCATAAGTCCCCAACATGACTTCTTAGGAACAAGTATAAATACTTGCTTCTTCCATATAGTCCCATGATGTGGGGCTGTTCACATATAGAAGCCATTCATACACTTATTCCAACATTTTCAACAATCCCCCGCTTGAACTTTTAAAAATATTTTTGAGTAGTTTCTAAAAAACATAAGATCATGCATAAACAAAGGTGTCATCCGACTTGAACTTTTGCATAGTGAATAAGATTCAGTTTTTACTAGAGTGGCATGTAGTTTTGAACTCTATTCTTGACATCAAACCACATACAACCTTTTCTATGGTGCAATCAAATATGCCCATTCATTTATGGCCATGCACGTCTATCCTAGTTTAGTGAACGCTCTAGAAGTTTTTCCTAAAACTCCATAGGAAACGACCACATTTCCACATTCACAAAGGTGAGTCTATCTAGAGCACTCCTGAAGGTAGGTACTCCACTCCAAATAGAGTATAGATCTCATTAAGAGTTTCTATTAACTCGTCCTCTAATCACTTCAGGAATACATGCTTCTTGGATTATTGAATAGCATGTTCAACTCATATCACTACACAACTTGTGTTTACCCATTGAACCTAGTCCTTGGGATCTCCAGTCATTTAGGTCGGGTTACCATTGTGCATTACTCAACAATCTAAAGGCAATAGTCCCATTCTTTTAGAAGAATTAAGGACTTTCTCTCCGGACAGTCCTTTCGTCAAAAGATCCGCCAAATTTTTATCACTGCGTACGTAATCCACTCTAACGGTACCTGTAGAAAGTAGATCTCTAACAGTGTTGTTCTTACGACCTATTTGTCGTCTCTTACCATTATAATAACGATTCTGAACTTTTGCAATAGCTGCGGTACTGTTGCAATGTATCAACATAGCTGATATCGGTTTTTCCTATAAGGGAATCTCAGCTAGCAGATTTCTCAAATTCTCTGCTTCTTCACTGCAGTGCTATCATCTCAGACTCCATGGTAGACTGGGACAAAATAGTCTGTTTCTTGGATTTCCAAGAAACAGCTCCTCCACCAATGCTAAATATGTAGCCACTGGTCGCTTTAGAATCATCGGATAAGATATTCCAGTCTTCATTAGAGTGTCCTTCAAGTACAGCTGGAAACCTTTCATAACGTAATCCAAGGTTCATAGTTTGTTTAAGGTATTTCATAACCCTTTCAATAGCATGCCAGTGCTTTATACTAGGTCTAGTGGTAACCTGCACAATAATCCCACGATATAGGCAATGTCGCATCTAGTACAATCAGTGGCATACTAAAGGCTGCCAATGATGCTCGCATAATCAGACTGTCTTACACCTTCACCAGTGTTCTTAAATAACTTTACACTTGGGTCATATGGTGTACATGCAGGTTTACATCCAAAGTTATTGTATTTCTTCAGTATCTTCTCAATGTAATGAGATTGATCCAAAGAAAGTCCATTTTCTGACCTAGTAATTTTAATACCAAGGATTACACTCGGCTTACCTAGATCTTTTATATCAAAATTGGCACTTAATTAGGATTTGATTGAGTTTATGGCATGAATGTTTGACCTAAAAATGAGAAGGTCATCTGCATAAAGGCATATAATTGTGCAAATGTCATTCTTAGATTTGTAATAAATGCATTTGTCACTTTCATTAACTTTAAAACCGTGTGTAATGATTAAGTTATCAATTTTTTCATGCCATTATTTTGGCTCTTGTTTTAAACCATATAATGATTTATCTAATTTTCATACTTTATGTTCTTGACCATGTACTATGAAGCCTTCAGGCTGATCCATATAAATTTCTTTGTCTAATTCACCATTTAAAAAGGCATTTTTAACATCCATTTGGTGTATAAGTAAATTATGGATGGAAGCAAGTGAGATTAATACCCGAATGTATGTTATTCTAGTTACAGGTGAAAAAGTGTCGAAGAAATCTATATTTTCTTTTTGTTTAAAACCTTTAGCTACTAGTCGTGCTTTATATTTATTAATAGTGCCATCAGGTTTTAATTTCTTTTTAAGAACCCATTTGCAGCCTATAGATTTACAACTTGGGGGTAAATCTACCAAATGACAAGTCTTATTGGATTCCAGAGAATCCATCTCATCATTTATAGCCTCTTGCCAAAAATCGGCATCTAAAGAAGATAAGAACTCTTGGAGGTTTAAGGGATCCTCCTCTATAGTAAAAGCACAAAAATCTGAACCAAAATCTTTTACGGTTCTTGCTCTTTTACTTCTTCTAGGTTCAGCTTCATAATTTTCATTAAGTTCTGTTCTAATAAGCATACTTAAAGTGCCCCCACAATTCATTAATTTAAAAGGAAATTTTGTTTCATAAAAATTGGCATCATTTTATTCAATGATATTATGTGCATTTTGGTCATAAAATCTGTATTCTTTGCTATTAATAGCATAGCCTATAAATGCACATTCATATGCTCTACTTTTCAATTTTATTCTCTTAGGGTCTGGAATGCGAACATATGCTAAACATCCCCAAGTTCTAAGGTATGAGACATTGGGTTTATGATTCTTTAAAATTTCATAAGTTGAAATTTTATTCTTAGATTTGAGGATCCTATTCAGAACATAGCATACAGTCAATAAAATATCCCCCACCAATGTTTTGCTGCACCAGAATTTAGTAGAATGGCAACTACTAATTCGGTAAAGGTCCTATTTTTTCTTTCAGCTTTATCGTTCATTTCAGGAAAATAAGGTGCAGTTCTCTCATGTACTATACCATGTAGTTTATTGAAATCTAGAATTGAAGTAGATTCATATTCTGTTCCTCTATCACCACGAAGTCTCTTAATTTTCCTATTTGCTTGATTCTCAATTTCAGCTTTGAATGTTTTAAACATGTCAAAAGCATCACTTTTATTTTTCATAAGATATACATAGGTGAAATCAGAGCAGTCATCAATAAAAGTGATTAAATAATGATGTCCATGTCTAGTCAAAGTGCCATCAAGCTCACATATATCAGAATGAATTAAGTCTAAGGGTTCAGAAACTCTATCAACAGATTTATGATGTTTCTTTGTGATTTTAGCTTGTGTACAGAATTCACATTTATCAGGTTCAGATTATGTCATTTTGGGAATCATATCTTGGGTGCTCATGTTATGAATTATTCGTTTATTAACATGACATAATCTAGAATGCCAAATATTAAAATCACACAACATAAAAGCAGAAGTAGTCACTTAATTAGTTTCAACATTCAGTTTAAACATACCCTCACAAGCATAACCCTTTCCCACAAAAGTTCCCTTATAATTTAGGGTATACAAATCATCAGCAATAACTTGAGTAAAGCCAGCCTTATTAAGGAGAAAGCCAGAAACCCGATTCTTCCTTATCTCTGGAGTATGCATAACATCTTTCAGAATTACGATCTTTCCAGAGGTAAACTTGATTTCTACATTGCCAATCCCTACAACTTTAGTGGTGTGAGAATCTCCCAACAACACTTTCTGATTATCAGCAGCCGTGTATGTAGGGAACAAGCCACGATCATGGCAAGCATGGCGAGAAGCATCAGTGTCTACCCACCAACCCTCTGATCCACCAACAAGGTGAATCTCAGTAATCATTGCCGTAAGAGGCTCCTCAGTTAGGTTAGCTTGAGGTGCAGAGCTTGGCCTGTTCCGACACTTTCATGCCATATGACCTGTTTTTCCACAGCTGTAACATAGAAACAACTGTCCAGAATCATTCATTTGGGCTAGTTTCTGCTGTCCTTTTGGGTTTACTTGCGAATTCCCATTCTATTTGTTGCGCATGTTATGATTCTTAAATGAAAGGTTTGGTCTTTTTAGTGTTGTTGTTATCAACAATCATCACCTCTTCTTTCTGGTCCTGCTTGCGTGCCTCCTCCTCAATACAGAGGCGCGTGATCAAGCTTTCTAAGGAAAATTCCTTAGTCTTATGTCGTAAGACATTCTTAAAATCTTTCCAGCCTGGGGGTAATTTGTCGATGATAACAGTAATTTGAAATTGTTCGTCCAATGCCATACCTTCAGAGATGATCTCATGAGCTATTTTCTGAAGCTCATAAGACTGCATCTCTACTGACCTGTCATCTGTCATCTGATACTTTAGGTAGCGGCTTACAACATATTTCTTTGCCCCTCCCTCCTCTATATCATACTTCTTCTTTTGTGCTTCCCAAATCTCCATTGTTGTCTTTTCATCTAAGTTGTAGTAGTCATACAGGTTATCACTCAGTCCATTCAGAATGAAATTCTTGCATAGGTAATCATGTTCAGTCCAGGTCTGCAGTTGCTTTGACTGTTCAGTCCAGGATGCCATCTTTGCTGCATCAGCCTTGTCAGGTCTGTCTGGTAGCTGCGGTTTGCTAGTAGTCTGCGTAGCCACCACTTTTCTCATCGTCAGGTAGAACTCCATCTTCGGATGTCATCACTTGGGATGCAAGCCTATGAATCTGAATAGAGTAGCTGTCACGAGAGGGATCTGGAAGGCAGAGGGTGGAGCAGCATCATCTAGGGCTGAGTTCGAAGCCATTGTTTCAGACCGTCTTCAAATTGTTGGGAAACAATGTTGAGTCACGTACTTCATTGCTTTCTTGAAGACGATTCCGCGATCTAGTCAGAAATGCAAACCAGTTCGTGCATTCGCCGCTGCCTCTAGGATAAAACATCCTCTGAAAACAATAACCGATTTGCTTGCAGAACAAATCAGTGCAGATTTGCACGGTCGAAATTTAGCACTGCTTGAAAAGTTCTGAAAGAAGATTTTAATGGCGGAGGCAAGAAGAGAAATATGTAATTCAGTGTTTTTTCTCATCTATAGCTAAAGACTATATATAGAACGGGAATTAGGGTTTTACTTAGTAGTGGGAGAAAAAATTGGATCTGATGAAATTACGGGACAAAAGTTTACCATTGCATAAAAATTACCATTGCATAGAAATTTTACATAAGAAAACGGTTCGAAAAAAGCAATATTTTCTGGTCCAAAAATATAAGTGTCTACACCACAAAGTCAAGGCCCAAGCCCGAACCGAACCGAACCGAACCGGGCCGGGTCGGGTCGAGTCGAGTCAGTCGATTGTGCGCTTGTGTGGTGGTCATGATGCATGGTCTCCCTCCTCACAACAAAGCATGTATTGGAAGCCCCAAGGCCCCAACATGACTTCTTAGAAACAAGTATAAATACTTGCTTCTTCCATATAATCCCATGATGTGAGACTATCCACATATAGGAGCCATTCATACATTTATTCCAACATTTTGAATAATTCACCTAATGTTTATAAAAACATTTTCAACAACACTATTCTCCAAAGTCCATCTTCCTACCTTCATTACACAGCCTAAGACACTTTTCGTGTCGTATTCCGTTCAAACTCCACCGGTCGATGCTTCTTTACCCCCAAATCACCAAACTAAGCTTCAATTAGCAAATTGATGGAGAAAACTCACTAGAAGTCTAACCCTAGCTCAAAGCCACCGCGACATCCAGTGTAAACATCTCGAGTCATGACAATAAGCCAGAGAGCCTACAACGAATTTAAGATTAAGCCCATACGAGCTTGTAGAAAATTACTTTGATTATCATTCGGTAGTGATTTGATTTTTAATTATGAATAAGGATGTATGTTCCCCATTTTTCTTCTTCTTTTTTGAAATGAGAAGGAGAGAAGTATGTGCTATCTAAATGTATGAGGTTGGTACTAATGTGAAGAGAAAGGGATGTCCTTGCTATGATGAGTAGTCAAAATTTTTGTTGAGTTGTGCTTAGGTTTATATTGAATTAATCAGCATCTTACCACATAGGATATACTTTTCAGAGGGACTCCGAACAATAAGAAAAATACCTTCGTGCTCAAAATAGCGGAATACAATCTTGAATAAATTACAATATACACTAGTTAGAGATTTTGAAAAATCATAAACATTGTTATTATACTATAAAATGAAATTATAACTCTGTAACTTAAATCCCTGAATAATACATGTTTGTATCGCGCACGATCACACAATAAGTTCGATTGTTGCAAAACTTGACATCTTACAGTAATTTATTATTTCGGATCCAAAATAATAATTTCATTGAAGTTCGAGATAGCTTGCAAAATTAACTAAATTCATATATTAATTAAGATGACTTAATATTAATAGATTTTAAGTCGCTTAAGTTTCAATGATAATAATTTCTAATTATCATCCTAGTTAACATCAAATATAATTAAGTCTTTTAAAACCATCCAAATTCATATTATATATATTGAATCCAGTTTATACACAAAAAAACCAAAATTGAAATCACTATTTCACTATTCAAATCGATTAAATAACTCAAAGCATTTGGATTGATGTTAGTTAATTTGCCAAATCAACATTTTAATATTTATATAAATTCAATATTAAACTACTAAAAATATGGGTTGTTATGTTTTTCCCCCTCTAAAGAATTCTGTCTCGACGGTTGCAAAGTACGAATAATGCTACCAAATCATTAAACAATTCTCAAAACATTTATTTAAACTTACTCGAAATATTCAATGTCTAAAATTTATGCAAATTTTGGTAGCATTTCCTTTGTGTGGCTCAATCTGAAAAAGGACAAATGCCACATAGGGCCTCAACCAATCAAAAGCTAAGCGGCTTCCCATATTTGGGGAATAAAAATCATCCAATCCAACAGTTTATTTATATTTGTACCTATTTGTTGGGAAATCAAACTCTAATTACAAAAGTAAAAGCAACTAGAGACTTTTGCTTTCGTATACATGTTTTTACTTAGGTAATACAAAACGTTATACATTCAAATCAAATAAATATGGTCATACATTCAACACATTCAACATGGAACTAGACGTTCCAATAACATAACAATTCAAAGTACATAATATGGTCAAAATCAATTATATAACTTAGATTTTAAATTCCCTAAGAACATAATTCTAATTTAAGCCTGTATGGTGCACATATGCTATTCGTACGCAATGTCAGTTCTTATCGCTTGCTTGACCACACAATTTCAATTCCAAAACTAGCATTGTATGCTGAATCACTCTAATGCAGACTCAAACTTGGCCTCTTGATTAGAAATCATCATTCTTCTTATATAACCATAAATTATGGTAGAGAATTCTAGAATCAATCAAAATTTTGTATCCAACATTCGATCGCTATCAAGAGTCAAACGAAGAGTTCTTACTCGGACATATATAAATCATCCAAGAATCGTGCGCTTGAATCTGGGTCGAAATTGATTATGTGAATAAATATCATACATACATTTTACATATTTATTACAGTTGATTCGCTTCTATGCCAATTTGTTTCATTCATATTTGATATTCTTACTTTTATATTAAATTTATTAATGAACCATTTCTTAGAAAAATTGTTTAAGCTCATGATTAATATAATTTCATTTACCTTAAAAATTCAGATCCATATTGAATCCTATTTTAACCATAATCCAGTCAAACTAAATTTATTTTGCACTAACCAAAACATCTAACTTAAGGGCTTAAATACTTGATATTTAAATTAATATTTTATTTTGATAACTCTAGTTCACATAGATAAAAAAATCACAACTTCTATTACTAGTTTTTCCAAACTTAAGTCCTTATAAACATTAACCAAGCTCATGTATGTTTACTTCTTCACCTTTTTTAAGTTTGAATTTTTACAACTAACAAATCATAGTGATTTTAAAAACTTGATTTAGATATATCTTAAAATCTACAAGATAAAATCTTAATTTTTCACTTTTATTGAAAATTATAATTCAAATGGGACCAGAAATTCTTATTTTAAAGAATTTCAACTTATATTAAATACTATACATCGATTTAACTTTTCAGATTTGGTAATTACGAACTGTCCCTACGCGACGAGCTCGATTTGGATATATTATTTCAAAATCAATTAAATTATAAGTCCCGAACTTATTCGTTGATGTTTTCTCAACATATAGCTTAACTTCTTGTTAAAATAGAAACTTCTAGCTATCCAAAACTGTTGGAAATCCATTTCATTTCAATAAAATGAAATTAACTAAGCAACATGTCTAAAATTGTCCATATATTTCTTAATTGAAAATTTCAAAATCCAGTCACCTAGATTTTATTTCAATCGTTTGAAACAATAATGATATAGTATATATATATTCTTTTGTACACTTGAATCATCATTTCTAAAATTCGTACAAAGTATATTTTCATCCTAACAACTTTAAATAAAATCTCATGGTAAAATCATTTACTTAGAAAATCGAAAATGAATACAAATGATATCGCGGTCATCATTGAAGTTATTTTCTGGCAATTGAAAATAATTTAGTGCTTTTTAAATCCTTTCAAATCCGTGTATACTCATCAATATTATCAAATATAATAATATATCCTTTCTCTTAAAACTTTTGAGAACTATTTTATTTTCAAATCAGGGGTACAAATTCTCAGATTTTAATTTTAAACCCATTTCATTTTATATACCATTCTAATAAATTACGCTTATAAGTTTTATTTCCATATACATAATCATTTCAAAATTTATATCCAATTGATTGCCAAAATATATGATTCTAATTGAAATTAGAATCTAATTCAATAATCATATCGAATGCCTTATGAAACTGTATTCATAAGTGTTCGTATTTGATCTAACCAAACAATAACTGATGATAACTAAATGTTATCGTCTCATAACAACCAACATAAATCATAAAGAACTACATAATTTATGAAAATATCCTTTGTGTATGAAAATGCAATTCAGATAAAATTATTCCATTTACACAATTTCAAAATAATACTATGTTGACCTTACTTGTTTAAGTATTTAGAAACCTTTATCAATATTGTGGTGCCACATATATCTACCATAATTCATAAATCACTTAACAGATAAATCAACATAATATAAAATACATTTTATTGCATTAACAAATACACACTCCCATGTATATAATACACTCAGGCTCATCCAATAGTCTCGCCCACCTTATCTCAAATGAGTAACCCCTACCAAAGACTAGATATTCGCTCAACCTAAGTTATGATTCCACTTGTAACGATCGCCTTTCCCACCATTATAAGTCGGCACTAATACAACCACGATATTCATATGTCAAACATCTATGTGCCGAAAACCATATCATTAGAGGAAAAAGAAAGAAAACATATAATATAATCTCACAATGGAATGAATAATCTATAATATAACAATAATCTTTACAAATAGAAAGATTTTGATAAATACAACATCAGATATACATCTAACCAAAAACCATCTAGATAGTTATAACGACCTGTCCTTACGACGCTAATGAAACAACAATGAATATAGAGAAAATAAAAACTATAAGAGTACATCTCAGCTTCTAGCTCCTTCTCTGAATCTCTAAGAAATTGAAAGTATCTTGCAAATTACACTCGGTCTAACATAATACTGCCAAGTGATATCGTACCATAACATATGTATTAGTCCCACCATAACATATGTATTAGTCCCATTTTCTTTAATAAAAGCATGTACAAATTACTTATAGGCGAGTAATTAACGTAGGAGCTTACTTACGTTTTGGAGTTTGACCCACTAAAACAGTAAAATTGACTGTGAGAATCAATATTAACAAGGCTTATGCATAAATCACCTACGCTGGAGAACAATTATACCTTTGGTACGGGACGATTAGTTTGATCATTACCAAAAACTAGTTATTCAACTCAAGATGAAAATATTTTATGAAAAAGCTTCAAATTTTTCCAGCACTAAAACCAAGAGGAAATAAAGTTTTCAGTAGCATTTTCGCAAATAAACCGACACCCATTGGGTCCGGAGCCAAATAAACACAAACCTTGGTGTAGGCACAATCGAAAGCTAGTTAAGTAAACGACAGAGATGCGGGATTCGCTCGTACCGAAATCCTAGTATTTTGTTTATTGACAAGAAATAGCCTTCTACATGTAATTTTGTATTTAAACCCCAAAAGTGTGTTAGGGAAATGTGCAACTTATTTGGTCCGCCATTAGTCGTTATCCTAATTATTATCCTAATCTAACTCGCACTAGATACTTAAAAATTCCGATTAAATTTCCTAAAGTTGGTTAGGGGCATAATGTAAAGTTACACCTACAGTTAGATTAGAAATACTTACGAGGAACCGAGTTTGAACCCCTAATAGAGTCTGAGAAATTTTGAAGACCAGTAACCTTGTTTGAGTAATGTAATATGCTGGTAAAAAGAAGAAGAAGAAGAAGAAAGAACTTGTGGCAAAAGATGCCCTTTCAATCTCAGTCGTGCTAGTAAGATTGAATCAGCCAGTCAGATCCATCCTGAAAGGCGAAAAGTGTAAACCATATGTATTTAGAACCATACAGTACAAAGTTCAAAGAACTTTGACTTGAAAAGTCCAAAATACCCCTTCACTAAGGGGAGCAAATGTTACTACCAAAATTAACACCGAGACGGAATGACGATGAAGGGGCATCAGACCGTCACAGGCATAGAAAAGTAATCCGAAGGCAAAAAACCAGGTACAGGATAAAACCAGAAGTATAAGGGAAGTATTCAAAATGGCTAACAACCGACACTATCATCAAAGAAGAAACCTCAGATCCAATGCGAAGAAAGAATACCGGTAAGGTAGTTCCGGCACGAAGGGTAACTACCCAGAAGTCACCTAAATCCGGAAGCAGATGAAAAGAAAGACCAAGAATCCTACAGCCTGAGACTCGGAAGGACGGAAGGGGTCAACATTAACTTGCTTAGTGCAGATACATTAGGAGATGAGAGCATCAAAAGCACAGGGCTCGAAACATATCCGGAAGTCAACTACCGAAACCCTAGTTTGATGATCGCCGAGAGGCCACTCTAGCAATCAACCAATAAAGCACCAGAAGCACCCTTCCGGAAAGTCGAGACATATATCAGGGATCTACTGAAAGGCAAGTCAAAGATCTTAACAGAGACAAATAATCACACTAATCCGCTTAGTGTTGGTGCCGAAAGCGGTAACAAACCACGAAGCCACACAGAAGCAAACATCATGAAGGATTAACAATAAGACCGGAAGTTCATGACTGGAAGCTCTTAACCGGAAGCCAAAGCTATACATACCGACAAGCTTGGTATTGATACAAAGAAGATAAAATAACGTCAAAGAAAAGCTTCAAAGACCGAGATCATCTTTCCAAAGGCCAAGACCGGCACCCTAAAAGCAATAAGCAAAGTCGAGAGAGCGGCCGAGAGCCAAAGCAACTAGAACCAGAGACAAAAGCGGTTGACAGAGGCTTCTGCTAGTCCGGTGACAAAAGAGGGCCCGATTTATCTATAAATAACCCTAGGGGTCTCACTTTTGGGACCAATTTTCTCATTTCTCATTCTTGTACTCTTTTCTTCTAGAGTAAACCCTAATTTCCAAATCAATTTGGGGATTTCTACTGTAAACCCTTATGTACTCTGAATCAAAGATCAATAAAGATCGGATCAACACTTAGCATATTTCTTATGAGCTTATTATGAGATTTCTTAGTTATTTCTTACACTACATGCTATATGCTTTCTACATGGTCACGTTTTCCAATTCATGGCTAAACCCTTCCGCAGAGTTGTTGCAAAACCCCTTCCTACAAGCCATTTAGCCTTCTACCGAGGGTTGTGTTTAGTGAATCCTTATCCTAAGATAACCGTTGGTTCTTAAGTCACTTAAGCGTGATGCTCACCCCTTTGAAGGAAGAGTAACTATTCTTTCGGACTTAGGGCCTCGATATCTAGGAAACGATGAACTAAATCAAACTCGTAGGAACTAAATAATCCAGATTTCCCCTTAGGTCCACTTCCGTAGGCCAATCTCCGGTGTTGACGAAAAATATCGTCAACACCAGCCCTTAACCGATCACCTCCCTTTCGCCTGTTCCATCATCGGCCTTCGAGTCCATGACCACCTCGTCGTGCCTTCTCCTGCGCACGCCCTTGGTCTCTACATGTGTCATCCCCGCAAACCCAGAAACCCAAATCCGATAAGAATAGAAGAAAACATGGCATAACCTAAAACCTTACAAACCCTACTGGTCTCCTCTACGCAGCCTAGGCTAGACCACTACCGTGCCTGGAACCTCCCTACCATCGACCATATCAGCCTCGAGCCCAGTTGTGTTTGGTGTATGGGTGTGTGTTTATGTTGAGTATGGAACAAATAAGTGATGCAGTGGAGTGGATGTGCTTGTGAATCATGAGTGTTAGTTTGGTGCTCAATTCTTGCAATTGTTGGTTAGGGACATTTTTTATGTGCAATATTTTACGTAGTCTGTATATATTTTGCTCTATGCAAATATTTACATTTATTTTATAAAATAAGAAGTGTTGATTTAGAATTATGGTTTGAGCTTGAGTTGATTATCATGATTTGTCGTGGAGGAATTCCGATTTAAGTTAGTGGTTTGATTTGTTTGATTCAATCATGCTTGCTCATATCATGTCAGCTTCCATATTCATGCTTATATCAGCTTATTTCTTGTTACATTTATTTTTTCATGTAAGGTGAGAACCCTCACTCATGATTAACATTTTTATTTAGTGAGTTGACACCTCTTGAAATGACATATGAAATTTTAGGATTGCTCTGGAAACCCTATTTTGCATGTTATAAATTATTTGCATATGTGACTCACACACTTTTGACATATATGACACAAATTATTTGCAAGTAATATTTGATTGTTGTGATATATTATGATGCATGTGTGATATCTCTATTTTATATTTATTTTTTGTCGCACTGCAAGTTCCTTATACATTTGTAAAGTCACTATGTGTTGAAATGATGCATATACCGGATCACTTTATAGATTAGGAATTAAAATGAATTTATTGAGATGTGGATTTAAATGATAAATACCCGTAAATTGAATAATTAAATGAAGTGAAATGATGTATAATCGTATTACTTGGCCTAGGTAGAAAATTTTATATGGACATTGTCCGTCTGTTCTGAAAAGTATTTTCTAAATTTATAAATATACTTTGATTTAGTAAAGGTATTTTAGAAATATAAATTTATAATTTTATTTAAACTTATATTTCGATAATTTAATAAAGCTTTAAACTTAGATTATACGTTACAAAATTTTAATCCATAAGTTAATATATGTTTCCAAAATATAAATTTAAGAATTTAAATTATAGTATTATTTAGTTTTGAAATTTTAAATAATTCAAACTATTTTATAAGTTAGTAGATAAATCTTTTATTTAAGTATATATATTATTTAAATGTTAGCATTATTTATAAATATAGATTTTTATAAAATATAGGCATATAAAGGTTTTAAAAAGAAGTTAGAATTTAATGATAACTTGATTGTTTAAATGACTTAATTAAAATGAAATTTGTAAACTTAAGGTAAACTGATTTAAGATGTGAATTCAAAATAATGAATGGGTTTTTATGAATTGTAATGATTATGAAATTTAATAAATTAATTCAATAATAATTTATTAAGTAAGTGTTTTGAATCTAAATATAACTGAAGTTAAAATATTATAATCGATTACATTGAAATTTTAAATTTAATTAATACGAAATTTATAAAAATGTGATTTGAAGGTAAGTTGAATCTTAGGAATAAAATTGGATAACCCAATTTGAATACTATTTCGAAATAAATTAAACTTAAGAATATCTTGTTTAAAGTTTTGAATTGACTGAACTAAAATTTTGAAAATTTCCATTGATAGTAAGTTGAACTTTGAAATTACAGATATATGGTTCGGATTAAGCTATGTTGGATTATTCGAAATTGTATCATATTATATTAAACTAATTTAAACTATACTATTTAAAGTTAATTATTGTTTTATAACTACTTTAATGTAACTATTTTATATTTAACTTAATTATTATAGATTCTATAACTATTTTGATTTTATCATTTTATCTTAAATTAGCTATTGTGTATTTTATAATTGTTTAAAATCAAAATTTTATATAAATATAATTATTTTTAAAATAAATTACATTAACTATTTTAAATTAAAGTTGTTTCCAGTTCGGGCTAGTAAATCTGAAATGTTAATACAAAGATTTTTGAAATGATGATACTTAAAATATAGAAATGTGAAATCAAATGTAATTTTTTTAATAAACCATTTTGTAAATATGAAATATGGAATTTTTAACTGAATCAAATAATGAATTAATTTGGAATATGATTTATGATATTGAAATATTGGTACGTAATTTTTGATATTATATTTATTGCTTCATGATTTGATTGGGGCCCTTTGACTATGGAAGTGTTGTTCGTGGTGGGTGGTAGTTGCTGTTATGTGTCTTCGCCGATCCAGGGGTGCGTAAAATCCTACCCTGAGCATTTCCTTGTGTGCCTTGTTGTATTATCCTAATCGAGCCCTTTATAATTTTGATTTGACATTGTTGTATAACAGTGTATCCTTGTCTACTAACTGTTTTACTAGTGTTTTATATGCAATGTTTATGAAAATGTTTATATACTATGTAAGGGTAATAATAGTAATCACATGTATGCTATTTTCAATGGTATATTTTCCATAGACTCTATTATAATAGCATATTATATTATATAATATTTAGCTTAATGGATCCTTGGAGGACAAGAATCCCAAACGTCTTTTAATTTACTGATGCATTTCATTAAACATTTCACTTGAATTAGTTTACTATTGAGAATGTTAATCATGACTCGAATGTTTTGTTTTGATTTATTCTTGGATCAAGCTGAGGAGTTCAGCTTTACCGATTCATCTTTTGATAGCTGGAGATATATTGGAGATTCATCTAATTATTTGTTTGCCATTACTATCTAGGTGATTCAGTTATTCAATTTATATCGTTTGCTTACGTATTAGGAAGTTATGTATCTGACATTTTCCTAATATATAAAATTATGACTCTGATATTATGTAATTTGATTTGGGGATTTTGTGTTTAATGGCTTCATGAACTACTAAGTTTATTATTATGCTATAAGATATTTATCTGTTTCTTATCTATGATTTGTCTATGTTTTGTGATTTGGTTTTATTAACCGCCATAGTTAAAACAATCCATTGTTTCGAATGATTTGAGTTAGTTTTATTATCGACTTGAATGATACGAAAAGGTTGTTCGTCACATCTACAATCCATAAATAAATATCAATCGTACCCAAAATTGTTACATTTATTAAACTGCAGCATAATAGGTTTACAACCAAAACCGTAAAGGCATCTATTAGAGTTTGAATTCCATACAATGATTGGCAACAGGGGTCCACCCACCATGGTACGCATCTAGAAAGCAATACCGAGAACCGCGCCTAAATCCTTTGCCAACTCAGGAATGGCCCATCACTCAACTTGATGGTACCAATATGTCATCACCCTAATCGCTTTGCAACCCTTTCCATGTGAGCTCACATACTACCAAAAGATAATACATGTATCTAGAAGGGTGACAATTTGTAATGATCCAGAATTTTTAACGAATTTAAATTTGGAATTTTTAATACTTAATTTGAATTTTTTGAATATAAAATAAACTTAATTCGATTTAAATTTAAATTTAACATAAATATACATGGTTAAGAACATTTAATAATTTTTATAAGTTAAATGATAGATTTTATTTGAATTATAAATGAGAACGATTATTAGTAAGTATGGAATTATTAATACTATTTATTGTTCGATCGAATTTGTGAAACAATAGCATGAATTAGTAACATTAGAATTAAGTGTTCCCTTTAGTTTTCATAGCATTTAAGGGAAAATGCTACCAAAAGTTCACTTTCCTCTATAAGACAAGGGTTAGGACACTTGTCATTTTGCATGCCTCCTTTCATGCATGCCTTCCACTTTCCTCTTGGGTGTCACACTCTCCTTACTCCATTTTTCCTATAAATACCACACTTTCCTTTCATTTTTTCATTCATTCTCACTTCTCTCTTTTCTCTCTTCTTCTTAAAGCTTAAAGCCATGGTTTCCATGGCATAAATCTTCCTCTTTTCCACAATTTTTCCTTCACCACCACCTAAGGCCAAAGTTCATCCTCCTCCTACTCCTCTTATAAAGAGAGATTAATATATATACTATATATATATATATATATATATATTGGTGAAGAAGATGGTGCACCGAAATACTGTCAGATGGTTCACTCTGCTAGGCTCGCCTACCGTGAAGATTGGGAAGCTATTTAGTGAGCTCTCTTTAACCACAATTTATATATTTAATTAGTAGTCAGACTAATTTAAATATAGTGATGAATTATTAGTGGTTAATGATGGTTGATGTTTGTTGTGATGGATGTTGGATGCGTAGTTTGGAACATATACACTATTAAGCATTAGTGTTATAATGCTTGTGCATAGTTATGATTTATATAATTATATTGATGATGGTTGCTATGGATGTTTATAATGGTTATTGATGTTGTCTCGCACACACTATGATACAACAATTAAGGTGTCACATTGGTGATCAACAAATCTCCTTCGTAATTAGAAGCAATATTATTATTGAAATTGAAGGTTAATAATTGGAAAAGACACAAATGTATGAATTCATATATATATATATATATATATATATATTGATAAAGTTTTTTTAAATGAATAAATAAAATACCGGAATGTTCTAGGATGACAGAGAGGATAGTGTCTAGGCTTGGGTTTGGAAAATATTGTTTCCTGCTCTCCCTGGCTATCCCTAACTGATCCGACGTGCAGGATAGTTAATTCAAAATTTTATTTCAAAATTATTTGAATTTAGAAATAAATTGGAATTTGATTTAAATAAAAAATAAAAGTTGAATTATAAACCCGAAATAATTTGGGAAGTCAATGTGAATAACTTTAAATGATTTTAAATGGTTTATATAAGCATATAATGGTTTTCTAAGGTATTTTTAAGTATTGAGAAATAATTTTTATTGCAATCAAAATAGAGCTTGTCGTACAATGGCAATTCGCGTATTTTGGTTACAAACTTTAAATGCTTATAGCTTTTGCAATTTAAATTGGATTTCCACGAAACGAAAAATATTTGATTTCCATTTACAGGAGCTTTCAAATGAGTGAAAGTAGATTTTAATTTCGAGTTATAATTTTCAAGTTATGTTTAAAACCCTTTTGGAAAAGGTCATTGTTAGAGCAGCTGTCGACCATAACTATAAACAACTGTTTTATATATTTAAAAAATATGGAAAAAAATTGTAAAATCATTATAAATTATATAAAAGTGCCTTGAACTGTAAATTTTAAGTTTTAGCTAAGATAAACAATATTTTGATCAAAGTAATTAAGATAACTGTTTTTATAACACTTTTGTAGTGCTTTTGAAACGCTATTGTAACACTTCTGGAAAACAACCTACTTCGAAAGTTTTAACTCGTAAATCGTTTTCTGAATTATAAGTAATCAGGTTTAAGTGATTACTTATTGGTTTCAAGGATTTAAAAGTATTAAAAAAAATTATATGGAAGTTAAATTGATTTATTTAATATTAAACGGGTTTTCCAAATTTAAATAATTATATATGGTTGGAGATAAATCTTCGGATGTTTGATATTAATTCGGTAAATGATGACTCTTACTATTTGAGGAATTTAAAAGGTAGTTCACTGTTATTCCGCTTATAGTGCAAGTTGGATACGGTGATTAATATTGAGGATAACTGGATGGTATTTTTATAACACCCCACATCCGTTAAGATCACTCACTAAGGGGAATGCCTTAACTTCAATGGAGCATTATGGTACTGGAACAGAAATATTACAAGACAGACATATAAAACAGCGGAAAGTAAAGTAGAAGTACTCCAAATCATTTATTAAATATAATTGTTTACAATAAAAGCCCATCAACTTCCAATACCCAATTTCATAGCTAAAATATCTGTCTTGCTCAAAAACAAAGAAGCATAAAAATAAATTGTAGTATTCCCCAATAAAGCAAAGCAAGCCATAGCCAAGAGAGATCCAAGCCGTACATGAAAGAGCCTGGAAGCTTGGTAACATCCGAACTAAGCTGTATTCCCACCCTGCGAACCTGGGGGGGGGGGAGGGGAAACGGAAGAAAAAGAGACGAAAAAAACAGGTCAGTCATAAAGACTGAGTAAGTCCTAGTGACTTTCAGCATAAAAAAAGGTAAAGATAACATGGCATGAATAAACTGAAAGTAAACATAAGCATGATGACAAGATAAGCTACAGGCACGATAACTAAGAATAAGATCATGTGATTTTTGTCAAGTATAACATCGCAAGGTTCCCATTCAAGATAAACTAGGTATAATTTCGCACGATTTCTATCAAGCATCGCAAGATTCCTCTGCTTCACCATTAAAATATTTCTATGATATCTATTTGCTTTGCACCACCCATACTAATGTCCCAACCCGTGTCATGTGTTGACTATAAAATGATTCCTTGCCCACTGTCATGAAATGACCCATTACTTGGTCCCACAAAACGATCTATTAATCGATCGGCTCCCTACAAGTCCTAGCTCCTTTATGTGTATGTGTCATATGGCCCTATCACGAATGTAGTTACCTATGCTGAGTCCACCATAGGGTGTATCAAGCCCTAGGGTGCCAACCCCCGACACGAATCAAGCACGCATAGTGTAAACCTACTGATGCCCAATGCCTGCTTTTTCAACTCCGAACTACGTGCATGACCATAGTCCGCCTGAACCTACACTGGCGCACCAACTCAGCCGTCGTTGCAGTCGCTTATAATCAGCCCAGTAATCATGCCCCACCCTGCCTAGTTCCAGGGTACCATGATACATTTAAGTGGGTTACTGCTGAAATGGACGGCGTAACTAGGGTTTCCTTCCAACAGGTTAAGTGTTGTCATTTAAATTCGTGACTTAACCCTTATCAGTCTAGCATGTCAAGTTGGTTAAGTGTTGTCTTTCAATTTCATGACTTAACCCCACTAATCATGTGTCAAGTTGGTTAAGTGTTGTCTTTCATATTCATAAATTAACCCTATCATGTGGCATTAATTCATTAATTCACCCCAACCTCTCACATCAGACCTGTTGTTGTGGTAACTGGATATGCCGAGCGGTTCCGGGCAGATTTACACCACAACTCAGTCTGACCTCGGGTTTCAAGCGCGATATGACCAACTACCCATGTTGGATCCTATTGTTTGTAGTCACTAGATTTGCCGGGCGGTTCCGGGCAGAATTACACTGCAAACTCAACCCAACCTCGAGTTGGCCATTTTCAAGTTCATTCTAGTGTCATGTCCATGTTCAAGTTTCATGTCAAGTTCGTGTCAAGTTTCATGGCAAGTTTCATGTCCATATCCAGATTCAAGTTATAACAATGTTCATGTTTCATGTTCATAACCAATTCATGTTTTGCTTAATCTACCCAAATCGTATTCCCATCGCACATAAACTCGAATCGATCCAAATTACAAATAAATCTAAATCCACAATAAGGGAATAACATCAAAAAAGGACGAGCATAAAGTGATAAAAGGGATTACAAGTATAGCATGATATAACTTGAGATAATTGGTTACAACATCACTAGCATATGGAATGATAGCCTCAAAACATTAGGATTTCAAATCTAGCATAATAAGGTGATAGTCATGATAAAAGTTGACATAAGGTGATAGTCCCAAACTTGTGAATAATAACTGATTCAACATCACAGGCATGATAATATTATGGACATGAAAGGATTTGATTTACAACATGAATAGGTCCAAACTGATTTCATAGCAATATTGCCAAATGTCAAGATCCAAGATGGAAACTAGAATAGATGTGAACCGATTATCATACTTAAGTCCAATTTCACTTTATCTTATGTCCAAATTACAATTAACAAGTTTAAATTTCAAATTAACTAGAACTTACAGTGCGTGGATAGAGAATTAGAAAGCAGAAGTTGATGTTGAATCTCTATTTGATTAATCGTGTTCTAATTGAAAAACCCCCAATTTGCAAATCTTCATGCATAGTCTTAATGGAGAAGAAGTAGTCCCTTTTTTTAATTATAACTAGAATTTGAGCAGCATAAGGCTAGAGAGAATTGACGTAAATAGAATGGGGCTAGGGGGCTGTTTATATAGGATTAGACGAACGAACCTAGACTGAAAACGAGACCAGAAACATCAGGATGAACCCAGACTCAAAACTGGGTTTCAGCACCAGGTCGACCCCCAGGTCGACCATAGGGTCGACTTGGTCCCTGGGAGGTCGACCATAGTGTCGACCCCCAGGTCGACCTGGTCCTGGGTTGGAAAATTCCCACCCAGTTCGAATTTCGAGTTGTTTTCGATTCTGAAAATTCCTGAAACTTCGGGGGTCATATCTCCCTCATACGGACTCCGTTTTTCGAAAACTCGGACTCGATTTCATGCAAAATTCAGAGATGAACGCAATGGCGCAACCCGTTTTCCCTGATTCTTATTATAAAATTTAATTCTGCCTTGATTTATGATTTTAATATGTTATTAAAATACAGGGTATTACAATTTCTATCCTGATCTTATGTCAAAGAGTTGGATAAATCTTTTAATTAAGATACGTGTTTCCCAATTTGAATGGGATAAGTCGAATAGAAATAATCTTCGGATATTCAGTATGAAATTCTGTGGTGTAAACGTATACTATTTGAGGAATTTGGAAGATATTATTATTATATCGTTATTCCACTTATAGTATTCGGTGATTATAAGAATTGTTATCGAATATAAGTAGATACAATTTCTGTGTAACTTATGTTCAATTTCGATTGATTTGATTTTTGTCGTGAGTCGCATCTTAAATAAGATCATTCTTGAAACTCAATGAGATTGAGTTGTGGAAATTCATATCATAATTTAGGATTTAATTAAATATTTGATTTGAGGAAATTAAAAGTAAGAAATTGGGAAGGAAGCATAATCTTTTAATTAAGATTAAAGAATTGAATGTTGTGAAATTGTTTAAAATAGAAACTATGGTTGAAATGATTGGAATATGGATTAAGGGTTTTAAAAAGAAACTAGATTTGTATAACGAGTTATTAAACAAAAAGTTAGTTGAGGTTTTGAGGCTAAATTATCTTTGATTTAAAGGATGTGTTTTAAAGAAGAAAGGTTAAAATATGGATTTAGATAATGGATTTAAAGAAGTTTAATTTGACAAATCTAAGACAAAAGGAGATTTGGTTGAAAGCCTACGTGTTCCGTAATTGTGTTTTTTATTCCGTTATCGGGATCGGATTTATGTTCGAAAACCATTCCAAGTAATAATACGATGTTGTGGAGCAATTGAAGATGTTTTCAAAGACCGAGACCCTTCATATCATAAGGACGACTTGCTGAATATGTCAAATGGGTAGTTTCCATTGGCAGATGGATTTTACATCAGCTAAGTGGCAAAAAGCCCAAACATATGTGAAGGAATTCCGAATTTGTGGTTTCGTTCAGACATAGAACGAAATTATATGAATTATGTGCCTGACGTTGTAATTGACTGCATATCACTAATCTTTGTTAAATATATATCTGCTTGGTTATTGAGAATTTATTCTCTCAGCTTAACGCCCTCCTCCAAGACGTATTAGCTTAGAGGTTATATATTGATAGATTTCAGTGATGCATTGTGAATGGATAATGTGGCATACTTAAGTTATGTGATGAGCTATGGATGATCAAAGCATGACTTATTTAAGCATAGTTTTGTGTATATCGTAACCTCGGCAAGCCTCACACCTCCGTAAATGGCCAAAATAGGAAGAAATGCACTAGGGTTATGGGGTGTTGCGCCTTCTAGATAAAAGTTGTGTTATGGTATGGAGCCCGGATATTAACCTATGTGGAAAAACATCTACTTTTGTGGTTGTTGCTGGCGTGCGCTTGGAAAGGTCGGTAACGACCGGGGGATGACGTACTCAGGCGTACTCTAAGTTACCCAGTTACAGAGGCAACCCGACCTTGTGTTGGCATAAGGAGCATCAGTGATCCTCGGACATCCCTCTAGAGGTGTTAAAAATTCGGTTCGGTAAGGAAGTTCCTTTGCCAAGTCATTGTTGGAAACCCAATCTCCACTACGAGCTTGTACGGTTTTGTTTGTATTGCCTGCTGGTTACTGGTAGGATTATGTCAGTATAATGGGATGGGGCATTATGCTGGCTAGTTTAATATATTTACTTTCGAAAGGTTTTCCACACTATGCACTAATAATAATATGAAAGAGGACTTTCATGTATCAAAGGCATTTATTGACTGCATAAGGAGAAACCTCGCCCAAGTGTGTGTTTGCATGGTGTGTGTGTGCCGCGAGACCTTATGTTTGTTTCATTTTTCAGAAAGTCATTAAGAATTTCTGTGCACTTGTATTCACATGAAGCAAACCCGTTCGGCGTTAGCGGCGTGGTCCGGTGAATTACCTAACATTAAAATAAACCTTAAAAACACTGTTTTGTGTTCTTACACCAGTCTCATGACTGACCTGGAGTTTATTGTTCCCACACCAAACCTCTGGGTGCCCATAGTTCTCCACACGGGCAACCTAGTGGTTTGGTTCGTAGATTTAGCCATGGAATTGGTTGGAGCAGGATTCTGGTTTTAGTTGGTGCTATTATGTCTTGGAGCATTTGCATTCTTCCGCTGAGTTTAGTATGTTTTCCGTTGTGTAATCAATGTACTCTGATGTTTCTCTTGTAACTCAGATGTAATATTATTGTAATGATAACAGAAAAGTTTTTTTATTTTGTGCAAATGTGTAAGTACAGTACCCCTAACAATACGGGCAAAAAGGCAGGCTGTTACATTGTGTTATCAGAGCTTTAGTTTATACAAAGCTATGGGGTACGACTCATTTGAACAAAGGAGAAAGGACTCATCAAAGTTGGGAATAATAACATCCCATGAGAATGAACTCATTAGAGATAGGGTTAGTAATTCCCTTGAATGAGTTTATAGAGCACTACGTTTGAGAAATCGCCTTTCACGTAAAATGAACTAAGTTTAGGGTTATAATAGATAAGAATTCATGTTAAAGGATAAACTTGTGCCAAAATTGTTAAGGTAATTCTACTCTAAAGAAACTAATCAATATGGTTAGAAACAAAAATAAATAATAAGTGTTTGAGTATTTTATTTGATATTGAAGTTAGACTATCAAGTGTAAGAAAATTTTGCCTATACATTGATCAACGTATATACGAAGCCTTAAGTATACTATATAGATATAGAATCACACTCTAGTTGCTTGAAGATGATTTTATTGATGACTGCAGCATCATCAGTATGTATTTTCGAGTTTTGAAAGTGGGATGACTATATGATTCCGATTAAAACATCAATATATACTTGAACCCGTTAGATAAATATTTGGTAAATTGATATGAATATGAATAAATAAGCGAGATGTTGAAATTTTGATAATGTGACACCCCACGTCCGTTAATGTCACTCTTTATAAGAATGCATTAAGTTTCGTGAAACGTTATAGGTAAACAGAAACAGAAACATTACAAGATAGATATAAAATAACAACGGAATTTAAAACTTTACTAAACAGAAAACATCGTGATCTAAAACATAGTTACACCATAAGTCTGAAATACAGAAAACTCATTACATAAACTTAAAACTTCTGTCTTGTACTAAAATCATCAGAGTACAATAATAAAAGAAGCATAGTTCCCCATAAATATAGCCATATCAGAGAAGATGGAAAATCAAAGCGGTACATCTGAGCAGCTCCAAGCAGAATTGTAGGATCTAAATTAACCCTAGAGGGGGGTGAATAGGGTTAATCGCAGATTTTGCTGAGTAATTAAATAATATCAATCAAAGATAATAATCAGAGTAAATGAGGAAAATAAATAACACACAGATATTCCCAGCTTCGGCGAAACCCTGCCTACTGCTGCATTCCCCAAGGTTTCTACTAGGTATTAGTCAACAATTACAACGCTTACAACACCCGTAAACTCGCGACAATTCCTAGCCTCTTTGTCCTAACCCTGTGCTCAAAACTTATCCCCAGATTCTACTAGGTGCTACACAAACAGGCATCACAATCTCTCTCTAGTTGCACTAATCCTATGCTCAAAACCCTGCATTGGTTTCTATCCCCGAAACCAGATTTCCCCGAATTACAAACCCGTAATTCATCTCCCTAGTTTTAGAGACAAACTAGAAAACTCTAGACTGATTACAAAATTGAAAACAATAAAAACGATATAAAACAATTAAAATAAAAACCCTAGTTTTAAATAGAACACCCTTTTAAAACCAAAACCCTAGTTTTAATTAGTAAACTCCTTTAAATTCTTAGCCCTTTTTCTTGGCCGACCATCTTAGTTTGCTTCACCACTTTAAGCCCGATCTCCTTTGTCTCTCTGGAAATAGAAATGTTAGCTTGGATGAAAGGTAGGGTTTTTTCTTTAATCCCAAATCTCTACGCTTGAGTGATGGAGTGCGATTCTATGATGCTCGACTTCGATGTTGCTTTCATATGCTTTGATTTGGATCCAAGTTACTTGCTTGTTCTCTAGTATGATTTTTGATTCGAATTTCTCTTTGATTGTGCTTGAACTTGGATGATTTACTGTCGATGAGATTTGGGTGTTTATATAGGACTAAAAATCTGATATTTTCTATGATTTCGATGCTGAAACTAGGTTTGATATTTGAATAAGTTTTGGGCTTGAAATCTTCGATTTTGAGTTGGTTCTCCCTGATAATAGATTTGAAAACTTCAATCTTTATTAGATACTTGCATATGACTTTGAATTGATCTTGAGCTTGCGAGATTTATGGAATTTTATGTTAACACCTTTGACACAATTAAAAAATGATTTCTTCTTAAAAAATCTGTCTCGTGCTTGCTGCTCCAATGATATTCCTTATGAACTGATATTACTCTTGGATTGCCTCGACCTTGAAATGATGCTTTGACTTTGATAAGAACTGATATAATTTTTGATCATGCCTTACCTGCTTTTGAACTGTTTCTATTCTTTGATAAGAACAGATTCTATACTTTATTTTCCGAATGTTTGAACTGATGTTATGTCCTTTGTAAGTGTTGATTATCTATGATGCATATTAATCTTATGTATGCTCTTTGATGTCCATGTTGTTGCTCTTTAGATGAACCATTGTAGTGTCTTATTAATGCTTGTGTGTATGTCTGCATGCTCATTACCATGTGCTCGACCCATGTTACCCTGTCTTGCATGTCCATTATGCTTATCACTTATACCATATTGATCCATGTGCATATTCATTGAGGCTTGAATTAATATTGAAATACTTTGTCCACTTGACTATTTAAAACTACTTCATATTTCAAAAACTGATCCATGATTATTGATATACACCATGTGTACATCACCTATCCATGCATTGACTTGTACATTTGCACTATTGTATTTGACTTTTAACTTGAAATTTTTTGCTGTGTGACCATGCTGTATCCATGTACTTTGAACCTGAGCATCCTTGATGATATTCACGTATTCATCATAATCCAGGAATTGTCATATGAACATAAATCTTGTGTTTTCTGCACTATATTTTTTTACCATGTATGTGCTGATCCATACATAAGTCCACTGAACCATGTTTCACAGATTTTTCCCTCGAGTTGTTTCCCATTTTAAAACTGTCTGGACTTAATGTCTTGAATGTCTTCACTTTGGTACGTATTCACTGTCTTGTATTGATGTTTGCTGCTATACCATTGAACAAATATGAATTGATGCTTACTGATTTTTCCCGTTCACCTAGTTTTGCATTCGTGTTGCTTTTACTTCAAATCTGAGTTACTTGTACCATGCACCACTTCTCACTTATGTTGTTGCCCCTCTTACTTGTGCCTTCTTGCTCCATGAACATTCCTGCTTCACTTGAGTTACACATATATGTAGCTACACCATTGTGTTAATGCAATTCCATGTTATTGCTCGACTCCTTTGAGCTGTGTCACTGTTTTGTGTAGAAATTCACACTTGCTTCCCTGTCTCACCATGTATAATCTGTGCTGATGTAATTGGACTGAACCATGTTGCTAGAGTAGTTCCATACAAGTTAACCTGCCTTGTCACTATGCTACTATGCTACATTTGTTTTTGAACTGATCTACTATGTTAGCACTTGATCTGGAAATGATCCACTTTTGCTTGATTCACACATGCTTATTTGGCATCTTTGCATGTATTTGCTATTGTGTCAATATTTTCAAACATGGCTTGAGTTGTTGCACTTGTTCATACTGTCCATTCTGACTTTTCCCTTGACTTCATTTAAATTTTTTTGAATTTGAAATGCCTTTCCATGTTATTGTTATGAGTTGTTCCACTTTCTTGAACTTTGACCTTTTGCTCGACTTTGTTAAACACCAATTGCCTTGTTTTTTTGTCATGTATTGAGCTCGACTATTTTGATATATTGTGCACTGAGTCGAGATGGTCCATGTGGCTATTCCTCAGTTTCACACTGGATTGGCGAGGCAGTGCACACGTGTATATATATATACACACACACGTGTGTACATGTAGCCATCCAGACGAGTTTTTCTATCCCTGCATATCAGACCAAGTCTACAAAAATGATGAGAAACACACCGAAATTCTAAGGCAAATAAAATTTAAAAATAAATTTTTATTTGCTTGTATTTAACTTCATTTCTATTGCAGTGTACTCTGTGTGTGTTTCATGTGATAGGTAAGCAGATGATGACTGGACTGACAATGAAGATGCAGTGAAGACAGAAGACAATAACAGTGTCAATGTATGAGTTAATGAGAGTGTCTGTATATGTGAGTGTAAGTGTTGTAGAGAGAAGCTGAGTATGAAATTGAATATATTGAAATGTATATCAGTGATGTATATACAAATAGTGGAGTTGTAAATTTGTACTGTTTAAATATTGAAATAAAATATTCTTATTCAAATAAAATACTGTGTGAATATTTAAATTTCTGTACAGTTGTATTTTATTTAAATAGAAATATTATATTCATGTCTGTTGTGTAGTACACCAGTACAATTACAAACACATTCAATAATAAAATATATTTGGTTGTTATCATCAAACAAAAATCATATAATTGTGTATACAACACTGTTATATACAACAAGAATGAAAGAGAGAATCTAAATCAAGCCTGAGTATTCCCACACTGAGAATCTGGGAGGAATGGAAGAGAAAGATGAGGAAACAAAATAGGTTAGACATAAAGTCTAGCGAGTCCAGTTACTTTTAGCATATAAATAAGTAAAAGCATCATGACAGGCATATAAACTGGATAAGAGAGATAATAGTATCATAAGACAGGTATAACAGACTGAGCATGATAAACAGAATAAACATGACGGAATATATTGCGCTTCTCAAATACTTTTCTCTACACCAATACTAGCATAACAAGAATAAAATGATCCCAACTAGAACAAGATGGTAGACCTAGGTGTATTTCTAGTGATAGGTTTTACCCCAACAAGAATAACAGTTAGCCCAACAGGAATGACAGGTGTTACCCCCAACAATAATAACAGGCTCTCAACAAGCAAGACTAGATGTGTAACACCCCACGTCCATTAATGTCACTCACGAAGGGAATGCATTAACTTCCATGGAGGTTATAAGTGAATATAGAACAGAAAAATTACAACAAGACAGATAATAAATAGTACTTGGAAATCTAAAACTTCATTTTATTGCAGCGGAAATTAAACATGTTTGTTACATCATAAAACCATAGATCATAACCAAGTACAATATCCATCTTCATAAAAACAAAATACATAATCCCATTACATAAATAGCCATTAAAAAGATAACAAGCTGGACTTTACTTCAACGGTCCAAGATTTCCAAAGAGAGATGAAGCAATTCAATCAAACTCCACTAGAGCTGGGCCCAACCTGAGGACCTGGAGGGGGAAAAAGGATAGAAATAGAGGGGGTCAGACATAAAGTCTGGCGAGTATGATAATTCTAACAATACTATTATCAAAATAACTAGACTAAGGCATAAGCTGGAAGACAAGTAAATGTCTATGAACTCTTAGGAAGATAAAGATAGCGTTTAAGATAACGTTAAAGATAACGGTAAAGGCACACCTAATTACTAACGAATGATTACTACACTGCACCGCACATTACTACACTGCACCACACCAGTCACCCTATTGTTTGATCCCACTTGCTTCACACAGAAACTTTATAAATAGCCTTACGTACCCCTAGCTGACTACATAGGTGCCGTCTGCCCCTATCTCCACTAGGTGTACCCCACTACCCACTTTCGATCGGCTCCCTACTCGTAGATACCCGTGCTGGCCCCACAGTGGGGTGTATCACTCCCCTAAAGTGGCAACCCGATACAACTTGAGAATGCACGACTTATACCTACACGATGCAACAACGTCTTACCTACCAGCCCGGGTCCACACACGCATATAAAACCCGTTGGACTTGCGTTGCCACCGCTCCCCGTTTTGGCCTCTTACAGTCAAACCCAGCATGCGTGTCCCGTCCTCGACTTGGGTCGAGCCCACAAAGATACGTTTGGGATACTGGTCGAAATGGGCCCCCACAAGCTACCCACCTAAGCTTGTCACTAGTATATCCCACTTAACCCTCTTAGTCATGTTCATTTACATGTGTGTTTGGTTAAGTCTTACTAATCGTATTTCACATGCCACTAAGGGCACCCCCTAGATTCCTCATGCCACCCAAGGCACCTACTTAACCCCCATGTCCCACCTTACATGTTTATCTGGTTAAGTATTTCTTAATTCATTCAGGCCATAACCTCATAAAGACCTCTCACATTAGACTGGCATTTATGGCAGCTGGATTTGCCAGGCGGGTCCGGGCAGTCTTACACCATAAAAGAGTCTAACCTCGTGTCTTTACAACCGTTATGCTTTAGTTTAGGCCTAGGACCTCTCACATTGGGCTGACATTTGTGACCACTGGATTTGCCGGGCGGGTCCGGGCAGGTTTACGTCACAAACGAGTCCAACCTCGTGTCCTAAGCATTGATTAACACTTAAAATCTTTTACCCCAGTTTTAATAATTCCCTATTCAAATTATTAATTAAGTCAACTTTTAATGATGTCCATAATTGACTCAATTATGGTCATCCACTTATGGCATGCAAAATCATATCAATTGCACCCCAACTTTTTAATATTAAATCCTTAATATTACCCCTACCCCACGTTTATACGTTCGCTTATTCAACGCATAATATATGCTAGACTTGTATGGTCTAACACCTAGCACAAAGATAAATTATCACAACATATAGACAATTAAAATAAATCTAATCATAATAGGGGTGAAACTTGCATAAACTACACATGTTAAGGATCAAAAGGTGTTAACTTGTTAAATGTCTCAATTTATATGATATGATCATAGCCCAAATCTATACATAAACTTGCATATGGGGTTTTTAGGCAACATAATGATGGTGTGAACTAGCATAGGATATCACATATGTCATAGCATAATTCTAGATGTCATAATAGATGTCTTCGTATATGTTCATAACTTTTCTAATCAATCTAACTTGCATATGTGACTTGTCATATAGATCAACATAACCCAAACATGATGATTTAATTAATATGAACTAACTAGCATATATGGTAATATCATGGCCTTTTTAACATGTATGATTCATCACAACTTAGCATAGAAACTTTCAACATACATAACATCATCATAGCATGATTTACAACATATAAGATATCATCATCACATAACATTGGATTTACAATATTCATGATAGCAAAAGGGGTTTACAACAACATATATGATAATTCACATCATCTACTCATAATCCATTCATAACTCAACCTAATTAAAATGATAATAATCTTGTTAAGATCATCATACTCACAATTTAGAGAAGAAAAGAGAGAGTTTTGCTTTGCTTTAGGGTTGAGAGAATTAGAATTGAATTTGCTTTTCTTCTTTCTTAGTTGGCGGCGGCTCCATTGATTTCCATGGCGACGGTATGACGGTAACTATTCTATTTTAATTAGGTTTAGGGTTAGCATTAGGATGTATTTATAGGTGTAGGAAGTTAATTAGGACCATTAGATTAACCCTGAACCATGAGAACCAATCAAATGCAAAATCTGCATTTGAGCGAATCGGCCCACGGTTTGACAGCCAAACACCCTGGATTAACCCCTAGTCGACCCAGCAAAGCTCGGGTCGACCTCAAAAATGGGCCGGTTCGGTTATTTCCCCTCCCAATTCGCTGTTTTGAACTTTTTCGCATATTTATTTATTTAATTTTTAATTTATATATATATATATATCAATATATATATATATATATTTCTCTGCGCAACCCATTTCACTTAATTCTTTTCTAAAAATTAAGTATACTTTAATTTGTGAATTTTAATGTTATAAAATTACGGGGTGTTACATTCTCCCCTCCTTAAAGGATTTCGTCCCCGAAATCTCCAAGTCAAGAAGAATGTATATCCTACCATCTAATCGTCCATCTACTCAACCATCAAACACCAGCATCCATTGTCCTTAAAAGACTTCTAATTCTTTAATGTTTATATGCACAGTGTGTGTATATGTCCATATCTAATGCAAAATTAGGCGGTCTACTGATTCAATCGACCTCCTTAGTGCAATTCATGATAGTGCCATGCGTCCAATATGTATGCAAAAGATTCCTAATGATACATATTAATTCTATATGCGTGCACAACCATCCACCCGAATGCAGCAACTATATGATAATACAACCATTATACATCCATTTTACTAAATACATCCATATATATGAAATATGCAATATGAAGTGACTGAGCCGATCTGGTGCCTAATAGTGTGTGTATATGCATCCACGAGCAACCACTAGCAAACACTTGCATCCACTTTGTATCCACCATACATAACATGTCTCAAACACATGTTTCAACCATAGGATTATCCTAACTAAAGGTCAAAGATACTAGCGAGAGGATATACTAAAGATAAGATAAGTACAAGCTAAGCGATAAAGGAGAAATTAAAAGACATACCCTCAAAAAGAAAAGGGTATCGTGAACGCATCTTCTCTTCTGTCTCCCAAGTAGCATTGCTCTCATCATCTCCCCATTGCACTTTGACTAGTCTGACCTCTCGATTCCTCAACCTCTTGATCTCCGACCCAAGAATGCGCGTAGGAGCTCGTTGAATTATCGCATCACGCTCTATCTCCACCTCTCTAAGAAAGATCGGCTCTACCACTTCCGCAGTCTCGTGCAAGCACTTCCTCAAATGTGACACATGGAATACGTCGTGTACACCCCTAAGTCTCTCGGGCAACTCCACTCTATACGCCATCTGTCCAATTTTCTCCTTAATAGGAAACAACCCTACAAACCTTGGTGCTAATTTCCCAACGGACCCAAAGCGAACAATGTTCCGTAATGGAGACACTTTGACAAAGACCATGTCCCTAACTTCAAACTCGAGATCTGTCCTCCTCTTATCCATATAAGATTTCTGCCTATCTTGCGCTGCTTTCATCCTCCTTCAAATCAAGTCGATCTTCTCCGAAGTCTCCCTAATCATATCGGGCCCAAGTAAGATCTTATCCGTAGATTCCCACCAACATGTAGGTGAACGACAAGGTCGTCCATATAGAGCTTCGAATGGTGCCATACCAATGCTGGACTGAAAGCTATTATTATATGCGAACTCAATCAATGGAAGATCTCTTCCCATGTACCCCCAAAGTCTAGGATACATAGCCTCAACAGATCCTCTAGAATACGATTCACCCTCTCAGTATGGCCGTCCGTCTGAGGATGATATGCGGTGCTCAAACATAACTGAGTCCCTACCGCCTCTTGTAAGCTTCTCCAAAATTCGCTAGTGAAAATAGGATCGCGGTCGCTCACTATGCTAGAAGGAACACCGTGCAAACGAACTATCTCTCGAACGTATACAGAAGCTAACCATGGAGCAGTCCTCTTACTCTTCACGGGAATAAAATGGGCGCTCTTAGTAAGTCTATCTACTATAACCCAAATTCCCGTATTACCCTTCCTCGATCGCGGTAATCCATCCACAAAATCCATCGAGATGCTTTCCCATTTTCATAGTGGAACCTCCAATGGGTGAAGCAACCCACCGGGTTTCTTTTGCTTCGCTTTTACTTGTTGGCACACCAAGCATCTAGCGACATACTCGGCCACGTCTTTCTTCATGCCGGCCCAAAAGTAAACTCTCTTCATGTCTTTGTACATCTTGTCCCCGCCAGGATGAATGGTCATCTTCGAATGATGTGCTTCGTCAAGAATAGTCTTCCTTAGGTCATCGTCTTTTGGTACACAAAGTCTACCATCCCTACATAACCAACCCTTATCGTCTAGGGTATACCTACGGAGATGGCTTGATGACTCCCATCCTTTGAGTTTTTCTACTAACTCAACCAACTGCGGGTCGTCTCGCTGTGCCTCGCCAATCCGTCCCAAAAGCGTAGGTCTGACCTCCAAGGATGCTAGCAAACCGGGTACGAAGTCAACGGAAGGTCTAAAGTCAAACATCGAAATGAATTCTAAACTTTGCCGCTCAACAAACAAAGGACTTAAGGATAATCTTTTTCTACTTAAGGCATCGGCCACCACGTTACCCTTGCCAGGGGTATATGCTATCTCAAAGTCGTAGGACGCTAAGAACTCCATCCACCTTTGCTGCCTTAAGTTCAAGTCCTTTTGAGAGAATAGGTATTTTAAAGATTTGTGGTCAGTGAATAGTTCGAATTTCTCGCCAAGAAGATAATGACGCCAAGACTTAAGCGCGAAAACAATAGCGGCCAACTCTAGGTCATGTGTGGGGTAATTCTTCTCATGCGCTCTCAACTGCCTTCCACCATAGGCTATTACCCTGCCCTCTTGCATTAAGACTGTGCCTAGTCCTGTCCCACAAGCGTCAGTATAAACCGTAAATGGCTTACTCCCGTCTGGCAATACTAAGACTGGGGCTGAAGTCAAAGCTCTCTTCAAACGTTGGAATGCATCATCACAATCTACGTCCCATGTGAAAACTAGGTTCTTCTTCGTCAAGCGTGTCAATGGAGCTGATATCTTTGCGAAGTCTTTAATAAACTTCCTATAGTAGCCAACCAACCCCAAGAAACTTCTCACTTCGGTAGCATTTTTAGGAACCTTCCAATCTTGGATGGCCACCACCTTCGCGGGATCTACGGCTATCCCTTCTTTGGAAACCACGTGTCCTAAGAACCGTACTTCCTTCCTCCAAAAGTGACACTTAGAAAATTTAGCTTTAAGCTTATGCGCTCGAAGAGTCTCCAACACTTCCCTAAGATGTATGGCATGCTCTTCTTCATCCTTAGAAAAGATCAAGATGTCATCTACAAAGACTACCACAAATTTGTTAAGGTACTCCCTAAACACCCTACTCATCAAATCAACAAAGTATGCGGGGGCGTTTGTCAAACCGAAGGGCATCACTAGCCATTCATAGAAACCGTCCGGAGTCCTAAAGGCAGTCATGTCAATGCTATCCTCAGCCACTCTCAACTGATGGAAACCAGTGGCTAAGTCCAACTGCGAAAACACTGAGGCGCCAACTAACTGATCGAAGAGATCGTCAATCCTCGGCAGTGGGTGTCTGTTCTTCTTAGTAAGCTTATTAAGTTCTCTATAGTCCACACAAAGTCTAAGGGACCCATCCGCCTTCGTGGCAAATACTACTGGAGCACCCCACTCCGATATACTTCGTCTTATGAACCCCTTCTCAAGCAACTCCTTCACTTGCTTATCGAGTTCCCTCCTTTCACGTGGAGCCATGTGGCGTACTGGCAAAGATACTGGTTTCGCATTATCCACAAGATATATTCGAAAATCTATCTCCCGCTTCGGAGGCAAGCCCTTCACCTCCTCAAACACATCCGAATATTCTCGGACCACTCTAACAGATCATAGATTTTCCTCAGACGCATCAAGCGATTCTAGATAACTTAGCATAACCGAATTTATGGGATTACAAAAGATTTCGAGAGTGTTGCCAAGGCGAGTCACGAGCCTAACTACTCTCCTTTCACAATCAAGAATGGCCCCATTTCTGGATAACCAATCCATTCCTAAAATTAGCCCATAGCCCGTGAAGCCCAACACATAAGCATCACATTTAAATTCAACGATAAGTATGGAAATTTTCAAATCCAAACACATCATAGACAAATAAGCTGAGCCCCCAATTGGATTCGAAACAACTAAGGGATCCTCTACTAAACTGGTGTTTAAGTGCAGTGATTCAACTAATGACGTAGAGATAAACGAATGTGATGCGCCCGAATCGAATAGGGTACGGACAGGATGACCAAACAGAAAAACTAAGCTTTCAACAGAAATGGTTCTACCTCGTTCTTGCAGTGGTGGGACCGCGAGAGCCTGAACTTGTCCCCTTGCCTGCCCTGGTGCTATAAGAGTCTGCACCTGTCCTCCCGAGGTAGCTCCTGCCCTCTGCCCCTTCTTTGGGCAGTCCTTCACTAAATGTCCCGCATCGCCACAATGAAAACAGCCTGTCTTCTTTTTCTTTTGGCAATCCTTGCTGAGATGGCCTGGGGTTCCACAGTTAAAGCACTTCTTCTTTCCCTTGCCATTATTGTCTTTTCCACCCTTCTTGTTTTGTTGTTGTGGTTTCTTCTGATCCCCCTTCTTCTCGGGTGCCTCATCAGCTTTAGCGCTTTTCTCCTCATGCATGAGCGCCATTTCTACTAACTTCTCAAAGGTGGCCCCCATCGGGATGTGGGTCATAGCCAACCCTTGCAATGGTTCATTCAAGCCATTCACGAACCTTAGAGCCTTCTTCTCCGGCGTGTTTACTAAGTCCAAGCCAAACCTTGCTAACTGATTAAATTTATTGACATATTCTTTCACTGATGAGCTTCCTTGCTTCAATGTCAAGAACCTTTCCATATATAGATTTTCTTCCGCCCTTGAGAGAAACTTCGCCTCGAACCTACGTCTGAAATCCGCCCAAGAGTCAACAGGACGCTCCCCATTAGTGACCTCCCACCAAAACGAGGCCTCTCCCTTCATCAACCAAGCTGCTAAACGAACTCTCCTCCCTTCTTCTACTTCAAAGATTTCTAGCAATTCTTCCACCTCCTTAAGCCAATCGCTAGCTTCCACAAACGTTTCTGGCCCTTGAAATGGTTTTCCACCCATAGCCTTGAATTCCTTGCACGTCTTTGCAAAAGTATCTACGCGAGGAGGAGGAGGAACGGGTGCAACTGGTGGTGGAGGAACATTGGCTGGACCTGCAGCGGCCCTAGCCTCCAATAGCCTCCTATACAATCCTGGTATCATTACACCGTCGGGTAGATTAAGATCTTCAGCCATGCTGAAACGAAAAAGGAAAGATTCAAAATGGAAAATTCGAAAGATAAAGATATGGGCTATTGGGGATTATGTTTTTTTTTCTTAAAAACTTTTCTCTTTAAATTTCTCATTAAAACATGTTTTTGAAAGCACTTCTTCCAAAAATAACTATTTTTCTAAAGTATTTTTATCTGTTCTGGTAAACTTAAGCTCTGATACCACATGTAACACCCCACGTCCATTAATGTCACTCACGAAGGGAATGCATTAACTTCCATGGAGGTTATAAGTGAATATTGAACAGAAAAATTACAACAAGACAGATAATAAATAGTACTTGGAAATCTAAAACTTCATTTTATTGCAGCGGAAAATAAACATGTTTGTTGCATCATAAAACCATAGATCATAACCAAGTACAATATCCATCTTCATAAAAACAAAATACATAATCCCATTACATAAATAGCCATTAAAAAGATAACAAGCTGGACTTTACTTCAACGGTCCAAGCTTTCCAAAGAGAGATGAAGCAATTCAATCAAACTCCACTAGAGCTGGGCCCAACCTGAGGACCTGGAGGGGGAAAAAGGATAGAAATAGAGGGGGTCAGACATAAAGTCTGGCGAGTATGATAATTCTAACAATACTATTATCAAAATAACTAGACTAAGGCATAAGCTGGAAGACAAGTAAATGTCTATGAACTCTTAGGAAGATAAAGATAGCGTTTAAGATAACGTTAAAGATAACGGTAAAGGCACACCTAATTACTAACGAATGATTACTACACTGCACCGCACATTACTACACTGCACCACACAAGCCACCCTATTGTTTGATCCCACTTGCTTCACACAGAAACTTTATAAATAGCCTTACGTACCCCTAGCTGACTACATAGGTGCCGTCTGCCCCTATCTCCACTAGGTGTACCCCACTACCCACTTTCGATCGGCTCCCTACTCGTAGATACCCGTGCTGGCCCCACAGTGGGGTGTATCACTCCCCTAAAGTGGCAACCCGATACAACTTGAGAATGCACGGCTTATACCTACACGATGCAACAACGTCTTACCTACTAGCCCGGGTCCACACACGCATATGAAACCCGTTGGACTTGCGTTGCCACCGCTCCCCGTTTTGGCCTCTTACAGTCAAACCCAGCATGCGTGTCCCGTCCTCGACTTGGGTCGAGCCCACAAAGATACGTTTGGGATACTGGTCGAAATGGGCCCCCACAAGCTACCCACCTAAGCTTGTCACTAGTATATCCCACTTAACCCTCTTAGTCATGTTCATTTACATGTGTGTTTGGTTAAGTCTTACTAATCGTATTTCACATGCCACTAAGGGCACCCCCTAGATTCCTCATGCCACCCAAGGCACCTACTTAACCCCCATGTCCCACCTTTCATGTTTATCTGGTTAAGTATTTCTTAATTCATTCAGGCCATAACCTCATAAAGACCTCTCACATTAGACCGGCATTTATGGCAGCTGGATTTGCCGGGAGGGTCCGGGCAGTCTTACACCATAAAAGAGTCTAACCTCGTGTCTTTACAACCGTTATGCTTTAGTTTAGGCCTAGGACCTCTCACATTGGGCTGACATTTGTGACCACTGGATTTGCCGGGCGGGTCCGGGTAGGTTTACGTCACAAACGAGTCCAACCTCGTGTCCTAAGCATTGATTAACACTTAAAATCTTTTACCCCAGTTTTAATAATTCCCTATTCAAATTATTAATTAAGTCAACTTTTAATGATGTCCATAATTGACTCAATTATGGTCATCCACTTATGGCATGCAAAATCATATCAATTGCACCCCAACTTTTTAATATTAAATCCTTAATATTACCCCTACCCCACGTTTATACGTTCGCTTATTCAACGCATAATATAGGCTAGACTTGTATGGTCTAACACCTAGCACAAAGATAAATTATCACAACATATAGACAATTAAAATAAATCTAATCATAATAGGGGTGAAACTTGCATAAACTACACATGTTAAGGATCAAAAGGTGTCAACTTGTTAAATGTCTCAATTTATATGATATGATCATAGCCCAAATCTATACATAAACTTGCATATGGGGTTTTTAGGCAACATAATGATGGTGTGAACTAGCATAGGATATCACATATGTCATAGCATAATTCTAGATGTCATAATAGATGTCTTCGTATATGTTCATAACTTTTCTAATCAATCTAACTTGCATATGTGACTTGTCATATAGATCAACATAACCCAAACATGATGATTTAATTAATATGAACTAACTAGCATAGATGGTAACATCATGGCCTTTTTAACATGTATGATTCATCATAACTTAGCATAGAAACTTTCAACATACATAACATCATCATAGCATGATTTACAACATATAAGATATCATCATCACATAACATTGGATTTACAATATACATGATAGCAAAAGGGGTTTACAACAACATATATGATAATTCACATCATCTACTCATAATCCATTCATAACTCAACCTAATTAAAATGATAATAATCTTGTTAAGATCATCATACTCACAATTTAGAGAAGAAAAGAGAGAGTTTTTCTTTGCTTTAGGGTTGAGAGAATTAGAATTGAATTTGCTTTTCTTCTTTCTTAGTTGGCGGCGGCTCCATTGATTTCCATGGGGACGGTATGACGGTAACTATTCTATTTTAATTAGGTTTAGGGTTAGCATTAGGATGTATTTATAGGTGTAGGAAGTTATTTAGGACCATTAGATTAACCCTGAACCATGAGAACCAATCAAATGCAAAATCTGCATTTGAGCGAATCGGCCCACGGGTTGACAGCCAAACACCCTGGATTAACCCCTAGTCGACCCAGCAGAGCTCGGGTCGACCTCAAAAATGGGCCGGTTCGGTTATTTCCCCTCCCAATTCGCTGTTTTGAACTTTTTCGCATATTTATTTAATTTTTAATTTATATATATATATATATATCAATATATATATATATATATTTCTCTGCGCAACCCATTTCACTTAATTCTTTTCTAAAAATTAAGTATACTTTAATTTGTGAATTTTAATGTTATAAAATTACGGGGTGTTACAAGATGTACCATAACTATTGCCCCCAATCAATCAGCTCTGTATCCCCTAGATACCCGTGCCATCCCCACAGTAGGATGTATCACTACATTATTTTTAAGATGCACAACCATATCTACCGATGTCACAGTATCTTAACTTCCCTAGCAAGCGGACCCATGCACGCACATGCCTCCGATGGAACTCGCCGTTAACATTCTCACTCAAGTGACTTCTTGTAATCATCTCAGTAAGCGTGCCCCGACCCCGACCTAGTTCGAAGTAATCGTTTGATACTGAGATGGGTTACTGACTGAAACAGATCCCACATAACAGATGGTACAAGCTTCCCTCCTAGGTTTGCATCCCCACTACTAGGATTTTAACAAGTTATGCCTAACAGTTTAACAAGTTTGCATAACCCCCGCATGTAAAACAGGTTAAGTTTGTCGGGTGTGTGTATACACACACACACATATACATAGCCTGCCCCCATAGATTTAAACAAGATTAACTTAACCCCCACTGATTCAAGCAAGTTTACTTAATCCCTAATCAATCTAACAGGTTCATGTAACCCTCCGCCGATTTAAACAGGTTAAGTATTATAGGTTAACAAGTTATCCATGTATGGTTGTTAATGGACTAGACCTCTCACATTAAGTCTACCACTTGTGGATGTTGGATATGTCGGGAGGTTCCGGGCAGACTTCTATGACAAGTCGGACTTAACCTCGTGTCTTAGCACCATTACTTGTACATTTATGCACTTGACCCCTCACATTAGTTTAACCATTCGTGGACGTTGGATTTGCCGGGTGGTTCCGGGCAGACTTCTACCACAAGTGTAATCTAACCTCGTGTCTAAGTGCGGTTACAGTATCTAATTACTGTAAATCTAGGCATGTTCATAATTAACCAATTTTCATGTTTATCCAAGATTTTGCCCCAAATCCCAGATTGATTCACAATATAAGTTATGCCCCAAATTAAAGTTTGAGATCAAAATATAAATTATGCCCAAATCCCAAAAAAAGGTTATGCCCTAAATTTAAATTCCCCACTGTTTCCAATTTCGTTCGCTCACATATTTCAGCGATAGGTCTAGGCTTACAGGTAGCGTGGCTATAAAAATAAAAAGGAAAGAAGGGAGAGAAGAGAACAAGAATAAGCATAATAACAAAACAGGCATAATATGTCAGAAATAGGCATACTAACTGAATAAGCATATGGTGACAGAAATAGGCATAATGGCAGAATGGGCATACTATTACAAAATTAGGCATGGTAACAAAACATGCATATTAAGAATAGGCATATGAGAACTAATCAGCAGATTAGGTGAACAAGTAATAGTAGATCTGATTAGTTACAATTCAAGTTATTAACAGGCACTGATTTAGGTTCAACTTATGATCATGTCAGGATTACTTTTTACATATTTACATCTGAAAATAACATAGACCCATTGTGATTGGATCTAAAGAACAGAGAAGTGATTGTTGATGTCATATTAGAGATCCTTGAATCCGTATAACTTGTTATTGCAGAAGAATAGGCTATTTTTATCTGAGTTGGGGCAATACCTCGTTGTCTCCATTGTTTTGGTGAATAAAACAATGAGAATGAGGTCTTATTTATAGCCTAAGGTCAACGAATCTTGTTCAGAAATGTGTCCACGTTCACATAAATTGATCTGTCTAGATCTGATCGGGGTCGACCCTTAACGGGCTGGTTTCCCTTTTTTTGCCTGTAGTAAGTATTCTTTAGTTTATCATTATAGTGTTCTTTAAAATTACGGGGTGTTGCAGATAGAGTTACAAGAATTATATCAGGTAAACCTGTAATAAGGATAAGCCAGTACAAAGTATATGAGAAAATGCATTTGTGATATAAAAAACTATGGTTTCGAAAAAATACATAATTTGACGGCTTAAATCAAATTTTTGAGTAAGAATTGGCAATTACTTTGAAATTGATTTTGAAATATTATACTTTGAATATAAAGGAAAATGATCTTTGAAAATATTTGGAAATTAAAACTTGAGCACTGACATCTTGTGATTGGAATTTCTCAGTTGATTAGAAGATGTTTATGTAAAGTTGTAATTTACATAAGCAATCCAAGTATAAAAGGTAGTTTGGGAAATGATTTAAAATGCTAAGTTGGAGTTAATCAATTAGGACATTTTATAATTCGTCCTCCTCAACTGATTAAATTTAAAATGCAAATATCTTGAGAATTCTGTATGACTATAAGATATTTGATGATATTTTGGTTAAGGACTACATTGGTTAAAGTTGTTAGTAAAGATATATCTAAGTAATTTCTCTAAAGTTTGAAGGAAATAAGTTTTGTAACCTTGAATTTGGAATAATTAATAAGAATAACCAAACTTAAACAATATAAGGAATTAAAATATGGAATTAGCGACAATTTGGACAGTCGATAAGTTTAAAAATATATTGTGGCAACCAAAGAAACTATTTAAATAATCATGAATACCTTGTGAATTAAGTTTCACAATTTTATTGAAGGATATTTGGCAAGCCGGAATAGTAAAAAGAAATTACCTAAACTTAAACCTTTAGATACGCTGAGTTCGGAGATGATCAAATTTTTCTGTAAAGAATAATAGTAATTTTGGGAAACTGAAAAGGAGTAAGTTTCATAGCTATTGTATTTGCGAGGTAAGATCTAGGAGAATAATTTATAACTTTAAAATTTCTTGAATATGATAAATCATTGAATCAAATATAATGGGTAATTGGAAGTATCGTTTGAAGAACAAGATAGATATGGTTGTCCGAAACTATGTGTATTAGAATATTCTACCCGATATATCCGTTATGCGAAAAGGGAGTTTTGGTATAAAGAAATTTAATCTTGAGTTTGAAAATTTACAAAATGTCGAATGGGTAATTTCTTTTCCCTTCCTTTGCAAGGACAAAAAGTTTTAGAGGGGATGTGAATGTAATGATCCAGAATATTTAACCAATTTAAATTTGGAATTTTTAATACTTAATTTGAATTTTCTGAATATAAAATAAATTTACTTTGATTTAAATTTAAATTTGACATAAATATATATGGTTAAGAACATTTAATAATTTTGATAAGTTAAACGATAGATTTTATTTGAATTATAAATGAGAATGATTATTAATAAGTTTGGATTTATTAATACTATTTGTCGTTCGATCGGATCTTGAAACAATAGCATGAATTAGTAGCATTGGAATTAAGTGTTGCCCTTAGCTTTCATAGCATTTAAGGGAAAATGCTACCAAAAGTTCACTTTCCTCCTTAGGACAAGTGTTAGGACACTTGTCATTTTGCATGCCTCCTTTCATGCATGCCTTCCACTTGCCTCCTTATGTGTCACACTCTCCTTACTCCATTTTTCCTATAAATACCATCCTTTCCTTTCATTTTTCATTCGTTTTCACTTCTCTCTTTTCTCTCTTCTTCTTAAAGCTTAAAGCCATGGTTTCCATGGCATAAATCTTCCTCTTTTCCACCATTTTTCCTTCACCACCACCTTGCCATAGTTCATCGCTTTCCTCCTCTTCCTCTTATAAAGAGACAGATTAATAAATAGTACACTATATATATATATATATATATATATATATATATTGGTGAAGAAGACGGTGCGCCGAAATACCGTCCGAGGGTTCACTCTACTAGTCTCGCCTACCGTGAAGATTGGAAAGCTGTTTGGTGCGAACTCTTTAACCACAATTATATTTTTACTTAGTAGTTAGACTAGTTTAAATATAATGATGAATTATTAGTGGTTAATGATGATTGATGTTTGTTGTGATGGATGTTGGATGCGTAGTTTAACACACACATACTATTAAGCGTTATTGTTATAAATCTTGTGCACAGTTATGATTTATTTAATTATGTTGATGATGGTTACTATGGATGTTTATAATGGTTATTATGTTGTTTCGCACACATTATGACACAACAATTGTGGTATCACATTGGTGATCGACAAATCTCCTTCATAATTAGATGCAATATTATTATTGAAATTGAAGGTTAATAATTGGAAAAGAAACATATGTATGAATTCATATATATTGATAAAGTTTCTTTAAATGAATAAATAAAATACTGGAATGTTCTAGGATGACAAAGAGGATAGTGTCTAGGCTTGGGTATGAAAAATATAGTTTCCCGCTCTCCTTGGCTATCCCTAACTGATCCGACGGACATGATGGTTAATTCAAAATTTTAATTCAAAATTGTTTGAATTTTGAAATAAATTGGAATTTGATTTAAGTAAAAAAAAATGTTGAATTTTAAACCCGAAATAAATTGTTATCCATTAAGATCGATATGTATAACTGATGGGTTATTGACGAACTTATACGGGTCGGTTCAGTAACGATTAAGAAGGGGTCGGTTCTCATAGAGCTCCTAATCGGTCAGAGTCCTTCAGATCATTTCTTCAAGAAGGGTCGGTTGTAATGGACGAAGTCCCTGGTCGTCCTTTTTCTCTTGAAAGCCCTGGTCGTCCTTTTCCTCACAAATTCCACGTCGTTTTTCTCCCAAGGTCGATCACATATTTCAGAAGCCAATTCGGTTATGTTCACAGACGTCTGGTCGGTCCGCATTTCCAGAAGACAGCTCCATTCTTGCTTCTCCTGCTCTGGTCGGTCCGCTTTTTGGTTTCAACTTCCTGGTCGTTCGTTTGCATCTGGTTGGTCCGCTTCGCATCTAAGCCTCCTGGTCGTCTTTCCATTCAACGAGGGCTCCTGGTCGGTTAAAACAGTATAAAACAGCTTGACAGCTGGTGACAACTGGCAGTGGCATTCTTGTAAATACCCAAAAATACCGACCAGAACCCTGAATACAAGATTTCAGCCACTCCTCCGCCTATAAATAGCACCCTACCTCCATCATTTTAGGGGGACTTTTCTGGAAACACGTGGAGGTGCTGCCAAATTGCTTTTTGGACTTCTTCAAGCATTCCAACATCTATTCTTCATAATCCAACAAAGATCAATGGAGCATGGAATCATGGCTTCCACAAATGATATATGGTAGAGCTTAAGGTCGAAGATCCATGGCAAAAGCTTGGTAATAAGGAGATTTCCTCGCTGTTCAAGATATTTCTCTACCATTTTCAGCAATTCAAATGGAAGGATGTGTGTGAGAGAAAGTTTGGTTGAATGTATGAGTGATCTTACCTTGTAAACAACTTGTTGATAATAAAATTCTTTCTTAAGAGTGGACGTAGACCTCCTCAAAGGTCGAACCACTATAGACTCTTGTCTTCTTTCTATATTTTGATGTTTTCATGTATTAGATATGGCCTCACATAATAAAAAAGGTATCCTTACGTCTTGCCTTTGAAAAGGTGACATGCTTCCTAAGCATCTCGCCTCCGATTAGGTAACGCGTTAAGCAATACTTTGGTTGTTTTGCCAAATTTTGGTGTAAACAATTAGGCGCCCACCGTGGGGCCGATCTACTTTCTAACATCAAATATATTGTGAAGATCTTGGAGTTTTTGAGCCTAGTCTCAAAATAGACCACTCGAATCTACGAGTTGGGCCTCCTGACGAACTATCCTCAAAGTTCAAGCTGCTTTCTGAAATAATGGAGCCAAAAGCAAATAAGGAAGTAAGGGCTAGAGCATCTAACGAGGGAAATTGAGAGGAAACCCCCGCCGTTAACCGGTTTGAAGTAGGCGAAACATCGAATGGAGGCGTGAATGTCACAAGAGGCGAGCTTGATCAAGTCGTCGCGGGTCTGACACAACAACAGGAAATAGCTAACAAAGCCATAATGGCAAGGCTAGATTCACTCTTTGCTCTTCAAACTGCTACAGCAAAGGTAGCCACAAGGACTGCTCATGCAGAGGGTACCGGATCTTCTTCCTCTAGTCCGAACCGAGAAAAATCTATCCAACAGATCTCTGATCCTAATAAAGGAAAGCATAAGAATTCAAAGCATGTTGATCGGAACCATAACGCGGGGATTACTTCTCGTCAAGCGGCCAATTCTACCAAAGGGGCACTTTCTAACGATGAAAGACCAGGACCCCGGAGTCACAACCATGATGGCTTGCTTAGGCAAGCTGCCGGTCAAGACAAAAGCGTCCGCCCCGCAGATAGCCTCCACGAGAAGGAATGCCTCCTGAAAATGGTCCAACGGCTTATGAAAGAAAGCAAATCTCGAAATGATAATGAGACTGAATGGGAGTTCGCGCCATCAAAAACCCCTCTCACTGAGAGAATCAAAAAGGAAACCTTCCCACGGAAATTCAAGCCACCTACAATCCAAGCCTACAATGGGACAGGCGACCCCAATGTGTTTTTGTTTCGATACGACCAACACATGGATGGGGCCCAAGCAACCGACGAGCTTAAGTGTTTGTACTTTCCAGTGTACTTGGAAGGAGTAGCATCATTATGGTTCACTAAATTGCCTCCCAGATCTATTGATAATTTTTTCACACTAGCAAGATGTTTTCAAGACCAATTCCGCCTCCAAACAACGAAGGTTAGAGATATTATGTCCCTCAACGAGTTGGAACAAGCCCCGGGTGAAACGATTAGATCTTTTCTAAGTCGTTTTAATGCTGCCACTGCTGAAGTAGGGACCCACGAGCCAAGGCTAATTCTAATGGCCTTGAAGAGGGGCATAGATAAACATTCCGAATTTGGAAGGTGGTTAAATAGAAAGAAGCCCAACACATTAGAGAAATTCTATGAAAAAGCCGAGGAATACATGAGTCTTGAAGATGATCCCATTTACTTTGTTGGCAAGACCAAAACTAATGTGGTTCTGGAGAAAAAAGAAGCTTCTACAAAAACCGATCAGATAAATTCAGGTAGGGGGCAAAAAAGAGGAAACGGTAATGATGCCAAGAACGATAAGGATTTTAAAAAGTGACGCTTCTTCAAGCCTACGGACCTTACTCCGTTGAATGATACGCTTGAGCACATATACATGGCAACTAAAGCTACGGAGGATTATCCGAGCCCGAAACCAATAAAGGTGTCCGAAGAAGC